>OY728138.1:83983533-84223533 GCA_963277665.1 Viscum album
TGGGATTAGGAAACCCTAGTAAAGCCTTAGATACAAGACTAAGCATAATAAAAACATCCCTATGTTTTGGTAAATACTATGTAAGTGGTTTATCAAACAAATACATCCCTGTCTGGATACGAGCAGGTAGAGGCGGCTCTGGCACAGATGTATCCTAGGGGTAAAACCTGAAAACACCGCTTTGAGCTAGACTCGAACGGGAACTGGTGCACGAAAACGGGACTTGCTGCACTCTTGGTTACGACACTCCTGGGGGATATGTTTTGATAAATTCACAATCTTAGTATGAACCCTTATTAAGGGAAAAAATGCCCCTAAGAATTTATGTTAGAAGGTAGATCATGAAAAGCCTGGATTGAATCCTATAGACTCATGAGTTAAAGAGATTAAAGTTTATTTATAAGTCATCAAATTTTGTCTTTGGATTACCCTTTATGTGTTACCCCTAACTTTCCTTTTATTCCAGCCAATGGCCGGTAATAGGAGAACTCGGGCTAACAACCGTTGTGAAGATCAGTGTGATGATTGTACTTATGAGAAGCCCAATCCAATGGGAGCGGGAATCGCGAACTTTGTCACGCTTCTCTATCAGCTAACTCAAGTTTTGAATAGAAACACTGGTCAAGAGGAACGTTTAACCCCCCCTAAGAAAGAACAAGTCGCTATTGAAAGCTTCATGAGACAAAGGCCTCCTACTTTTAGTGGATCATCCGATCCCACGATCGCTGAACAATGGATCAACTCCATTGAAAAGATATTCTCCATCCTCCAATGCTCTGAAAAAGAGAAGGTTCTCCTGGCGGCTTATCATATGGAGGGTGAAGCTGATCAATGGTGGACGTTGATCAAAAATACGAAGCCTGAGGAGGAGATCGAGGCTTTGGAATGGAAGGAATTCCGGAAGATGTTTTTCGATAAATATTTTCCGCGCACCCTCCGTCTTAAGATGGAAAGGGACTTCCTTTCCCTCAAGCAGAAAGATGAGGAATCTGTGGGAGCGTATGAGGAAAAATTCACAAGGCTTGCACGATACACTTCCGGCTTTGTCGTTACCCCCGAATGCAAGGTTGACCGCTTCTTTGGTGGGCTAAAGCCTAGCTTGCGGAAAGCATTAGCGATCCGTGACTTCGACAGCTATGAGGAAATTGTCCGATGTGCCATCAAGGTTGAAATGGAGATCGGAGAATCACAGGGGTATCATGGGGACAAGAAGCGAAAGGTGGACTTCAATGCTGGTGGTCTGATGGATAAATCCAACGGCGCTAAGAAATTCCAGCACCCCACTTGACAAAAGTGTGGAAAGAAGCACCCTGGAAATTGCCTTAGGGGGACAAGAAAATGCTTCAAGTGTGGAAGAGAAGGGCACCTAGCTGTTAACTGTCAGCAAGAAGGACCCGCGGCTGCGACAGAGGAGAGGAACGCTCCGTTCGAACCTCAACGCGTTGTTCAATGCTTCAAATGCAAAGAACCGGGTCATTTTACGAATCAGTGCCCTAATCCAAGGGTTATCGGAGGCAACCAGCAACCTCCACGACAGCAAGGAAGAACTTTTTCCATCACTTCTGCCGAAGTGAACCCCGAAAAAGAAGTGGTGACAGGTACGCTAGTTATTCATTCAAGAATAGCGAACGTACTTTTTGATTCAGGTTCTACGCATTCTTTTATATCTCAAAAGTTTAGTAGAACAATCCCTGCACCACCACAAATCATGGAAGTAAAGATGTCGGTGAGTACGGAAGATGGGGCAATCATTGCATCCCATGAGTATAAGTCCTCCCCTGTTATAATCTGTGGATTGAATTTCCCGGCGAACCTCGTCATACTCCCTTTGGTGGAATTTGATGCAATTCTTGGCATGGATTGGTTTTCCTTATATAGAGCCAACATAAATTGTCGGGAGAAGGAAATCACACTCCATATGGAGAATCGACCCCCGATTCTTTACAAGTGTCAGGAGGAAGATGAATCTCCTTTAGCTCCATCATCTCAAGCATGGATATTACTGCCTTATGAGCACGCATATCTGGCTCAGATGATTGAGTCCAAGGAAGAAACCACCCTTGAAGAAATTCCTATTGTGAGGGAATTCGCTGAAGTATTTCCCGAGGAACTTCCTGGTCTTCCTCCAAGAAGAGATGTTGAGTTCTCAATTGAACTTATACCTGGGGCGCTACCAATATCCAAGACTCCATATAGAATGGCTGTTGTTGAGCTTGAAGAGCTGAAGAAACAACTACAGGAGAATCTGGATAAAGGGTTTATACGCCCAAGTGCATCACCATGGGGTGCACCAGTCCTCTTCGTCAAGAAGAAGGATGGGTCAATGCGGCTTTGCATCGATTATCGTGAACTTAACAAAATCACGATAAAGAACAAGTATCCTCTCCCAAGAATTGATGACTTGTTTGATCAGCTGGGTGGGGCACAATACTTCTCCAAGGTGGACTTGCGGTCGGGATATTATCAAGTAAGGGTGAAGAAGGAAGATATCCCCAAGACTGCTTTTCGTACAAGGTACGGGCACTATGAATTCATAGTAATGCCTTTCGGACTCACCAATGCTCCAGCAATATTCATGGACTTGATGAATAGAGTCTTTAGAGATTACATAGACAAATTTGTTGTAGTCTTTATAGATAATATTCTAATATACTCCAAAACCAAGGAGGACCATGAGGAGCATTTAAGAACTGTACTGGAGACTTTGCGCAAGGAGAAGCTCTATGCAAAGTACAACAAGTGTGAGTTTTGGTTGAAGGAAGTCTAATTCTTGGGTCATATCATCACAAGCAATGGGATATCTGTGGACCCCTCCAAAACAGATGCAATTGAGGGATGGCCGAGGCCAACATCGGTAACTGATATCCGTAGCTTCTTGGGGTTAGCTGGATATTATCGACGATTTGTGAGAAATTTCTCACAATTGTCCAACCCTCTTACCAAGCTAACTCGAAAGGGGGTAATGTTTTCTTGGAGTGATGAATGCGAAGAAAGCTTCAAGGAGTTGAAAAGGAGGCTTATCACTGCACCTGTGCTCACTTTACCCACAAGTGGGAAGCATTTTGTGGTATTCAGTGATGCTTCGAAGAAGGGCTTAGGATGTGTGCTAATGCAGAATGATAAAGTGATATCCTATGCCTCAAGGCAGTTGAAAATCCATGAGCGAAACTATCCAACGCATGATCTGGAGTTGGTGGCGGTGATCTTTGCCTTGAAAATCTGGCGGCATTATCTCTATGGAGAGAAATGTGAGATATATACTGACCACAAGAGTATTAAATATATATTCACACAGAAAGAGCTTAATATGCGCGAGAGAAGATGGATAGAACTCATCAAGGATTATGACTGTTCAATACATTACCACCCTGGGAAAGCGAACAAGGTGGCGGATGCCCTAAGTAGAAAGGATCCAGCTATTCTATCAATGATGAGAATTGAGAAGGATCCAATCTTCTTAGACTTGATGAAGATGGATGTGGGAATCATAAAGAAGGGAACATCATCAATCCTTTCACAAATGATTGCTCAACCATCTCTTTTGGAAAGGATACAGGATGCTCAAAAAGATGATGTAGGAATCCAAGAAAAAGTGGAATCTATCAAAAAGGGAAAATCCTCAGAGTCTAATGTTAATGAAGAAGGAATTGTGCGGTTTGGGAAAAGACTATGTGTTCCATCAAGTTCGGAGCTGAAGAAGGAACTTTTGGATGATGCACATAGTTCAAATTTCTCTATTCACCCAGGGAGCACAAAGATGTATCGAGATCTCCGAGAAAACTTTTGGTGGGATAATATGAAGAAGGAGATCATTGAATATACATCAAAGTGCCTGGTGTGTCAGCAAGTGAAGGCAGAGAGGCAGAAGTCTAAGGGGATGATGCAACCATTGCCCATACTAGAGTGGAAATGGGAGAACATCACCATGGACTTTGTCACTAGACTTCCAAGGACATCCAAAGGCAACAATGCAATCTGGGTTGTTGTGGATCATCTTACAAAGACTGCACACTTCATTGCTATTCGAGAGGATTTCTCTTTGGATCAACTGGCACAGATATATATCAGGGAAGTGGTACGGTTGCATGGAGTACCACTATCTATTGTGTCTGACCGAGATCCAAGATTTACCTCTATGTTTTGGAAGAGTCTTCAACATGCTCTGAATACTGAACTGAACTTCAGTACGGCCTATCACCCTCAAACTGATGGCCAATCCGAGCGGACTATCCAAACACTTGAGGATATGTTGAGAGCGTGCTCAATGGACTTTAAAGGAGGATGGGATCAACATCTTCCTCTGGTTGAGTTCTCTTATAATAATAGTTTCCACTCGAGCATCCAAATGGCACCATATGAAGCCCTATATGGGAAAAGGTGTAGAACACCGGCATGTTGGGACGAGGTCGGTGAACGTAAGCTGCTTGGACCAGAAATGGTCGAAGAAATGGTGGAGAAAGTGAAAACCATTCAGCAACATATCAAGGCAGCCCAAAGTCGACAGAAGAGTTATGCAGATAATCGTCGATGAGACCTTGAGTTTAAAGTCGGAGACATGGTGTTTTTACGCATATCTCCGTGGAAGAAGGTCATGAGGTTTGGAAAGAAAGGGAAGTTAAGTCCAAGGTACATCAGCCCATTCGAGATTCTTGATCGTGTTGGGGCTGTGGCCTATCGACTAGCACTTCCACCGACTATGTCCAAGGTGCATGATTTCTTTCATGTATCCCTCTTAAGGAAGTACATACTGGACCCTTCACATGTACTCTCTTCCGAGGTGGTACAATTGGAAGATGATCTTTCTTATGAGGAGCAACCATTGAAGATCTTAGATCGTAGAGAAAAAGTTCTATGAAATAAGACAATGCCCCTCGTCAAGGTGTTGTGGAGAAACCACAAGTTTGAAGAAGCAACTTGGGAGTCGGAGGATATGATGAAGCTAAGTTACCCACATTTGTTTTAGTGTGGGAAAAGGAAAATTTCGAGGGCGAAATTTCTTAAGGGGGGAATGTTGTAACGACCCAAAGTTTCATTAATGGAAAATCCCTCTTGATGCAGTTAAATATTTCTTTATGAAAAAAAAATGTTTTTATAAGATGTCAACTTCTTTAGTTTTATGTTAAGATTTGTGACCGTTACTTTTATAGCCGTTGAACAGTGATCATCTGAGTAGTATAAATATAAGGCTTTAACGAAACCATTTCTACTCAGACAAAGGAAGCGATGGCCTCATCCAGTAGAATTGCCCCTTACGAAGCCCATTTGTCGGAGCTCGGAAAAGAGGTGGCGTCTTTGGGCTTTGCCCTTGACCAAGCCCAAGCTGAGCTTCATCAAGTCAAGCTCGAACATGATCGTCTACGGAAAAAATGGAAGTTGATTGAAATTACAACTCGAGCGATGTTATCCGAGTCACCCCAAGAGTCTGTCACCATCACACACCTTACCCTTAGGTCTTATGCAGCTATTTTAAGGGGTTATGTATCAAATAAGTAGCACCGTGTTCATGTACATTATTTTTTTTGTATATAATAATGAATATAATTTTTTTGATACATTGTAATTAGTTTTTAAAGTACAAATAGTGTTTTTAGTTATTATTTAATTAAGAATTATATTTTATTAAATTAAAGGATTTTTGAATTAAATAATATTTTAATAAAATATTATTATTAATAGAAAATTAATTTTTATTAAATATAAATGATCTTATAATTTTATGAATGCAATTAAAATTTTTATTAAGGTTTGAAAGCCATTTCTGTCAAAACCCGTGAATTTTTTTATAAATGTCGGTTTTTATTTTAAAAGTGAAAATTTGCATATTTAGAAAATTATTTAGATAAAATAAATATTATTTTTGGAATCAGGACGTCGAAATTATCCAACGGTGAATTTTTCATAATTTTCTGAGACAGTCAAATTTTTGGGTAAAAATTAAATACCATTTAAATATATAATGTGTTTTATGACATCATAATGACCCAATGCTGATGTAATAAAATACCATAATCCTTATATTCGGCCAATATGTGTTTTATCATTAAAATAATAAGGTTTTGGGTTTGTTTGACTTACTTTTCAAAGCATTAATGGAGCCCTCAAGACTTATTCAACACTTTGCCTTTTTAAATTAATTTCCATGGGAGTGTGACTCACCTCCACATAAGCAACCCTAATTTTTTAATAAGTTCGGACCTTGGATTTGTAAAATATTGTTTTCCTCTTTCCTTTTCCAGAAACCATGGGCAAATACCATGGGATGGTTTGTGGTTTGGATTATTTTAATATAAGGGGTCCCAAACCTAAATAATAAAGAATTCTCTCACCTTTCCTATATAAACCAACCCAAGCTCCCACTTCCTCCTCACTCAAAGCCCTTGAAGTTCGTCCAACCTCGGCCCTACTCTCTCTAGAATCCTCCCAAGGCGCCCCAAGCTCCCAAGAAGCCTCTCACAATCCTCTCTCTAGCCTTTGGAAGCACACTTCCAAGTAAGGGTTTTTTCTTCCTTTCTCGTTTTTGTCAATTTTCTTTAAGTTGTATTGCCCTTTTAATTTCAATTATGAATGTTGGGGTATGGTTTCGCACCTTACCCATACTGCCCTATTATTGTTTGAATGATGGGAGAACCCTTTCTCTCTCATTAAAAGCCTCCCATGTACACCCGTTACTATGCCGAAATTCCGAAAGGAACTTCTCTCTCTTCTTTTACATTCAAGCAATACTTTTGTATCATGAATATAAATTCCATTTCTATTGTTGGGACATGTATATATATGATCTCCTTACTGTCCATTACATGTAAATATGATGAGGAACCCCTTTCTCTCTCATCAACCTTTTTTTATGAATTCTTATGTCATGCCGTTACGCTGCCGAAATCGCACCGATTTTCTAAGCCAATGTCTTTGTGTAGTGAATACCATGCCCATTTCTCCATCAAGGGTATTCACCTTTATGCACATTTACATATTGATTATAAAGTTTCATGTATGAATTCAACATTCCTTTATCTTGGAAGAGATGATTATGTTTTATGAATCCATGTTTTATGATCCATGTGGCACACTTATGCATGAAATGAAATGTTTAAGAAGGGTGCGCCCTTTATAGCGCTCCAATGCATTGGGTAAAGTATAGTATCATGATACGTCATGTGCAATGAGTGTTTACTCATGCTAATTCTAGTGCAACGAGGGTTTACTCGTGCTTCAAGAGCAATGAGGGTTTACTCATGCTCCATGTGCAATGAGCCTTGGCTCATGATAATTCAATGTTAAGTGTTGTTGCCACATTTCCATGTTATGATTATCATGCTTTATCATGCCTTTATGTTCATGTTTCTATTATGCTCTATTGATATGCCTATTGCCTAACATGTATTTCACTCCTCATTTTATTCATTGTTTACTCCCTTACTGGGCTTTATAGCTCACCCTTTTCTTATGCATGTCCTCAGGTTATCCCATGCAATGCTAAGTACGAAGGAATGTAGTGGTCATGTAAAGGAAGTTTTCAATAAAGATGTTGTATTTCAAGTCTAAAGTTTTTATGAAATAATCCTAAGCCCCAAAGACACTAAACCTCTCTATCTTCTTTGTTGGATCAAGTGAAGTTTTATGTAATAAAGCATGTTTAAGTTGTAATAAAAAGCAGGGTTGTTATAGGCTCACCCGCCCTTAGTTTATCACGAAACCACCCATCTTAATAACAATGCCCAAGAACCATAACATAATCGTATCACATAAAAATGCATAAAGGAAACATAAAATTTCCACTTTTCAATCACAAGATATCAATACAACACATTGATATAAAAACATTATGAAAACTATTTTCAATACCAAAATAAAATAAAAGTAAAACATGGTATTTATTTTTCTTTAAAAAAATGTATGGCTTGTAGAGGAAGCCGAAACTCAAATAATGGTCACGGAGGCGGAGAATTCGTTATCGCCGCATACGTACAACAAAAACATTCCCTTTTGTCGTTTAGTAAAACACTTCGTATAAAAAATATTCCTTTTGGATAAACGTAAAAGTAAAAGGGGTTTATACACCGTATAAAAGAAGGTTGTGTATAAAACAAAATATGCCTCAATGAAAGGAGATTGAGACGAAGTCCCATACAAAGCTCATTTTTCTAAATAAAATAGATCTATTATATGTATTCACTATAATTACACATAAATAAAGTACAAATACAAGATTGGACATAATAATATCATGACATAATTTGAAAGTAGGAGATTAACCCAAAGAATGAAAATTGGATTAAGAAGTTCCCTTACCTCGGGTCCGACTTGACTGGACTATTCTTTAACGTCCTGAATAATAAACTTGAGTTAATTTTTACTTGATTAAGAACCTTTTTCAAGTTCATTATTCCTTTTATATCACTTATTACCATGTCATGAACACTATGTAATTATTTAAGTTAATAACGGTCGTTTTAATGATCATTGGTACTTGAGTCAAAAATAAACTCTTTATAATTACAAGTTGTTCATGTA
This sequence comes from Viscum album, assembly GCA_963277665.1. Classification (NCBI taxonomy): domain Eukaryota; kingdom Viridiplantae; phylum Streptophyta; class Magnoliopsida; order Santalales; family Viscaceae; genus Viscum; species Viscum album. The sequence goes on from OY728138.1 coordinate 83,992,045, forward strand.
TCCATTATATCCAGAGTTATAATCATGATGTAGATATCTTATATATCATATATATCCAGTATATACATGCATTTATAATATTACATAATTTTTAGAGGTAAGAAATGAAATGCACCGTTCATGGAGACGGTAAGCCGTACGTATGCATGAACACTACTTTCATTTCTATTTCATATTTTATGGAATGGAATAATAATGATATAATGGTATATTATAATTCCATTATAATATCATATATAATATCATTAATTACTTCCTTTATACATCCCACATATGGCATTAACGAATCAAATCACTTTGAGGGGGCGGTAGTCCACACTTCCTAAAATGAAGATATCGTGTTTACCCATAATGGAAACCATAAAGTTATGACATAAATTAAAAATACAGAAGCTTAAGTAAAACATAAAAATATTATATATCATATATAAATATAGTGTCATCTTAATGGACACCTTTGAAGGTGTTAAAATAATATTGAACAATCATCATTTCGTGAGGTAGAAATTCGCCATCCACGGAAACAGTATGTTCTTTAACAATTAGATGTAGGTGTGTGTAAGTGTAGCTCGAATCATTCTTATAAAAACATCCTAGTATATGGAATATACTGGTTTTGTTACAAAATAAATGAATAAAAAGAGTTTAGGGGGTTGGAGAAGAAAAATAAAACATAAGAACACAATAGAAGACACTACCTTTAAATCGGGTAACTCTTTTTGATTTGAGCTCAAAGGCTTCCTTGGGAAGACTTCTGAACAAAGTGAGGCTTATAAGAGTTATATAGGGATGTGTAGAGACAAAATTTACAGGGTTTGGCCAATCCAAAGGCTTGAGAGGTGTGGGTAAGGTGGTAGAGGTGGGGGCCTTTTATAAGAGGAGAGGAGGGGCACTCTTGGAAAGTTAAGAAAATATACTTTGTTATAAAATGATTTTCGGATAAAAAAGGTCCCACAATTATAAATTTCAAGGATAAGGTGATAAGGGTTCGAAATCCACCCATCCAATAGGTTTTTGACAAGTGTAGGTCTTAGATTTTATATTATATTTTCATTTTATTTAAATCGTTAAATAATGAGGTAATCGCTGCATCATCATGGTGTCATAAATAATTTAATTTATTTAATGTCTAAAAATTATAAAAAAAATATCATGATGTATTAAATCTTTTTATCTTTTTAATGACTATTTATAGTCAAAATTATGACTTGTATAACCCCATATAAAAATTGTTTTAGTAAAACAACTCATGTTTGTGACATTTTTACTTTTACTTTAAATAAAAGGCATTAATGTCTTTATCTTACCCAAGTGGATCCATGGGGTCCTGAAAATCGTCCCATGGGTTGTCTTGGTCGGAAATGACACATCCAATAAGGGTAGGACTTGTGTCTAGGTTATTTCATATTATTAAAACATTATTTTTACCTTAAATTACACTAATTACCTCTAATCGTGATTAAAAACATAAACATTACTATTCATCAAAAAATTATTTTAATCCCATTGAACCACATTTTACTTCTTAATGACAACCATGTATGTCAAATTTTTGAAATTCAAAACACAGAGGTAAAATTTCATTTAAACGAAAAATCAGTTTTTTTAAGTACCACTTCGTGGTTTCACTATTCATCAAAAATTGAAACATTTCAGAAAAATACCAAAACATCACCCTAAGATATATTTGATATTTCGAATTAAAAAATTATGTCTATTTTACAGAATTCAAAACATATAAGTTACATTAATTAATTTAATAATTAATTCCCGCTGTCAGAGCAAATAGCGTGTTTTTATGAAACAATATGTATCAAAAGATTGACACTAGTTTAAGTCCAATTTCAAGGTGAAATTAATTCTAATGACCACCATTGGATTAAATGGTAAAAATATATTCTAATTTAACTTTAAAACAAATTCAAAAGATAATCTAATCATATAAATAAATTAGATGAAAAAGCAGTTTTGATGTAAAATGCAGTATTTTTCACTATTCAAAAAAAAGAACATTGTCAGAAAAATACCAAAAATTTATCCAATGTAAATTTCAATGTCCCAATCATAAAGAATATGTTTATTTTGAAAAATATAGATTATAAAATTGTCAAAATTTTGATTTAAATATGGTTTTCCATCAAAAGGCAGTAAAACAATCTTTTAAAAATATTAGTTTATTCCATGCTTAAGATTGGATTTATTCTCATTTTAAGCCTCTAAAACACTATATAATTCATTAATATACATAGATAAAAATATATATTATTCATTACTTACTTGGGATGTTACACATACCTAAGTAGGTTGTCCAAATAAGAGGTATCATACTTAACTGTTAATTTTTATTCCATTTCTTATTCCATATCCTTCAAATATTATTAAATTATTATTATAAAATAAAACTGGTATCTAAGATATAATTTTATTTAATTATATCAATGTAATATCCTAAATCCATTTCCTCTTCCATCAGATGGGATATGAAATCATCATTCATTTGTATGACAGACAACCGCCTCGCGAACTGATGTCATTTATTTTACATAATATCCTCTCATGGATTGTTATAATGATGGATTTAAAGTGTATATATGATATTTGTAACAAATTTATACTAATGGAGTTATTATATCACATATAACTTCTTACTTTCAATTCCATGGGGGATACAATAATGTCGCTTGTGTGTACGGTGGATTATCACCTCACGAAGTGATCCGATTCATTTTTCACTAACACTTTACATGGATGCTAATAATAATAAATTTAATGAATTTATATGATATACATGAAATAATTATTATATTTATGATATATCTATCATTATTAAAAGTTAATATATAATTTTCTTTCTTACACTGAAAAATGATAATGTCATTCATGCTTACATGTGGACTACCACCTCCAAAAAGCGATATTAATATTTTTTCATTACTAAATAAAATGTATGATATATATATAGTTATATTTAAAGAAATAATATGGTATTTATAATATTATGATCATTTTATAAAGATAAAATAATACATACCTTCTTTTTATAATGATTATTGAAAAATGGAAACGATACTCATGTGTACATACGACCTACCGTCTCCATGATCGTAACATAGTTCATTTTTCATAACCATATTTCATGGTTGGTTTTAAAAAGTAAAACTGTTGTATGAAAATTATAATTATTTCATGATTATTATTATTGATATGTTGAAATAATGACCTCTTTAACCAATAGTCAACCTACAAAAGTCATTTTTGGAAAATAATCCAAATATCATCGAAACATCTGATGTAAACTTAATTAATTAAGAAATTGTATATGACACAGTGATAAGTAAAATAAAAGGAATAATAAAATTTAAAAATGTTATTAAGAAAGTAAATAATTAATATAAGATTATTATTTAGGAAGATAAATAACGAACATGATGAATAGAACTTTAGGTAAGGGAATTTGCCTCAATTTCCTTTCATTGAGGCATTTTTTGATGTTATGAACCTAAATTATTTTATGAGGTTTATATATAGAACCTTTAATATGTTATATTAGGAATTTTTTAATTCTCATTATCATTAAACCTTTTTTTAATTTTATTCTTTCATGGGGCTTATGATTCAAATGTTTCTAAAGTGGTAAGGGACTTTTTTTTAAAAAAAATAATCTTTTAAAATTTTCCTTCAAACTATATTTCTATTCAAGTTACATATTTTTAAAATGATTTTATGAATGTAATTATATGGAAATTAGAGTATTATAATGAAATTTTTTTCTTTCTTTCAAAGTTTTTTTGAAAAAAGTAATCTTTGTATGAAATGCTTAAATTTCTTTTTAAACGACGAAATGAATGTTCTATTTTAACATGTATGGTGACAAAAAATTTTCCCACCACCATAACCATTATTTTAAGTTTTAATTACTTTATAATATTTCATGTTTTCTTCAAAGAAAGAAACAACTTTCCTTTATTCTGATTATTTTGGTATTGAAAATAGTTATTAATAGAAAAGGGTAGTTTGCTATTGAAAATGGGTTTTAAAATATATGGGTATTTTTATATTTGGGAGAGATTTCTATATAGGATTAAAAGAGTTTTCAAAGGGTTTTATGATGAAAATGTAGGATTTTATGATTTATAATTTTGTTATGGTTATTAGGAATTATTGATGATGACGAGTTTTTTCATTATAAACCAAGGGTGAGTGGATATGTTATAAACCAATGACAGGTGGTTATGTTATAAACCAATCATGGGTAGTTACATTTTTAATCAAGGATGGGTGGTTCTGAGATAAACCAAGGATGAGTTATTCCATGATAAACGAAGGATGGGTGGCTCCATGATTGACCTCCAATTCATTGTGTTCTCTAGAGATGGAAGTTGACCATATCAGTTATTCTATTTAAAAGAGTGATATGAATTGTGATGTCCCGAGTTACTTATATGATTTATATATTCTTTCTTTGGGTTTTAAATGATTTATTTGAGAAAAAAGTGTGTTTTATTTCATGTGAAAATTATTTATTTCATTTCGCTCAAATAACTTTGAGATAAATGTAAACATTTCATGGGTTTTTAAGTTTTTCACTAGACTAAAGAACCTTTTCTTTTTTATGTCCCTTAATAAGTTTTTTTTGTTCTCATCCAACATTTTAAAATGTTTTTCATAGGGTTTAAGTATGGATATGGTAAATGAATAATTTAATTCGAAATTTGTGAATATTTTTCATGAAAATAAATCATGTTTTTTAAAAAGTTATATATTATGGGAAAAATGGATACTAATTGGAAGTTACCACTTTGTATATATATGGTTTTATAATGTGTGGGTAATGAACTTATTATCTAAAAACTAAACCTAAAAATACACTCAAATGTAAGAGAATGATTTATTGACTAAAACTGAATATTATATAATGTTTATGTCCAGGACCTTATATAAAACCCTACCCATTTCTCTTATCAATATCCTTAGAAAAGTTATAGAGGTTCTGGCCATTCCAAAAGTCTAACGACCCAAGATTGATATACATGGAAATTATATTACTTTTGTGGAATACTTAATACATTACAAAAAAATATGCCCAAAGACCGTATTACTTTAGTGCCTTTGGAAACATGTAACATATTCTTCTAATTTGGTGAAATATATTCAACATCTCCTATAAAGATCTTACTATTTAGTTTTCCTACCTAAAACCATTCTTTATATCCTAGGGAAAAGAAAACAAATGAAAAGGGTGAGCTCAGATGCTTAGTTAGGGTAAATAAGGAACAAGAACATAAGAATGTAAAAACATGAACATAACTTTTGAAAATCATACCATGTATAACATATATCAAAATCATGAGTCATGGAATAAATATTTTTAGATTATAAAGCATAAATCATAAAGGAACATGTCCATAAGAAAATAGTATTATAATGAAACATGAAATTGTGGAAAACACATAAACATAGAAAATAATTTCCGTATTAGCCAAGGATCATTACCAAGACCATCAAAGTAGAAAAATTCCTTTGCAAAATTGAGTTTACTCCTCGTTCTAGCCCTGTATTACTGAACCAGGTTTATATACCATTCCATCCCTATATTACTGAACTAAGATCATTTTCTGTTCTATCACTGTATCACTAAACTGTGATCATTTCCCATTCTAGCCCTATCTATCTCACGAGATATAAATCTTTACCCAATGAATTGGAGTGAGATATGGGTCCCACCTATCTCATAATGAAATCATTATTACGTGTTACACAAAACATAAATCATTCATCATAGAATAACCTAAGGAATAAAATGGGTTTCTTAAACATTGGTACATCATAAAATAATCCATGTAAAACAAATGGATTTTATAAATATCATTCCATCATAAAAATAATCAAAACATAAGAATAATATGGATATTATAATTTAAACATAACCATATTAAATAATTCCATCTTAGATGGAAAATAATTTTGATAGAACACATGAAATTAATTCTTGAGTAAAATATACTTTCTTCTTATTTTCTTTTCTCAAAATGACACACAATTTTAAAAGAAAAGAATTTCTTTGAAGATAACCTTGAAATATTATAAAGTAATATTAATTGAAATAAGGATTTATGAAAACATAAAAATCCATTCATGCTGTATAAGTTAAATAAAAACATTCTTCTTGTACTTTTGTTAGACAATTCAAAAAGTACCTCATATCAAAAACAAAAAAAGATTCATTTCATACCATTTAATAAAAATTAACCAATGGGTAAAATTGACTTTAAAAAATTATAAAATATTAGAAATAATATTTTGGAATAAATATTTAGGAATGATTATAATGGATGATAATTATACTGTAGTAAATACCTACGTATAAACAATTTGAGATAATAATGAGATTGTGAAATTATCCCTTAACTTAGGTTTGGGTTCCTTCATACATGTTTTAACCTCATGTATAAGGGTTTAAATAATGTCATTAACTTATTCCATAATCATATTCATTTTTATGATATCATAAGTGATCATATTATTACCCATTTGTTAGTAACATTATTACTCATCCTTTAGGTATTAACTGCTTTATTTTCTTACACATGTTTTCTTGGATACTCTTCTTAAGTTATAGTTATATCATTTCCAGAATGATATTAATATATTATATATCAGATTTATTAATTATAAACATTTATATAATCATTCTTTAATGAAGATAATGTAGAATGAATCACATCGCATCATGGGGACGGTAGGCCGTACGTACGCACGAGCGACGACATCATTCCCTAAATTGTGGTATGATATGGAAGTGTATAGTATATATATTATTATAATAATCATATATAGTTATTATTTCTATCATTTTACCCATCCATGTTAGGTTTTGGTGAAAAATAGATTACACCACGGTGTGGAGACGGTAAACCGTAAGTACGCACACGTAGTGATTTCATTTTTCATAGGATGGATATAAGGTGGAATATGGTTGTTTTGTAATCATAATAAAATATCAGAATATATTTAATACTATTTTTATTACTTTAGAATGGAAATAGCTCATGAATATGAATTAGAATAAGAAATAAGTTTGAAAGAATCGGTAAAGGAGATTACCTCTTCTTTAAGGATCTCCCTCAAGATCTCCTCTTAAAGGCACTAGAGTTAGTCTTTTGAGAAGAACAGAACCTCTATAATGTAGTTAAGGAAGTTTATAAGGGAAATTTTTAGGGTATGGCTGAACTTTAAGGCTCAAAGTAAAGTGAATAAGTAAAGTAGTATGTGCCCTTTTATAATTGAGGGGAGGGGCACTTTTAGAATCTACAAAAATATTAATTTATAATAAAATAAAAACCCATCCAAAAACCTAAAAAATGTTCTAGTTTAGAAGATGAGATGATTTGAGGTTTTAATCTCATAAACCAATAAATTTTAGACAAATTTTTCTATCAATTTAAACCTTATCCTTTTAATTAACACTTAGTTATTCTATTTAATTTTTAACTAAGGTAACAAATATTTCAATATTAAATGGGTAAAATATTTACTTATTTTATGTAAATTAGAACCCAAATTAATAATTTATAACATTTTACACCATATCATAATTATTATATATTTTTGAAAACATTTTATGATTTTTAAATAATTAAATAATACATTATTTTGATAAACAATCAATAATGTCAATTTTGACACTATTCAATCTATTAATTTTATAAAAAAATCAAGATAAGAAGTTATCCTCAAAAAAATATTTTACTATATACCTAAGGGGTTAAGGTTATCTATAAAATTCATTTAATATATTAATTATCCCAATTATATTAATTTTAATATTTTTAATAACATTAATTTGATATTTCTATTAATAAAATAATTACTGCATCAGTTTTGTGTAATTATTTAATATACTTAGTTTTTGAATAAAAATTAAAAATAAAATAATATTATGAAGATAAATCCTCTATATTTCAAAAGAATACTTATAGTAAAATATATATTTTGGAAAATCCTACATTAAAAATTTTATATATATATTAAAACATGAATGTGACAACTTTAACATCACTTTAAATAAAATATTATAAGTCTCATAATCTTTTCCATATGGATAAAAATTGTCAATAACTCTACCCTTGGATTATTATGGTCAATTTATACTTGGAAAATAAGATTTTTTCAAGTGTTTTTGTCTTTTAATGGTTATTATTATTTTAATAAAAAGTATTTTATTTATTTTTCATCAATTAAATAATTTATGCATCATCAATGTATAAGCCTTTAAGGTCATTATTTATTTCCTAAAAATTACAAATAAATTTCTGTGATAAAGAAAAACATTTTATATTTCAAATGAGTATTTATAGTTGAACTTATATTCAGTATAACCTTATATTAAAAATGATATAGTTATTAAAATTTTAGTAAGACATATTTAACTTTTCTTAAAATAAAATATATTAAATGTTTTAATCTCATTCAAGTGGCTTCATAAGGATAACATTTTGCTAAATGAAATTATTTAGGTAAAAAAATCATTCAATTATATTATGTCAAGTGTTAAGTTAATTTTATAATATTATTTTTATCCTTAATTACCCGATTTTCTCTTTTACTATATTAATAAAAATTACCGAAGTTACTATTCATAATACCCAAAAATAAAAGAAAGATATTTATATAAATTGGATATACTGAATCTAAATATAGAATTCATTTTTCAAAATTAAAAACATATAAGTTTTAGTTATTAATTTAAAATTAATCTCATTGTCCGAATGAGAAAATGAGTTTTAAAAGTTAAAACATTGCAAAATATTGAAATGTTTTTACATAAAAATTCAATATAAACTTAATGTTAATGAAACAAATTATATTAAATTATAAAAATATAATATTTTTATAATTGAAAACCATTAAATAATATAATTTAACCACATAAATTATTTCAATGAATAATGTTTTCCTAAATTAAAATTTAGTATATTTTTACTATTTATCAAAATATGAAAGTTATTAGAAAAATATAAAAAATTCATTAAAAGTAAAATTTTATATCTAAATTTCAAATAAGAACTTTATTTTGTTAAATATAATATATAAAAGTGTCAAAAAATATATTTAAAATGGGTGCGCCATCAAAAGGTTGTAAAAAAGCATTTTCTGAAAAATACTTCTTTTATCTGAAAAATTGAATTTGTTCTTATATCATGTCTATAAAACATATAAGATAAATTTTAAATATTATATTAAATATATTAAATATATATTTCAATAATTAAATTCATCAAGAGTGATTTTATAATTTTATAAATTTATTTATTTTCATTTAAATAGTTTTTCAGAAGAAAGTTAATACTCTTCATACCCGCCATTATAATGGCTAGGTTATAAGGTAACAAAATAATATTTAGTTTTTCAATGAAACTCTATATTTTGTGAAATGAATTCTATAAAAATAACTTGAAATTTTGTGTAACACAGGCCAAGCATCGTATTGCGTATACCACAAGCTAAGATGGTGTTATATGTAGTGAAAGGTTATCTTGGTGTAACATACAACACAAAACATCAAAGAATTTTAAAAACATTGATAAATAAAAGAAAAAAAGAAAATCCATCTCATAAAAATCTTGGGGTGTTACATTCTACCCCTCTTAAAATGAATTTCACTCTCAAAATTTTTCTATGTTATAAAATGATTAATACTTAAAAGTTTTTTTCATAGAAACCCACATCAGAAAAATGAATAATAAAACTTCCTTTTAAAAAGGAATGTGACAAATAGAATGGTTACCCAAAGTCACTCATAACTGCATTTACACATAGTATAACTTATGTAGAAAGTAAAAACATATATATAGAAGAGAAATATAACTATCAAGTTTTGATGGAGAGTGATAGAGAACAAGGTTAGAGGAAAGTTAACAATCAAAAATCCATAAATCTATGATGATTTAAGGGTCCATTTGATTCATCAGAAATTAAGGTACTAGGATAAATTTTTTGGTTTAAGTTACTTTCCCTAAAGTTAAATAATGAGAATAAATACTTACTAGATTAATTTTTAACTCATCCTTTCCTTGTTCCTTGATAAATTTTTAGTTCATCTTTTATTCTAATAAATGAAGTTGAATTTGTCATTCCTAAAGTGTTATAATATTATGCAACCTATAAATAGAATGATAGGTCATTCCATCTATCTAAAAAAATGTTATTACAAGTTATCAAATATAACTTAAAATTTCCAAAAATTGATAACCTTACAATCATTCTAAAAGATGAAAATCCAAAACTTTATAAATTGGTTCACTAACTCATCTTACCATTTACCCCCATATATCATAAGGTATATCTTTTTGGTCACATTCTAAACATGTGAACACATTCATAATGTATTCTATTGAGTCATGATAATAACCTGAATTACCATACTTCCTCCTTGAAAATATGCATATTTTCTTATTCTTAAGTCCAAAAAGATATAAAATTCATCCATGATATCATAAACCACTTTTCAACAAATTCTTAATCAGTTATAAAGAAATAATTACTGTCCAATTTACTTATTAATAATCTACATATCTCTATCCAAATATCATTATCTCATTATCATGCTCATATTAAGGGTTATCCTTCCCTTAATTATGTATTTTCGAGAAATATCATCTTATTACCTCAATCACTTTTCATGGTTACTAGTACCATTCAGTATATGCTCTTAAATCCTTATGAAAAACAATAGTGTACCAATAAATATATGTTTCATTATTCCATAATATGATAAATTTATTTCCACAACATTATTCTTGAATTCCAATACATAGACATGCAATGATCCTAATATCTTTTTAAACCATTAACCAAGCTTCATCTTTTTATTCGTTAACACTTATTTCATCTCGTATGTCATTCGTAGTTTCTTCATCATAAAAAATATAAATAATACTCATAATACCATGATAATTCTATTTATCATATTTCCCTCTAGGGAATCAATTTACATAATTACCATACATTCAATATTTAAAACATTTAACTGTTGTTGATTCCTTATAAATACCACTATTCTTGTCCATTGTGTTAACCAAACCTTTTAATTTGTAATTACTTACTCTGTTTCCTTATTTTCCACACCCAAATCATCTTCTAGTTACTTTGAAACATTCTCATTGATGCCTTTTACCACATGATTTACATGAGGAAAATTTAACTTTCTTTCCTCTGTGGTCACCATGAAACTCCATTTTCTCTTATTAGGTGGGTTAGGAAACTCACCAAAGTTGAGATTATTGATAATATTATGAGATTTCTAATTAGGAATAATAACAATGTTTCAAATTCAAACTCCCATTTCATTTGGTTTCCCATGAGGAATATCATTCCATTTTCCATCATATTCTCCATTAACATGAATCCTATAATTTATAGCTATTTTCTAAAAGCCAAAAAGAAAAGCATGAGTGGAAATAATCATACTAGAAAAATATCATAATCAAGGGAAAGTACTTTCAATATATAACATCTTAGGTATAATCCTATGATATCCATGATTATTACCAAAATTCCAGGATTGTAACCTATACTTTGACTTATCCCTAGGGAACTCCCTAGAAATATCCTTAAAAGTATTTCTAGGGATCTCACTAAAGTTTTCTAATACTAGTTTCCAAAGGTTAACTAAAACTTCACTCTAATACCGACTCTAATAACCCAATATTGACGTACATGAAATTACATTACTTTTTTATAATACTTAATACATTACAAAAAAATATACCCAAAGACCATATTAGTTTATTACCTTAGGAAACTTGGAAAACATAATTCTAATTTGGTGAAAGATATTAAAAATAACCATAAAGATCTTCCCCTTTTGTTTTCATACGTAAAACATTTTTTTATATCCTAAGGAAAATAAAACATGTGAAAAGGGTGAGTTCAGATTCCCAATAAGGGTGAAAAAGGAAAATATCAAACAAAACATGAACATAATAATGTAAAAACATGAACATAACTTTTTCAAAATCATACCATGTATAACGTATATCAAAATATTGAGTCATGGAATAAATATTTAAATATCATAAAGAAAAAATCATAAAGGAACACGAGCCATGAGAAAATAGCATTGGAATAAAACATGAAATTTTGGAAAACACATAAGCATAGAAAATCATTTCTATATTAGCCAAGGATCATTTCTAAGACCATCAAAGTGGAAAAAGTACTTTAATGAATCAAGTTAACTCCTTATTCTAGCACTGTATTACTGAAATGGGTTTACATACTGTTCTATCCTAGTATTATTGAACCAAGATCATTTCCCATTCTAGGACTATCTATATCATGAGATATAAATCTTTACAAAATGGATTTTAGGAAGATATATATACCACCCATATCATAATGAAATAATTCTTATATGTGTAACACCCTAGGTTTAAAAGTAAGTTTTATATATTTTCAATGTTCTAAAATGAAATAAAATACATAAATTTCTGAACTCATAGATATAAGTAGTAATAATTTTATTTATACAAAGACATTAATACATATTGAATCATAAAAATTAACCCATTAAATCCACTCCTATTGATAATAAAACAACTAGAATTCCTCCGAGAATCACAATGATACCGACTGGGTAGTTCACATCTTTTGGATCTGTTATAAGCACAAAGTTTATAATAAAAACAATAGCAACGAAACTAAGAATAATAGGAACATATAAAACCATTTCCAAAAGAAGTGGTGTGAGCATCTAGGTACTTTTATGTGTGTTTTAATGCCTTTATATATTGATATATATAAAGTTTTTATCCGACCGTTATAAAAACCGTCTGTTAGAACTTTTAAATTAAAATAAAAAAAATGACATATGATAACTGTTGATATATAAATAAATATACATATATAGAAACAATATTGATTTGAATATTATTATTAAATTATTAAATATTATAAAATAAATGAAGTTTATCTATTCTATAAAGTATTCTAAGAATAAATAATGTTTTAATCATTAATATATATATATATATATTTTTGAATTTATGTGAATATTACCATTATGAAATATTTTATTAAAATTAAGAAATTAATATGAGTATTATATATATATAAGCATTATTTTAAATTTTTGAAAATTAATGAATTATATTATAAAATTTAAAAATTTAAAATGATATACATTATTATAAAATGATAAATAAAATGATAAACATATTAAAATGATAAATATATACATTATTAATATTTGAATTATCTCCATAAAATGATATAAGATATTACAATGATATGAAATATTACTTAAAATAATAATAATAATAATATAAGATGAAATTGGGGTTCGTGTGTTCGAGGGCTTGAGGTCAACGTGAGAAGGAGACCGATGTAGCAGGGATTCGAGTGGAGGGAACTTTGTTTTCGGGTGTCACAGACAACGAATGTCTGAAGTGAGGTCGCGAGTGGGAAGAACGGTAGATTGAACTCTAGTTCGTCCGAGGTCATAGGCATTTAAAGAGTCTCAGACCAAAGGAAAACCAGATTTATCGCGATTAGGGTTCTGATCCGTATGAGGTAGGATGAATCCTATTTATAATGTACAAAATCTATGTGATTAATGAGTGAATATTCAAAAATCAGGTCAATAGTGACATATGTGGACAATCTATTTGTTTTTATTCCTGAAATAGACATCCTATAATTCTGAGATCTGTAATTGGGATTATTTTATACCCAAAATATTATCTGGTATCACTGTGTTCATGTCATCACCTTATCATTTGGGTGTATCTGTAAATTTTATATATATCCGAATCTTGTTATTGAATGCATGTTGGTCTTGTTTATTGATTTTTTCTCTTACAATCCATTCATTTGTATTTTTTATTAACTTGATTTCCAATATAAAAACATCCCAATTAAATGCAATCATCTATCCCCAAAATTCATTGTTTTTATGGAATATAAATTACATTGTAGTTGCAGATATCTCTTATATGTGAACCCACTTGCACTGAAGTATCTTCACTAATTGAAATAAATTATATTTTTTTAGCTCATTGTGTGTATATAAATGGAGCTGGGAAGGAAGTGAGAGGGCCATTTTCCCTCTATGTGTTGTGTTGTGTTGTTTTTGGTTTTGATAGTACGAGAAACAAACAACAAATAGGAGTAAAGGAATTTCCATTTGGTAAGGGAAACTTCAATCTATTTCTTTTATTATTTAATTTTCAAGTAAATATAAGCTGTATAAGTGAAATTGAAGGGAGTGATGTTTTCAAAATTTAATTCTTAATTTTAATGTGTTTTAGTAAGAAATCATTTTATTTAAATAATTTGTGTTCTATGTTTATGAAATATGATGTAATAGATTTCTTAAATTAATTCTTTAAAGTTTATATTTATTTTATAAAAAAATTGTATTTAACAATTAATATTTGATGTAAGGGGTATTTTTCTATCATGGTATTTTTCAGATTTGATTCTTGAATTTTTTATTTAATTGGTCTATGTTTGATCTTAAAAGTTATATACATATATGTTTATAATTGCATTGGAAGTAATAATATAAGGGTGTATATTTACTTTGTCAAATTTTTTTTTTCAATCTATGTCGGATTATAAAACAATTGTTTTACTTGTGTATATGTGTTTTAATATAATTTCATATTAATATTTCCAAGTGATATTTACATTTATTGAAGTTTGGATTTATAAATATAGAGGCTATGTCATATATATATATATAACATATTTTTATCGACATGTCTATAATTTTATTGTTATTGTGCAAAGATAATTAAGCATGTTTTTATGTTATATTAAGGACATGACAATTGCAGTTAGCCATGGCCATGTGTTATGCATAATATCTAAATTGCTTGTTTTCTTATTTAATTCATGTTTTTCAATTTAATTTTATGGTTTACTATATGATATTATTATAAACACAGATTTCTTCATGATTTTAAATGTTTTAGAACTTTATGTGGAAGATATAAACATTTTTTATGATAAATTACCTACAAGAATAATAAATGTATTCTGTGAAAGAAAAGTTTGAATACCTTACATGAAAAGTCTTATGGCATGATCTTTGGTTGTAAACAAGACCACATAAATGTTTATATATATATATATATATATATATTCTTATTTATAAATGTAAGTTTATCTTAATGCATTGAAATGTTTTCAACAATCAAAAAATCCCATGAAAGTATATATAAGTAAATAAAGTCTAAAATGTTTTTGGAAAATATAGAAACTTAAAAGTTGTAAATATGGATGGTTAATGGGGAGTGAACCCATCCTTCTCTAAGTGGGTAGGCCCATACAACCTTTAATGTTTAAGAAGCCCAAATGTTTTGTTCACAAAGGCTTACTTAGTATTTTCTAAAGAATCACTGGTTTATTTTAATGTACTCTCGAGAGTAAGTATTTTCAAAAGCGTAACTAATTTCACAGGCCTTATAGAATTACCAAAAGCATAGTTAACTTCAAAAGGGTTTAATTATATGTTTCAAAGAAGTAAGTATTTATTAAAGGTATTTTAAAATCTCTTTACCAAATATCTTTCAAAGGTATTTCCAAAAGCTTTCGTTTCAAAACATAAAAGTATTTTTCAAAAATATTTTTCAGTATCCCCTTACTAGTTAAATGAATGCTCACCCCTTTGTTTTTAAATGTTTTCACAGGAATTATAGAAGTTCTAAATTGGACTTCTATGCTTTTGTTATTATCGTGTGGAATCATAGTAGGCAATTATTTTATTCAACTCTAATAAATCAGAAAATGTTTTCTAATTTCTCTAGAACCTAGACTGGTAAAATAACCTCTTTTTTGTTAAAATGCTGTGTAATTGTTTATTCATTTTTATAAAAAAAATTACATAGCATTTTTAAGCACTGAGTTTGGAAGAGCGGGCTCGGGGAATTATAATTGGTATCAGAGGAATGGTCTAGGTAACTCTGAAAAATTAGAACCCTTCTATAGATTGAGCATCCTTTCTTATTCAAAATTCCTCCTTGTAATTATCAGATAGAAGGAAGAAGAACCCAAACAAGTCCCTTAGGCCTTCCAGATTAATTACTTGCTATGATCATGAAAAAATCATGCAATGAAGAATATCAACCCTACAAAGCCATGCAGATTACCTGTAAATGACTTTACAATGTATCAGGTACACCTGATATACCTCATTTTCATCATAGTTTAGTTTTTTCATCAAAGACATCAAAAATATTCAATATCTTTTCTATAGATTCCAAGGGGTATATCCTGAAGGACTTTTTAGGTGCTTTACCCTATTTGAGAAACCTGAATCCATCTCATCATTTTATAGTGCAGCAGAAGAAGGAAATCTTTGTACCGCTTATATGTGTCAACTCTTAAGCTTTTGTTTCGCAAGAAGAATTTATGATGACTTTGAAACATTCGAAGACGAGGCCATAAGACCTTATTATAGGAATTAAATTCAAGATTACCTTCTCAGATACTATACTGATTATCATTCTTTAAGGACTGTCTTCTAGTGTTTACATATATATAAACCCTCTTGCACGAGCTGTGTTTGGGAAAATAAGGTGGAGGATTTTGAAGCCACCTTGAACTTTAATCTCATATGAAGATATGGTAACCATGGAAGACAACTTTACAGACCTTGGGGATATCATGCGAGACTCTTAGTAGATAAAAACTAGAAGTGATAAGTGTAAATGTATTGTGAGGGCACAATTCAATTAGGGGGGGGATGTAACACCTTATGTTTAAAAGTAAGTCTTATGTATTTTCAATGTTCCAAAATGAAATAAAATACTTAAATTTATAAACTTAGAGATATAATTAGTAAGCATTTTATTTATACAAATACCTTAATACATCTTGAGACACAAAAACTAACCCATTAAACCAACTGCTATTGATAATAAAACAACTGGAATTCCTCTGAGAAACACAATGATACCAATAGGGTAGTTCACATCTTTTGGATTTGTTATTAGCATAAAGGTTATAGAAAGAACAATAGAAACAAAACTTAGAATAAGAGGAACATATAAAACCATTTTTGAAAGTAGTGGTGTGAGTGTTGAGTTAATTTTATGTGTGTTTTAATGCCCTTAGAAATTGATATTTATAAATTTTTTATCCGACCATTAAAAAAAATGTCTTTTAAAACTTATAAATTAAAGTAAAAAACAATATATGATAACTGTTGATATATAAATAAATATACATATATAAAAACAATATTTATTTGAATATTATTATTAAATTTCTAACTATTATTCAATAAATGAAGTTTATATATTCAATAAATTATTCTAAGAATAAATAATGTTTTAAGCATTAAAATAAATATATTATTTTTTTTTTGGAATTTATGTGAATATTACTATTATGAAATATTTTATTAAAATTAAGATATTAATATGATTATTATATATATATGAGTATTATTTTAAATTTATAAAAATAAATGAAGTATATTATAATATTTAAAAATTTAAAACAATATACATTATTATAAAACGATAAATAAAATGATAAATATATTAAAATGATAAATATATACATTATTAATATTTTGAATTATCCTCATAGAGCAATATAAGATATTAAAATGATATGAAATATGTTGGGAAAAAATCCATCAAGGTATCATTGAAGCTTTTTTTGAGGTGATTGTGTTTGTTGACAAAGTGGACATCTGTGTTATGATTGTTGACAAAGCAAACCATGACGTACAAATTTTTTGACAAAGGGGATTTCATGGTGGCATGTCAATTTCAAGGGCTGTGGTTAATGATCTATGTTTTATTCAAGAACATCGACAAAGTAATGGATGATCTGGAGGCGGTACAAAAAGAGAAGATACAAGGTGGCACTGTTTTACAGTGTTTACCAAATTTTTGGGCATGAAAATCAACAAATGGAGAAAAGTGTTTTTGGAAAAGAGACTTTCACGCCATTATCTTGAAGGAGAGGAAACTTGTGCACTATATGTTTTTCAAGATCAGAACATCAAAATATGGCAAAGGGAAAAGGGGCGCCAAGTTTTAGGGTTGGTCGCGCAAGTGACTTGCGCTCCGAAACTTGCGCGCCGAGACTTGCACGCCGAGAGGAGACTTGTGCGCCGTCGTGCAGGGTGTCCAAAGGCCTATAAATAGAGGTCGACCCCTCCTCATTCGGTGTGAGTTCAAGACTTATAGAAAATCAGAGCTCCCATCGTGTAGGTGTGGTGGTCGCGTAAGTGGTGGTGTGGTTGCGTAAGTAGAAGTTGCGTTCCAGTTGATTGTTGTGCATCCAGAGTGGTTTGGGAGAGAAAGTAAGGGAGTCACCCAAGTTTTGATTTGAAGAATGGGGTGTCGCACAAGTGGTTTGGTGACACTTGCATGCCAGGTTTTGAAGAAGTGCGACAGTTGTTGGTTACACGCCAATATTGGTTTGGGCGTAAAAGGGTGTGAGTCGCGCAAGTTTGGAGTTGCAGAAGCTAGTGTCGCGCAAGTGGTTGAAGTGAACTTGTGATCCAGTTATAACTTGCACGTCGAGACTTGTGCACCAGCTTGGAGAAGGGCGCCAGGTATGGTTGAAGCATGGTAGTGATTTAGGGCTGCGCGAAAGCTGGAAGATTGCCCGATACCTTCGGTGAAAATTGAGATTCATCTACGGGTGAAAGCTGGACTTCAATAGAGAATCTACATAAAATAGAGGATGTATTCATTAGTGATAATGAAGAGACCTACAAGTCTATAAACTATGAGTGGATCGTTTCCAGAGCAGTGAGCAAAGGAAGAAGAAGAAGGTGATCCTCTCCACCGGTAGTGAGCTAGAGAGAGAGAAATAGGGAGTGACCCTTGGGAAAGCAGTGAGCTGACCCTAAACATTATAAAGGTAGTGATCCTGGGAATAGAAGTGATCTATCCCAAACCTTGTAAACAACAGTGTGCTTATAGTGGATTTGGTACATCGGCACATTTCCAGTGTATGCTCCTTAGACGTAGCCCAGTGAGGGAGAACCAAGTAAAAATTGCTGTGTCTTGTGAATTCTTTACTTTCTGTTTATATTGTGCAACGAGAAAGAGAGAGAATAGTGTTTTTCTTAATAGCGAAACAAGATCAGAACGAGATTTAATTTTAAATTAGTCATACCCTAATTGACCCCCCTCTCAGGGTATTCATCCTTGTGGACATAACAATTGGTATCAGAGGGAAGGTTATTATCAGTACTTCTCTTTCAATGGAGGTCACCAATCATAAATGGATTACGATCTTCACCGGAAGTAATTTTCAGATATGGAAGAATCGAATTCAACACTATTTCTGATCCTTGGGAATGGATGTGTTTACAGTAGCTATGCATGGTATCTCAGCTGACATCAATAGTGGAGCATTATTAGAAGCTCAAAGAAGGGAGCTAGATGCTGCCACTAAGGGTATTAATGCTTTAGGTGGAGCCCTTTACAATGCTATATATACGAAGGTGATGTCATGAAAAACGTCACATGGTATGTGGGAAAATCTTTTGAACATATATGAAGTGGATACAAAATTCAGAGAGGCAAAGCTAAAAGTTTTGTGGAACAAGTATGGAGATCTGAGAATGAGTCTGAATGAATTTGTTGATTCATTTTTCGACATGGTAAAGATTGTTGTGGAAGACATGTGGGGTCTTGGAGAAGTCATCAAAGATATAAATATTGTGAAGTGTATCTTGAGGAAACTTCCACCTCAGTTTAATCCAAAAGGCTCAGTCTTGGAAGATAAAGACCTAAAAGAGCTGACGTTGGATAACCTGCACAATACCCTTGTTGAATATGAAATGAGGAATGATGACAATGATGCTATGGAAATGAGGAAATCCAAGGAGGGGGCATTTAAGTATATGAAGAATCTAACCATCGAAGAATCTCAGGAGGAAGAAGAGACAGATGAAGTGATGTCATTTCTTTCCTCGAACCTTTAAAGAGGAAAAGGAAAGTTTAAAGGGAAACTTCCACTTGCATGATTTAGATGTGGAAATGTTGGACATCTCGCAGAAAGGTGCCCAAAGAAGTCTCAATATGATGAAGAGGATGAAGTTGAAATCCCCAAGAAGAAGTCTTTAGCCTATGTGAAAGGAAAGAAGCAGTTCAAGAGAAATTTCTTCAAGAAAAGGAATATTCTTTCACAAGACTATGAAAGTTCAGATGAGACATGGGTTGAAGAGGTTAAAGAGATTGAAAACTGCAAAGATCATGGGGAAAATGCCATGGTGGTAGTTGTTGGTAGTTCTCAGAAAAAGAAAGAAACTGACACTGGAGAAGAAGAAGAAGAATTTGAAGGAAGAGTTGATATGGAAGCCAAATTGGAAGTAGATCTTGAGGAGATAGACGTTTGGAGGGACAAAATGAAGAAATCCAATAAAGTGGTTCATGATGCCAAAATATATATGAAACAACAGGATGAAGAAAATTATGAGTTATTATAATAAATTGAAAAAATAAAATCTTCAACACAAGAGAGCTCAGAATATATTGTTGAGTATAAGCGTAAATTTGTGGAACAAAAGAATGAAATCGATTATTTGACTAACATAGTAAAGGATCAGGTCAAACGTATCAAAGAACTTGAAAAAGAATTTGTTGGCCTACGAAAAAGAATTAAGGATTAAGAAAAACTCTTGACACCCAGTACAGTGCCAAGAAAACAAATTATTCATAAGAATGAAAAGTTAGAAGTGGAGCATAGACCTCCAGCGGAAAATAAGTAACAGTCATGTTCCAATGATAAGACTGGTATAGGACATGAAAAAAAACAGAAGTCGGTCATGGATGAAGTCAAACTGAAAGAACCTGCTCTAATAATGAAGATAGATTTGGGTATGAAATAGAGTTAGAATATTAGTAGATCCTAAGGGAAAATCAGCAGTGCAGAAGTGACACACAAGAATGCTCCTTACATTAGGTGCTATTGCTGTGGAAAGATGGGACACTCACAGAATGTGTGTTCTATATCCAAGAGATACTGAAGGGCACAAGAATAATAGTGGAATCCAAACAGAGATCAATATTATATAACATCCTTTGAAGGTCATTGTTTTTGGTGTGGAGGATTTGGGCACATGGATAGATATTGCACATCAATCATACAAAGGAATGCGCTAAAACAAAACTCAAGCAGTCGTAAGCATCAAGTTAGGGAATCAAAAAGTGAGATTAAAACACAAAATTGATTTATAGCTCTATAGGATGAAGCTGGTTCATCACACTCTAAGGAAGATCAACTTATCCAAACCAGACCAAGTGTGAAGTCGAAGACATGGACAAAAAAGAAAAAGGATGAGAAGGCAGTAGTTGTAGAAATTTCCCTTAAAGCTTCAGATCAATCAGGAGTATGGATCCTTGAAAGTGGTTGCACATCCCATAAGACAGGTAACAAGGATCTCATTATAGGTATTAAATATGGAAAAGAATGTGTTTTCAAGTTTGAGAATTATTAAGGGATGAAGATTATTGGTTATGGAAAGGCTAAATTTGGGGGAAAAGAAATGAGACGTGATGATGTCTTGGTAGTAGAGGGCCTCAGTCATAACTTACTCAGTGTCAGTCAACTATGTGACTCTGGGCACTCTATCCGATTTACCAAGAAGATTTGTGTTGTGAAATGAAAAGTTGGATCAGTTGTTCAACAGGGAAAAAGGTCAAAGGGAAATCTTTACCTTGTAAGTGGGGAAGAAGATATGTGTCTTTTATCCAGAGAGGAAGAAAACAAGCTGTGGCATAAGAGACTTGGTCATCTATTCCAAACATCTATGGAATATCTTTTAAAGTGTGATGCTGTTAGAGACCTTCCCAAATTATCACATGATCGCACTGATACGTACGATGCTTGCCAAGAAGGGAAGATCATAAAAAAGATATACAAGCCAAAGGAACAGAAATCAACCAGAGTGCTCGAATTGGTGCATGCTGATGTTTGTAGACCAATCTCACCATGCACCATAAATGGGAAAATGTACTATGTCCTTTTCATTGATGATTATAGTAGAATGGATTGGGTATTTTCCATTACCCATAAGACAGAAGTGTTTAGTTGTATTAAGCAGTATAAGAGGGAATCAGAAAGGATGCTTGGGCAGAAAATTCTGAAGTTTCGTACTGATAAAGGTACAGAATTCACAAATAGTCAAGTAGAAGAATATCTCGAGAAACACGAGATAAGGCATCAAGTTTCATCAGTGAGAACTCTACAATATAATGGAGTAGTTGAAAGGAGAAATCAGATCATCAAAAAAATGTCCAGAACAATTCTTATTGAAAAGGACCTACTAGAGAAATTTTGGAAGGAAGCAGTTTTGAAATTGGTTTATATTTCGAACAGGGCTTTGTTGTGTCCGAAAGAAGGGAAGAATCCATATGAAATGTGGTACGGAAAGAAACCAACGTTGAAATACTTTTGAATCTTTGGAATTAAGTGTTTCATTCTCAACAAAGAAAACCACATGAAGTTTGAGTCATGAGGAGATGAGGGGATATTCCTTGGATACTCAGGTAAAAGCAAAGCATATAAATGCTTTAAAAAAAGGCTGGGAAAAATTGTTGAGAGAAATGATGTCACTATAGTTGAAAATGAACAGAATACTCAATGACCTAGTGAACAGTTTCTGGATGAAAGCGATGAAGAGGTAAGCAATACAGGGGGAGTAGAAGTGGCGGATGCTGACTCAGAAGAAGATACTGATGATGAGAAAGATGAAACAAAATTTGAATCTGCTAGGAAGCCAAAGAGTCAAGATGAAATTGATAGGAAAAGTATCATTGGTGATCAGACAACCCCAGTTCAGACGAGAAGAATAAAATCACTGCATCAGACATATTTACTATCACAGGTTGGGCCAAAATGCTTTGCTGATGCAGTTGAAGATGAAAAATGGGTTCAAGCTATAAATGAAGAGCTTAATCAGATTGAGAAGAACCAAAAGTGGGAGATTGTTTCGAGACCAGCAGATAAGAATGTCATTGGGACTAAATGGATCTATCGCAACAAGATGAATGAATATGGTGCAGTTGTTCAAAACAAAGCATGACTGGTGTGCAAAGGATACTCCCAGAAAGAGGGAATAGATGTTGATGAGACAATTGCACTGGTTTCAAGGCTGGAGACAATCAGATTATTCCTAGCCATTGTAGTGAAACGGAAGTTCAAAGTGTTCCAGATGGATGTCAAATCTGAATTCTTGAATGATGTTATGGAGGAGGAAGTGTATATTGAGAATCCTGATGGTTTTCTCATTCATGAGGATGAGAAAAAAGTTTTCAGACTGAAGAAGGTGTTGTATGGGCTGAAACAAGCACCAAGAGCATAGAACTCAAGGATTGATCAACACTTGAAGAAGCTTGGTTTCCAACGTGGGGGAGTTGATTACAATATCTATTTCAGCAACGATAGTAATCAAAGGATGATGGTGTTGGTTTATGTTGATGACATAATATTTGGTGGATCAGATGAAACTTAATGTAGATATTTTTCTGAATTCATGAAAAATGAGTTTGAAATGTCAATGATTGGAGAGATAATGTTTTTCCTTGGTCTACAGGTGACACAAGGAAGGAAAAAAACATTCATTTCTGAATCCAAATATGCCAAGGAGGTTTTGAAAATATTTGGAATAGAAAATTCCATGGAAATGAAGACTACAGTTGCTACCCGAATGAAGCTATCCAAAGATGAGGATGGAAAGGCTGTTAGTATCACAAAATACAGGAAAATTATTTGAAGTTTGTTGTACTTGACCGCAACAAGGCCTGAAATTGTATTCACCACATGCCAAGCAGCGAGATATCAGAGTAATCCCAAGAAAAACACATGATTTCAGTGAAAATAATACTTTGGTATATCAAGGGCACGATGGAATTTGTCTTGACATATAATGAAAAATCTCAGATAAAGTTATTGGGATATACTGATGCAGACTGGGCCTGTTCAGAGAATGATATGAAATCAACATCAGGTGGTGATTTCTATCTTAGTGGATTGTGTATTTCTTGGCTAATCAAGAAGAAAGATTTCATTTCATTGAGCACCGTGGAAGCTGAGTATATTGCAGCCACTCAAGCATGAACACAGTTATTGTGGATAAATCAACAACTTGAAGATATGGGAGTTTAAGTGAAGTCTTCGATCGGAATCCAGTGCGATAACTGAAGTGATATCAATCTTAGCAAAAATCCAGTTCATCACTCAAGGACAAAGCACATTGAGATCAAATATCATTTAATCAAGGAGAAGGTGGAGAAAGGGCTTGTGAAGTTGGATTATGTGCCTAAAAAGCTACAGGTTTCAGATATTCTGACAAAGGTCTTACCCAAAGAAGATTTTGAGAGGCGTCGACTGGATCTGGGAGTCCAGTCGACTCCCCACACTTAAAAAGTGTGGATGTGGGGCCTCCCCCTCTCCCTGAGGTATGATGTGTTTTTCCCTAATGTATTGATATGTGTTCTCTACTCTGTTACAGACTGTAAAGGAGTGACCTTTGGGTTTGTTAACAAAGGGGGAGAAAATAGTGATTGTTCAAGTGGGGGAAAATGTGACTATTTGAGAAATCATGAAAGATGTGGGGAGAAGCTGACAGGTGGAGCAGCCAGATAGGGGGAGTTGAACGTGCTTGGCCAGAGCTTGGCTTGGATAACACAGGCAATAGTGGTGAAGAGGATTTGAAGCTGACAAGAGTTAAAGCTATGAGCACATAGGGGGAGTGTTTTTAATCTGACGATGCTAGAAGAGATCGATCAAAGAATAGATATCACGACAGCTGAGGATCGTGATAAAAGCAGAAGCATGGTGTTGGAATGTGGTAAGAATATTTCTAACAATTGGTATCAGTTTGGTATCAATAGTGGGTGTTAGAGTTGAAGTGATTTATTGATGAAATTTTCATTTACTCTTGTTTCTCACGCTGAGCATTGCTCTTGTGGGCTTAGAGTATGTGTTGAGTAAATCCTTGATCGCTATCAGAATCGCAATAGGCGAACGATGACTGAAGAATTAATGATATATCATTTTATGGAAGAGTTTTCAACAAACCCAAAGGGGGAGATTGTTGGTAAAAAATCCCTCAAGGTATCATTGAAGATTTTTTTTGAGGTGATAGTGTTTGTTGAAAAAGTAAAAATCTGTGTTGTGATTGTTGACAAAGAAAACCATGGCGTATAAATTTGTTGAAAAAGGGGATTTCATGGTGGCATGTCGATTTCAAGGGCTGTGGTTAACAATCCATGTTTGATTCAAGAACGTTGATAAAGGAATGGATGATCTGGAGGCGGTAAAAAAAGAGAAGATACATGGTGGCACCATTTTCCAGTGTTTTCCAAATTTTTGGGCCTGAAAATCGACAAATGGAGAAAAGTGGTTTTGGCAAAGAGACTTGCATGCCGTTATCTTGAAGGAGAGGAAACTTGCATGCCATATTTTTTTCAAGATCAGAACATCAAAATATGGCAAAGGGAAAAGGGGTGCCCAAGTTTTAGGGTTGGTCGCACAAGTGACTTGCGCGCCGAAACTTGTGCGCCAAGACTTGCACGCTGAGAGGAGACTTGCGCGCTGTCACGCAGGGTCTCCAAATGATTATAAATAGAGGTCAACCCCTCCCCATTCGGTGTGAGTTCAAGACTTAGAGAAAATTAGAGCTCCCGTCACGTAGGTGTGGTGGTCGCGCAAGTGGTGGTGTGGTCGCGCAAGTAGAAGCTGCGTGCTAGTTGATTGTTGTGCATCCAGAGTGGTTTGGGTGAGAAAGGAAGGGAGTCTCCCAAGTTTTGAGTTGAAGAAGGGGGAGGCGTGCAAGTGATTTGGTGACACATGTGCACCAGGTTTTGAAGAACCACGACAGTTGGTGGTTGCGCGCCAATATTGGTTTGGGCGTAAAAGGGTGTGAGTCACGCAAGTTTGGAGTTGCAGAAGCTAGTGTCGTTAAAGTGGTTGAGGTGAACTTGTGCTCCAGTTATAACTTTTGTGCCGAGACTTGCACACCGGCTTGGAGAAGGGTGCCAGGTATTTTTGAAGCATGAAAATGATTCAGGGCTGCGCGAAAGTTGTAATATTGCCCGATACCTTCGGTGCAAATTGAGATTCATCTATGGGTGAAAGCTGGACTTCAACATAGAATCTACATAAAACAGAGGATGTATTCATTAGTGATAATGAAGAGACCTACAAGTCTATAAATTGTGAGTGGATCCTTTCCAGAGCAGTGATAAAAGGAAGAGGAAGAAGCTGATCCTATCCATTGGTAGTGAGCTAGAGAGAGAGAAATTGGGAGTGACCCTTGGGAAAGCAGTGAGCTGACCCTAAACATTGTAAAGGCAGTGAGCATGGGAATAGAGGCGATCTATCCCGAACCTTGTAAACAACAATGTGCTTATAGTGGATTTGGTACATCAGCACATTGTTGGTGTATTCTTCTTGGATGTAGTCTAGTGAGGGTGAACCAAGTAAAAATTCATGTTTCATGTTCATGCTTTACTTTCTGTTTATATTGTGCAACGAGAAAGAGAGAGAAGAGTGTTTTTCTTAACAATGAAACAAGATCAGAGTAGGATTTAATTTTAAATTAGTCATACCCTGATTCACCCCCCTCTCAGGGTATTCAGCCTTGTGGACCTAACAAAATATTATTTAAAAACAAAATAATAATAATAATAAAAGATGAAATCGGGGTTCGTGTGTTTGGGGGATTGAGGACGATGCGGGAAGGAGATCGATGCAGTGGGGATTCGAGTAGAGGTAGATTTGTTTTCGGGTGTCGTAGATGATGAAAGTATGAAGCGAGGTCACGAGTAAGAATGGAGGTAGATCAAACTTTGGTTCTTCTGAGGTCACAGAATTTTGAGGAGTTGCAGACCGAATGAAAACTATATTTATCGCAATTAGGGTTTCCATTCACATGAGGTAGGATGAATCCTATTTCTAATGTCCAAAATCCGCATGATTAATGATTGAATCTTCAAAAATCGGGTCAATAACAACATATATAGACAATCTATTTGTTTTTATTCCTAAAATCGACATCATCTGATTCTGAGATCTGTAATTGGGATTATTTTATACCCGAAATATTATCTGGTATCAATGTGTTCATGTCATCCCCTTATCGTTTGGGTGTATCCAAAAATTTTATATTTATCAAAATCTTGTTATTAAATACATGTTGATCTTATTTATTGATTTGATCTCCTATGATCCGTTGATTTATATTGTTTTTTGACTTTATTTCTAATTTAAAAACATCCCAATTAAATTCAATCATCTATCCCCAAAATTAATTGTTTTTGATGGAATATAAAATACGTTCCAGTTGTAGATATCTCTTATCTGTGAACCCACTTGTGCTGAATTTTATTCACTAATTGAAATAAACTATATTTTTTATCTCACTGTGTGTATATAAATTGATCTAGGAAGGAAGTGAGAGGGAATTTTTTCCTCTATGTGTTGTGATATATTGCTTTTGGTTTTGAGAGTACGATAAACAAGTAGAAAATAGAAGTAAAGAAATTTCTATTTTTGTTAAGGGAAACTTCAAGATATTTCTTATATTATTTAATTTTCAAGTAAATATTAGCTGTATAAGTGAAATTGAAGGGAGTGATGTTTTAAAAATTTAATTCTTAATTTGAATGGGTTTTAGTAAGGGACCATTTTATTTAAATAATTTATATTCTATATTTATGAAATCTGATGTAAAATATTTCTTCAATTAAATCTTTAAATTATATATATATTTTATAAAAAAGTTGTGTTTAAAAATTAATATTTGATGTTAGGGGTATTTTTCTATTATGGTATCTTTTAGAATTGATTCTTGAATAATTTATTTAATTATTATATGTTTTATCTTAATATATATATATATATATCTGTGTGTGTGTGTGTATAATTATATTGGAACTAATAATATAAGGGTGTATATTTAATTTTTAAAAATTTAATTTATTTTGTCAATCTATGTCGGATTCTAAAACCTTCATTTCACTTATGTATATATGTTTTAATCTAATTCCATACCAATCATTCCAAGTGATATTTACATTTATCGAAGTTTTGATTTAGAATTATAGATTCCATGTCATATATATATCTGATGTTTATCGACATGTCTATAATTTTATTGGCATTATGCAAAGATAATTAAGCATGTTATTAAGGACGTCACAATTGCATTTATCCATTGCCATGTGTTATGCATAATATCGACATTCCTTGCTTTCTTATTTCATTAATTTTTTTCAATTTAATTTTATAGTATACTATCTGATATTATTATAAACACATATTTCTTCATACTTTGAAATGTTTTATAACTTTATGTGCAAGATATAAACATTTTTTATGATAAATTATCTATAAAAATAATAAATGTATTCCGTGAAAGCAAAGTTTAAATACATTACATGAAAAGTATTTAGAAATGATCTTTGGTTGTAACCAAGATCACATGAATATATATATATATATATATATATATATATATATATATTCTTATATATAAATGTAAGTGTATATTAACGCATATACATGTTTTCAACAATTAAAAACTCCATTAAAAGTATATATAAGTAAAGAAAGTCTAAAATGTTTTCAGAAAATCCATCAACTTAAACATTGTAAATATGGATGGTTAATGGGGAGTGAACCCATCCTTCTCTAAGTGGGTAGACCCAGAAAACTTTTAATGTTTAATAATCCCAAATGTTTTGTTCTCAAAGGCTTGATTATTATTTTATGGAGAAGCACTGATTTTTTTTAAAGTACACTCAAGAATAAGTATTTTAAAAAGCGTAACTACTTTCACAAGCCTTATAGCATTACCAAAATCAAAGTTATCTTCAAAAGTATTTAGTTATATGTTTCAAAGTAGTAAGTATTTATCGAATGTATTTTCAAATCTCTTTACCAAATATCTTTCAAAGGTATTTCCAAAAGCTTTCATTTCAAAACGTAAAAGTATTTTTCAAAAATATTTTTTACTAATCCCTTACCGTGAAATGAGTTCTCACCCCTTTTTTTAAATGTTTTTCATAGGAATCATAGATGTTTTGAATTGGAATTCGATTCTTTTGGTGTTATCACGTGGACGTGTAGTAGGTAATTTTTTTATTCAACTATTATAAATTGGGAAATGTATTCTAATTTCTCTAGAACCTAGACCGGTAAAAGGTACTCTTTTATGTTAAAGTGTTGTGTAATTGTTTATTAATTTTTATAAAAAAAATTACACAGAATTTTCAAGCACTAAGTTTGGAAGAGTGGGCTTGAGGCACTATAATATGTTCCACAAAAACATAAATCATTTATCATAGCATAACCCAAGGAATATAATGGGTTTCTTAAACATCATTACATCATAAAATAATCCATGTAAAACAAATAGATTTCATAAATATAATTTTATCATAAACATAATCAAACCATAGGAATAATATGGATAGTATACTTGAAACATAACCATATTAAATAATTCCATCTTAGATGGAAAATAATTTTGATAAAACACTTGAAATTAATTCTTGAGGAAATTATCCTTTCTTCTTAAAAATTATTTTTTTTCTCAAAATGCCATGTAATTTTAAAAGAAAAGAATTTCTTTAAAAATAACCTTTAAATATTGTAAAGGACGAATCATGGAAATAATTTGTTATGAAAATGTAAAAATCCGTCCATTTCTCGTACTTTTTTTAGATAAGTCAAAAAGGACCTCTTATCAAAAATGACAAAATATTCCTTTCATACCATTTAATAAAAATTAACCAATGGGTAAAATTTGCTTTAAAAAATTGTATAAGAATAGAAATAATATTTTCGAATACATTGGAAACATGCACATGGATGATAATTATACCCTAGTAAAGACTTACATATTAACAATCTCGTATAATAATGAGATTGAGAAATTGTCCATTACCTTAGGCGTAGGTTTCTTTATATGTTTCCTAACCTCTTGTATAAGGGTTTAAATAATTTCATTAACTTATTCCAGAATCATATTCATTTTTATGATATCATAAGTGATCATATTATTACTCGTTTGTTAATAACATTATTACTCATCCTTAGGTTATTAACTGCTTTATTTTCTTATGCATGTTTTGTCGCATAAGTTGTCGTTTCTCTTATTATGTTATATTTATATCATTTACAAAATGATATTAATATAATATATATAATATTTATCCATTATAAACATTAATATAATCATTCTTTAATGAAGATTAGGTAGATTTAATTGCATTGCATCGTGGAGATGGTAGGCCGTACGTACACATAAGCAACGATATCATTCCCTTAATTATGGAATAGTAGGGAAGTGGATGATATATATATTGTTCCAGAATAAAAATATTGTTATAATAATCATAAATATTTATTATTTCCATCATTATAGCCATCAATGTAAGGTGATGGTGAAAAATAGATTACACCACAATGTGGATACGGTAATCCATACGTACCCACGCGTGGTGATTTCATTTTTCGTAGGATAGATAGAAGGTAGAATATGGTTGTTAAATAACCATAATAAAATCTCAGAATATAGGTGATACTATATTTATTACTTTATAATAGAAACAACATAGGAAGAATAAGTTGAAGACAAAATAATTTTGAAAGATTCGGTAGAGGAGATTACTTCTTCTTCGACGAGCTCCCTCTAGATCTCCTCTTAAAGGAACTAGGGTTGGTCTTTTTAGAAGGAAAGAACCTATAGATTGTAATTAAGTAAGTTTATAAGGAAAATTTTCAGGGTATGGATGACATTGAAGGCTCAAAGTGAAGTGAATAAGTGAGGGAGGATGTGCCCTTTTATAATTGAGGTGAGGGGGACTTTTGGAATCTCCAAAAATATTAATTTATAGTAAAATAAAAACCCATCCAAAAACCTCAAAAATGTCATAATTTAAAATATTAGATGATATAAAATTTTAATATCATCAAAAAATAAATTTTATACAATTTTTTCTATCAATTTACACCTTATCCTTTTAATTAACACATAGTTATTCTATTTAATTTTTAACTATGGTAACAAATATTTCAATATTAAAAGGGTAAACTATTTACCTATTTGATGTAAATTAGAACATAAATGAATAATTTAGAATCTTTTACACCATATAATAATGATTATATATTTTTAAAAAAAATTATGATTTTCAAATAATTTAATAATAAATTATTTTGATAAACAATCAATAGTGTCAATTTTGAAACTATTCAATTTATTGAATTTTTAAAAATATCAAGATAAATCTTATCATAGAAAAAAATATTTTATTATATCTTTAATGGGTTAAGGTAAACTATAAAATTAATTGTATATATTAATTATTCTAAATTATATTTATTTTAATATTTTTAATAACATTAATTTGATATTTCTATTAATAAAATAATCACTACATTAGTTTTGTGTAATTATTTAATATACTTATTTGTTTAATAAAAAACTAAAATAAAATAATATAATGAACCTAAATCCTATATATTTTACAATAATACTTATAGTAGAATATACCTTCTGAAAAATACTATATTAAAAATGTTATATGTATTAAAACATGAATGTGACAATTTTAACATCACTTTAAATAAAATATTATAAGTGTCATAATCTTTTCCATATGGCTCTAGATAGCCAATAACTAGACACTTGGATGATTATGGTTGAGATATACTCAACAAATAATATTTTATCAAGTGTTTTTGTCTTTTAATGGTTATTATCATTTTAATAAAAATTATTTTATTAATTTTTCATCAATTAAATAATTTCTACAACATCAATGTATAAGCCTTTAATTTCATTATTTATTTTCTAAAAATTACAAATAAATTACCATGATAAATAAAAATATTTTATATTTCAACTGAGTATTTATTGTTGAACTTAGATTCTATATAAACTTATATTTAAAATGATATAGTTATTAAAATTTGAGTACGACAAATTTAACTTTTCTTAAAATAAAATATATTAAATGTTCTAATCTCATCCAAGTGGCTTCAAAAGGATTCCATTTCTACCCAAGAATAATTTAGGTAAAACAAAAACTCATCCAATGATATTAGGACAAGTGTTAGGGTAATTTTATAATATATTTTTTATTTTTAATTACCTGATTTACCCTTTTACTGTATTAATAAAAATTACCAAAGATACTATTCATAATACCCAAAAATAAAAGAAATATATATAAATAATTTGTAACTACTTATTCTAAATATAGAATCCATTTTTCAAAATTTAAAACATGGAATTTAAATTAATTAATTTAAAATCAATCCTGTTTTTCGAATGAGAAAAAAAGTTTTAAAAGTTAAAACATTGCAAAAGATTGAAATGTTTTTACATCAAAATTAAATGTAAAATTAATGAAAATTAACTACATTATATTAAATGATAAAAATATAATATATTTTTACTTTAAAACCATTCAATAATCTAATTTAATTTCCTAAATTATTTTGATGAAAAAAGTTATTTTCAATTAAAATTTAGTATATTTTTACTATTGATCAAAACATTAAAGTTATCAGAAAAATTTCAAAAATTCATCCAAAGTAAATTTTTATATCTTGATTTCAAATAAGAAGTTTATTTTTTAAATATAATAAATAAAAGTGCCAAAAAATATATTTAAATCGGTGCTCCATCAAAAGGTGGTAAAACTCCATTTTTTGAAAAAAACTTATTTTATCTCAAGAATTGAATTTGTTCTTATATCATGTCTAGAAAATATATAATATAAAATTTTAACATTAGATTT
Source organism: Viscum album (assembly GCA_963277665.1). Taxonomy (NCBI): domain Eukaryota; kingdom Viridiplantae; phylum Streptophyta; class Magnoliopsida; order Santalales; family Viscaceae; genus Viscum; species Viscum album. The sequence goes on from OY728138.1 coordinate 84,024,843, forward strand.
AATATATTAAATATATATTTCAATAATAAAATCTATCAATAGTGATTTTATTATTTTATAAACTCACTTATTTTCATTCAAATAGTTTTTCAAAAGAAAGTTAATATACTTCATACCAGCCATTATAGTGGCTAGGTTCTAATGTAACATAATAATATTTATTTTTCACTTAAACTACATATTTATTTAAATTAATTATATCAAAATAAATTTAAATTGTGTGTAACACAAACCAAAAATCATATTGCGTATACCGCAAGATAAGTCAGTGTTGCGTGTAACACAAAGTTATCTTGGTGTAGCGTACAACACACGATATCAATGAATTTAAAAAACATAAATAAATAGAATAAAATAAAAAAATATATCTCATAAAATATCATGGTGTTACAAAAAGACTAACCCTAGGTCCCCTAAGAATATATCTAAAGGAATTTTACTGTAGAATAGGTAATTGTATTTTCCAACTCCTTCAAGTTTATTACTTATTCTACTTCCTATTAATGTGTTGTATCCATAATAAAATAATAACTCTAGTATCATAAATATAATTATATATGATTATTATTATGTTATATATATATTCTATTTATTTTCTATCCTATAAAATGAAAAAAACATTGCTCATGTAGACATATAGCTTACAGTCTCCACATCACAGTGTAATTCATTTTTAATCCCCAATTTAATTGGATAGTTATAAAGATGGAAGTAATGATTATATAAGATATTTATGAAAAAATTATTCTTCTATAATAATAATATAATATCTACATCTTATCATGAAATCTATTGGAAAATTATAACCCCACTCGTGCGTATATGGGGGTAACCACCTCCCTAAAGCGATGTTATCTGTTTTTCATTCTCATTTTATATAGATGATAGTAAGGGTATATTTAATGAATATATATGATTTATATGTTATAATAATAATAATTTAATGGTTAATTATTATTTAATTTTCTTTCTTTCCATCTGTTGAAAAGTGAAATTGGTGTTCATACATATGTATGACCCACCATCTCTATGAATGGTGTAATTCATTTTTCTATCTCTATCATTTATGGATTACTGTAAATACATATATAATGAATAGATATGATATTTATATCATGGTTAACATAATTTAGTTAATTTAACCATGATAAAAGTAAAATTATCGAAACTACCAAATCAAAACATACATGAAAAACGAAACAATTATTACCCGGAATTGTGATTTTAAAAAAGAATTATTAATAAAATGGTGATAAAATATTATAATTAGATCATATATGGAATGATATATATGATTATAGTATCTTAATATATGTATAATAAATATATATTTATTATATAGGATTTTCAGACACATACAAAGGAGGTCAAACCTAAGACAATGGTTTATTTCACAATTCTCATCATTATTCAGGATTGTTTCTGTTTAAGTATCCCATAGGGGAATTATTATACATACACACACACACACACACACAAAGATATATATATATATATATATATCTTAAAACCAATTTTTTTATTATTTGGTTATTCATGAAATTTGCAAGTAATAGTACCATTTTCCTCTCTTTTGTACTTAAAATGATTGAGAAAATGTTTTTAAGAAAAGTTGAAAAACATTTATCTATTCGATCAAAAATCCTTTTTTTCTTTGTCCATGTTTTCAAAAAATATTTTCAAGAATGTTCTTAACATTATCAAATTTTTGTATTAAATAATTTTTTACCCATATTTTAATTTTTATAAAATGGTTTTAAAGGAATCTCCTTATCCTTTTTTGAATGAGTTACTTGTTAAACTTTTTACGATAATGTAAAAGGAATATTTTTTGACTTATATGGAATGAACAAAATTTCTTTCCATCATGAACACTCTTTTATTTTAACATTCCTTTACAAGTTTATAAGGCTCCATTAAAATAAAAAAATTTCCTTAATATTAGGGAAATTTTTAGATTTTAAATAAGTGATTTCAATGTGAAGAGTGTATTTTTCTCAAGAAATTTTCCAATGAGCTTTTGAAAGTATTTTCATATATGACAACATATTTTTTTGAATCTTATGATTTAATGAAGATATAATATTATGATACCATCCACCATATTTCTTTATATGTTTATGATCTTCTTAACTGGGGAATGTATTGATATTCTGTATTCTAGTTCCTTTAATATGGGTAGTTATATATTTTTAATTTTTTTTATTAAGTTATGTTTTTTATTAATATAATGAATACATTATAATTATTAAGTGATGGGTGGATCCCAAGATTACATACACCCTTAATGCATCAGTAGTTCTCACGAGGAAAACAAGATTTGGTATTTTTCCAAGGCCTTACTCATTTATGTAGATGTCATGGCATGGGGCGTTGATAATATTTTTATATGTCTTGGCACATGGCCTCGATGATAAGTTCAGATGTCTAAAATTAACCATTCCATCATTATAAAATTAGTTATTAATTTCTATGTTATTGTTTGAATAGTTATTATATCCATGGATCAATTTATAGCTCATGTGATTTTTTATATAGAGTTATTTGATCATCATTTATTATTTCCATATTATTTTTGACATATTTAGATTCCATTGTATGAATTAACTTAATGAGCATCTAAGATCACCCCTTTCTTATGTACCTTTCCCCATAATTCCAGGAAATATATTATGATTTATATATAGGGATATGTTAACAGGAATAGTGGTGTTCTCAAAGAAAATACTATGTTGTATTTTCAGTTTTCAAATGTAATGTGAAATTCAAGTACGTATATAATTTTCCAATACTGCCAAACTATTCATTCCTTTGGGATGATATTGGTTTCATGAAACACCAATTTAATAAAGTAACCATAGAATCTAGGGTACTAGGGTTAGGGTATTTATAGTAACTCTACTATTTTCTCTTTCATCTTTTATTTCATATTGGTTTTTTATTCGCTCATGAACCCAAATGGACATAGTGGCCAAAACTAGGGTTTGAGATGGTCCATATTAGGGATTGGATGTCTATAGACTGTAGAGGTTATCTTCTACCTTTGATTATATTTTACCATTGAGGGAGACTTAATTTTGGTGATTAAGGTAGGTTTTTTTATGTGATTCTTTTCATTTAAAATTTCATGAAATGCTTGAGAATTTTAAATCCATTCTCAATTAATTTATACATATGTTTTATAATTTTAATGGGTTTATAAAATGTTTTCAATGATTTATATAAATGTAATAAAAGGTATTTTATGGGTTTTAGTTCTCTATTTATAAAAAAATGGTTATTTATACCAAGAATTTGAATAAATGACCAAGAGAATATTTTCAAATGAATTTGGAGATCAAGGATCTAATGATAATACAATTTGATTTTAAAAAATGGAAGTGTGTGTTTTAAAAATGGGTTTCTTGTAAATAGTTTTATTTTCAAATGATGATTTTATATCTTGTATATATCAATTTTTTTATAGTCCTACTTGGAACTTTATAAAAAAACAAAGTTTTCTGTTGATAGTTTTGATACCCTTGTATAAGCCCCTTTGTGTTATGTCTTATATAGAACTTCATTTTTGGAATAAATTGAATTATTATTGATGATTATATATAAATTTTAAAGGATTAATTTATTAATAGGTAGTTGAATATGGCATAAGTTTTATTTATTATGTTATATTTTTGATTATATAATGATAATATGGATTGTTGTTTGCACACTATAAATTTGACCGTGTCATGGGAAAATGAGGAAACTAAGTGAGAGATCTAGGTTTTTGCTACACTAGAAAATATTATTTACTTGGATAGTGTCCTATAGTGTATGAAACAACCTAGATAGGTGATTTATCCTAATGAGGTCATTTTATAAGATGAAAACATAGGCTATTAGTTGATTTAACTTGAGTAAGTTTAGGATCTTTTCATGTTAGGGAATAGTGAGATTCCTATTATAAAGACCCTGACCCCAGTAGCCTAGAGTTGGTTCCTTATTTTATTATATTGGTACTATTAACAAGTGTTCAAATCCCAAAGGACCAAATAATTTAGTAGATTTTGAAAACTAGATAAAAACAAGAGTATTACAATACAACTTGAAATGAAATATAACACAACAACTCCAATGGAAACACTCACGAAATCCAAGGTTATCCCTGCATGTCATTCATAATATACATCTCCGAGTCTTAGGAAAAAATAAAACATAAGAAATTGGTGAGATCAAATACTTAGTAGGGATAAAAAATACAACACGAGCTAATATAAACATAAAAAATAATTCATGGTGAATAACTAAAATCACATTCCATTAAAACATAATCTTGAGCATATTATGGAAGGAATAAAAACTAAATAAATAACATATATATAATTACATGAGAATAAAACTTAACCATGGATATTTTAGCAGTATAATAATCACATGGATTATAATTTACTAATATCATAATGAGGGAATGAATAATTCCGGACATCTGAAACATAATTTTGAGGCCACGACCAAGATATTTGAAAATAAATGGTTAAGGCCTCGACCAAAACCATTTATGTTTTGTCTCATGAGAGCTACTAATGAATAAAGGGGATATAAAAGGCCCCACCTATTACTTACTAAGTCCAATGAATTCCTCACATGAATGGGGTAAAACATAAAAAACATATACAAAGAAAATATAAATAACATCCCCTAATCTGTAAACATAATCACTAACCATTCTAAGTAGAATAGTGAATGGTATCAAGGTAGCACATATAGAGTCAAATTGATCATAAATAATTTAATAAAATATAGTATATGATAATTATAATAGATAATTCTAAATATATTATAAGAATCAACATAAGTGTTTAAATATATAAAAATACTCTAATAAAATCATCGAAGAATTCTTGAGTGAAACACTCTTTTTTTACTTTGCAAAGAAGAGTTATTTTTGGAAAATAAATAATTTTCATTTGTCATATTTATTTGTATAAAACCAAAAATGAACAAGTATAGTTTTTCATGAAAAAATTAGTGATTTTATAAAAATAACGGTGTCTTAAAATAGATTATGGATGGTACTTTGAAATGGGTAATAAATTGGGAAGTTCCATTGTGTATCAGGAAGAATTGAGAAGGGAACCTTGTAAAACATGTATTTACCCACAAAAAATATGAAATGTTTTGGATAAATGGGTTTGAAACATATTCAAAGAATTTATAATAATTATATAAAAATAATGAAGAATTAAATTAAGGTAAGGAGATAGAAAGCATAACCCGAATGGAAAATAGAGGTTCGAGAAGAAACCATTACCTTATGTACAAAAGTGTTATTCACTTGATCTTAATGTCCTAGATAATCAAAATTAAATCCATTACTTAATTCATTCAGAACCTCTTATACATTTATTTTATTTATTATAATTTTATTAAGTTCATTCATGGACTTTTTGATGAGTTATAAGATACAAATCATCATTTCAGGAGCGTTTATTTCCTTAGTTTTCATGATCAGTTTAGTTTTATACGTGTATGGAAGATCTTGTAAAATGAAAAAAATTATATAGATTTGAAATTATATGTTATTAATGAACTTACATCATATTAAATGGTTATATATTTCATTCGATTACAAGGTATGACAATGAATCATTAGATAAATAGTTAATGAAAATGATTTCATTTATTTGGAAGATTTTACGACCATCACAAACTTATATAATTTTATTTAATATCATGTATATATATTTACTCTAGAAAATTATATAACCTATAATATGTATAATAAAATATTATTTAACCATAATTATGGTTTTATTACTAGGCTTGATGGTGTTAGTGAAAAATTAAAATGCATCATCCACGGTGGCGGTAAATCAACACACCACACATGATATTTTAATTTTTAAAATAAAAGAGAGAGAGAAGAGATTATAAGATGAATTATAAAATTGACATAATAAAATTATAGTATATAAAATATAACGGAGTTTTCATTCCTCTTATATAGGTGGAGGTGAGGAGAGGATAAGAAAAGAAATGAAATTGAAAAGAAAACAAAAAAAATCGAATTTTATCTCTTCCTTGAGAACCTCTTTAAGGATCTTTAAAATTGTCTTTTAGTAAGTCCAAAAATACCAGAATGTGTGGGAGAGGTTTTAGAGATAAAATGGATAGAATATAAGCAATCTTCAAGGATTTGGAAGTGTGAGGAGAATTTGTGGTATTTATAGTGGAGGAGATAAGTATTTTTTTAAATATTTTATTCATTTGTTTATTATTTTGGATCAAGACTATGAATAGATTGAGAATTATCACAAAATATATTAAAATCATGATGGATAGTTTTATTTTATAGTCTTGAATCATCCATATATTAACTATGACCCAATAATTTATGTATTTATTAAATATGGTAAATTATCGTATTTTACTATTCACTAAAAATTCAACTATTTTAGAAAAATACAAAAAATTAAATCGAACCATTTTCAACATTTATAATTCCAAAACGAACTCCATTTTATTAAAATAATTTCATTAATATGAGAAATTTATTTTTTAAACAAAATCATAATTTATTTGAAAAATACATATTTTAAAATTATAGTTTATTTTTATAACACTTTGTAAAATTAATTAAGGTCTCATAAAATTATCTTATAATCATAAAAATAATAATTTATGAGTCTATTTTATGGAAATATATTTTATTTTAAATCTTATAATAATTATAAAATTCTAATTAAATATTTATGACTTACAAAAATATAAACAATTAATTTGTCATTTTTAAAACATTTATTTACTTATTCTATGATATAAATATACCATATTTTCATTTATAGGTTACTTAAATTTTATTTATACTGTCATGGGTGAGGTTAAAATTCTACTGGTAATGTTACTATTCTTAATGATCTTATAAATATTCCAACAGTCATATTTAATAGTATATTATGGTTTTGAACTCAGTTTTGCATGAAACATAAACTATCAAAGATATTAAATTTTAAAATATGCATACCATAAAATCTTGGGGTGTTACATTCTCCCATCCTTCAAAAAATTTTGTCCTCAAAATTTCTAGAATGTCACCTCATAAAAATATTTGGGTAGTTCTTCATCATAATTTCCTTTATTTCATATGTCGCCTCTACAATTTTATGATTTTTCCAAATCACCTTTACCAGCCGAGTTGTTCAATTCCTCAACACCTACTCTCTAGTGTCTATAATCCGGATAGGCTCTTCACAGTAAGAAAAATAAAGTTATAATTCTATTCCTTCATAAGTGAGGACCTACGTTGGGTCTGTCATGTACTTCCTTAATAAAGAGATATTAAACACATTGTGTACATTAGAAAGGCTAGGTGAAATTTCCAAATGATAATACACAACTCCAATTTTCTATAAGATTTCAAAAGGACCAATGTACCTGGGCCTTAGTTTCCCTTTCTTTCCGAATCTTATAACACCCTTACATGGAGGTACTTTCAAAAAAACTTGATCTCCCACATGAAATTCAAAATCCTTCCTTATATTATTGAAATATCTCTTTTACCTACCTTGAGATGATTTGATATGTGTTTGAATATTATTTACCCTTTCTATTGTTTCCTTTACAAGTTCTGGGCCTATAAGATTCTTTTCACTAACTTCATCCCAACAAGTTGGTGTAAGAAATCTCTTTCCATACAATGATTAATATGATGACATCCAAATACTTGAATGGAAAATATTATCGTATGAAAATTCTACCAAAGGTAAATACTGATCCCACATACCTTGAAAGTCAAGTGATCATGATCTAAACATGTCTTTTAAGGTTTTAATGGTCCTTTCAAACTAACATTTAGTTGGAGGGTGATAAGTTGTACTCAAATGAAGCTCAGTGTCTAAAGATTTCTGAATACTTTTCTTGAATTTAAATGGAAATCATTGATCATGATCATACACAATTGAAATAGGTGCTCCATGAAGTCATACAACCTCATTAATATAGAGTCATTCTAGGATCTCTAGTGGAAAATATTCCCTTATTGCAAGGAAATGTGTAGATTTTGTAAGTCAATCAACAATATCCCATATTTTATCATTTTTCTTGGAGTTTTTTGTAATCTAGTAAAAGAATTCATAGTAATGTCATCCCATTTCTATGTAGAAATAGGTATAGGTTACATGAAACCTATAGGATGTTGTCTTTCGGCCTTCACATGTTGTCATACTAAATATATTGATACATAATCAGTAATTTCTTACTTCATATTATCCCATGAGAAATTTTTCTTTTAATCTCTATAAATATTAGTTATATAAGGATTTATAGAGAAATTTGAGCTATGAGCATCGTCCAGTAATTTCCTCTTTATATCGGGCATAGCGAGAACGCAAAGCCTCTTCCCAAATTTCATAATTTCATCTTCACAAATTAAGTTTTCCAACTTCCCATCATTTACAACTTTAATTTTTTTTGAATATTCTCATCATTAGACCGAATTTTTTTAATATTTTCCATTAAATATGGTTGAGAAACCAATTGAAAAATTAATGATGTTTCACCTTCCTTGATAATTTCCATATCCATATTTTCTAGATCCATATACACAGAATCATTGTCAATCCTCATTTTGTTAAAAAATTCATGATCCTTCCCACTCAATACATCTTCTACCTTATTCTTATTCCATGGGTGTTATTATATTTAAAATCACAATCCTTGGGTAGTTCATGACATCTTCATTTCCTCATGTTGAGTTCCTTCCATGAGATGATATATTTCAAACTCTTGTGATCTTTATATATCTCACAAATTTCACCATAAAGATAGTGTCTCCATATCTTCAGGGTAAATATTAAAACTACTAACTCAAGATCATGAGTTGGATAGTTCTGTTAATGAGTTTTAACTCCCTCGATGCATAGACAATAACTCTATCATTCTTCATAAGGACAAAACCAAGTCCCATTTTTGATGCATCACTATAAATAAAAAATCCATCATTTCTCGATGGTAGAGTCAAGATCAGAGCATTCACTAATCTTCTATTCAGTTATTCAAATCATTCTTCACATTATTTTGTCCATACAAACTTAACCCATTTATGAGTAAACTTGGTTAACGGGTTAGCTAATCTGGAATTTTTTTAAAAGAAACACTAATAGTAACCTTCTAGACTAAAAAACTATGTACCTTGGTTATGTTTATTAGTGTTATCCATTCTTGGGCTTCCTTTATCTTCATATGATCAACTGAGAATCCATAATTAGAGACAATATGTCCAAGAAAAGAATCTATTTGAAGTCAGGATTCACACTTGATAAACTTCCCATATAACTCTTTTCTTCTAGAAGTCTCTAGAATAACCAACAAGTAGTTCTCATGGTTCTTATAGCTTTTGGAACATATTAAGTTATCATCAATAAATACTATAAAAAAATCATTAAGATATTCCATAAACACTTTTTTCATTAGATCCATAAAAATAGAGGGTGAATTAGTGAGTCCAAATATCATTACTGTAAACTAATAATTTCTATACCTAGTTTAAAATAACATCTTCAGAATATCTTCCATCCTTACACACAATTGATGATATACATATTGAAGGTAAATATTTGAAAAATATTTAACTTTGTTATGTTGATCAAATAAATCATCAATGCGAGACATAGGATACTTGTTCATTATTGTAATAGCATTGATTTCTCTATAGTTAATGCATAGCCTCATGGATCCATCTTTCTTCTTGAAAAAGAGAGCAGGGGATCCTCATGGAGAAACACTAGGGCACATAAATACCTTATCACTCAATTCCTATAGTTTTTTATTCAGATCCACTAATTCTATAGTGGTAATTTTATAAGGAGTATTTGATATAGGCGTTTCATCAAAGATAAAATAAATAGAGAGATCAACTTCACACTCTAAAGGATATCTAGGTAAATCCTTTAGAAATACGTCAATGTATTATTGAACAATCGGTACATATTCAATTTGAAGATTTATTTCCTCATCCATAGATGATGTTTTCTCTTCCTCCCCAATAATTTCATTTAGAAAAGATACTGGAGGTGGATCCAGATATGACTTGGATGATGAAGTCTCCCCTCTAAAGATGAAAAATTGCATACCTTAATCACAAATCATAATTTAATTCTCTTTGCAATAATATTTTTCATTATATTTTGAAATCCAATCCACACCCAAAATTATATCAAAATAAATCATAGGTATGATGATAAAATCAGTAATTAGAGTATGTTTATGTTTCATAATAGGAACTACTCTACATATCTTTGTTGCAATAAGGTTTACATTATAATTATTTACTGATAACTCCCTTGTTAAGGGGAATTATAAATATATAATTTTTAAAGAAATCTGGGAAGATATAAATCAATGCAAGGATCAAGAATCAAATAAATCTTTAGCTAAATTTGAGGAGATGATTAAAGTACCTACCACCACATCATTAGGAACTTCAACCTTAGTAGTTGTGATTGCATAAGCTTTCCCTTACTCCCTTGGCCCTTTCTATGGAAAGCTTCCTTGACACATAGGAAAATAATTTTCATAATGTTCCTTATCTTTATAATTTTAGCATTGAAAATTTGTAACTTCTTTATTTCCCTTGAAATCATGGTATTGGTGTCCTTTTTCTTTACACTTGTAACAAAATACCATTACTTTTAAACAGGAACTAGGGTGTTTCCTTCCAAAAGTATCACACATTGAAAATTTTCCTTTTTTTATTATTCCCTTTATCCATTCTTTGCTCTTCTATCCTCTTTATCTATTGTTTCTCTTAAATTCATAAGAATTACATAATTCTTTATCTGTCTTGATAGCACATGAGATTATATCTTTGTATGATGAAAATGTTTGGGAGACTAGTTTCCTTTAAAGGAATGGTTTTAAACCATCAAAGAATCAATCAATATTACTCCTTGGATTATGTAAATAATCCTTAACATGCCTTTATAACCATGTAAAGTTGGATTCATACTTGGAAACATTATTATACTTATTTTTACTTACATTCAAGAATTATCTCTCCAAATCTGCTCACTATTTGTGAGGGAAATATTTTTCTAAGAAAATTTCCTTAAAATCCTTCCATTCCATATTTTAAATTTCTCCATCCTCCTTTGTGTTTTGAATTAATAACCACCATTGATATGAATCTCCCTATAGATGATAAATTTCCATGATAAACTTCTCCATTTCATTACTTCCCAAAACAAGAAACATCTTTTCTAAAAAAATTATCCACTCAATTAGAAATGGGTTTGTAGTCTTATTTAATGATGGAGTTTGTTTTCACATAAAGTGTTCTAACATTGTTACCCCATGTTGTGGATCAGGATGCTCCACGTGAGTAAGGTTATTATTCATAACTTGAGTCAACTGTCCCATTATAGTTAAAAGTTACCCATATCTAATTGCAGCTCCTGCTCCAACATTATTATCTTGAATATGAAGGAAATCCATACAAGGAATACATGCATTAATACAATTTCCATTCCTTCCACTAGATGACATCTCTAAACAAGGGAATACACTATATTAGATTATTAATCATAATTCATAATTTATAACTAGTAAAACTTAACATAAATTTAAAAATTTATACATAGCTAATATCATAATGATAAATATGGTTTCTTTATGGATATTCTTATTTATAAATCATTTATAATGGATTATAAATAAAATATAAATTATCCTAAGAATATACCCCGGGAGTGTCAAACCAGGTATGAAGTAAGACTCATTATCATATACTAGGTTAATCCGAGTCAGACTTGACACACCTTATTGGAGTTGTTACCCCTAGGTACATCTGTTCCTGAACCACATCCACTTGTTGTATCCAGATAGGGATGAATTTCATGGAAGACCCAAATAATCTCTACCTTACCAAAATTATAAGATGTTCTTATATGATTTTACTCAAAGTATATCTTAGGGTTATTTTCCCTAATCAGTGTATTATAAATCTAGTTTCTAAGTTTTCCACTGAACCTACTCTGATACCAACTGTAAAGACCCCGGACTGAGTATCCTGGAGTTGGTGCTTTAATTTTTTAAATCGGTACCACGAACAAGTGTGTAAATACCAAAGGACCAAATAGTTTAGTAGATTTGAAAAACTAGATACAAAATAGAGTATTATATTACAACTTGAAATAAAATAAAACATTGATACTCCATTGGAAACACTCATGAACTTGTAGATTATCCCTGCATGTCATTCATAATACACATCTTCAAGTCCTGGGAAAAAATAAATCATAAAAAAGGGGAAAGATTAAATGATAAGTAAGGGTAAACAATACAAAAAAAATCTAATATAAATATAAAAAATAAGTCAAGGTAAATAACTAAAATCAAATTCCATTAAAACATAAGCTTGAGAATATTATGAAAAGAATAAAAACTGAAAAAAATGCCATATAAATAGTCCCATGAGAATAAAATTTAACCATAGATATTCTAGTATTCGAATAATCACATGAATTTTCATTTAATAATATTATAACGAGGGAACACATAATTCCAGATGTCTAAAACATACCATCGAGGCCTCGACCAAGATATATGAAATAAATGGTTAAGACCTCAGCCAAAACCATTTTTGTTTTGTCTCTTGAGAACTAACGATACGTCTAGGGGATAAAGAAGGCCCTGACTATCACTTACTAATTCCAATTCATTCATAATATTAATGGGATGAAACATAAACAAAATATATATATGAAATGTAAATAACTTTCTCCAATCGTTAAACATAATCACCAACTATTATGAGTAGTATGGTGAATGATATCAAGATAACACAACCATAGTAAAACTGATCATAAACCATTTAACAAAATATGGTATATTATAATCATAAGAGATCAATATCAATAAATCATAAGATTCAATGAGGGTTTTAAATAGATAAAAATACTCTAATAAAATCATCGAGTAATTATTGAGAGAAATACTCTTGTTTACTTTTCAAAGAAGAGTTATTTTGGAAAAAAATCATTTGTATTTGTCATAATAGTATGTATAAAAACTGAAATAAAAAAATATAGTTTTTTATGAAAATAAAGAAATTTTATAAAAATAATGGTGTCTTTAAATAGATTATGGATGTTACTTTAAAATGGGTAATAAATCAAGAAGTTCCCTTTAATCGGGCTTGCATATCGGGAAGAACAGAGAAGGGAATCTTATAAAACATGTATTTCCACATAAAAGAAAGATGAACTGATCTGGATACATTATTTTGGAACATATAAAAATAATTTACAATAATTATATAAAAATAAAGAGTAATTAAATTGGGATAGAGAGAGAAATCATAACCCAAATGAAAAATGGAGGTTCAAGAAGAAACCCTTACCTTGTGTCCGAAAGTGTTCTGCAATTGATCTTAATGTTCTGGATAATCAAATTAAATCAATTAATTAATTCATTCAGAACCTTTTATACATTTATTTTATTTATTATCATTTTATTAAGTTTATTCATGGACTTTTTTATGAGTTATAAGATACAAATCGTCATTCTGGGAGCATTCATTTCCTTGGTTTTCATGATCAGTTTACTTATATATGTGTATAGAAGATCATGTAAAATGGAAATAATTATATTTAATTGAAAGTATATATTATTAATGAACTTAAATAATATTAAATTGTTATATATTTCATTCTGTTATATGGTTTTATGATGAATCATTAGATAAATAGTTAATGAAAATGATTTAATTTATTTTGCGGATTTTATAACTATCACAAACTTATATCATTTTATTTAATATCATGTTTATATATTTATTCCAAAAAATTATATAACTTATAATATGTAAAATAAAATATTATTTAAACATAATGATGGTTTTATGACCATACTTTATGGCGTTATTTAAAAATTAAAATGCATCGTCCATGATGGCGGTAAATTGACACACCATAGATGCTATTTTCATTTTTAGAATAAAAGAGAGAGAGAAGATATTAGAAGATGAATTATTCCATTAACATAATAAAATTACAGTATATAAAAGATACTGGAGTTATAATTCCCCTTGGATAGGTGGAGGTGAAGGGAGGATAATAAAATAATGGAAATTGAAAAGAAAATAAAAAAAGAAAGAGGATTTTACAACTTGAATTCTTCTCCTTGAGAACCTCTTTAAGAAACTTTGAAATGGTCTTTTGGTGAGACCAAAAAGACAAGAACACAGGGGAGTAGTTTTTTATAGTAAATGGTCAGAATATAATAATGATTTAAGGCTTTGGAAGTGTGAGGATAAGAGATGGTATTTATAGTGGAGGAGATGAGTGTTTTTTGAATATTTTATTCATTTGTTTATTATTTTTGGATCCAGACTATGAATAGTTTAATATTTATCACTAAATATAATAAAATAATTAAGTATAGTTCAATATTATGGGATTAAGTTATCCATACATCATATATAACCTAATAATTTATGTATTTATTAAATACGATAAATTATCGTATTTCACTATTCACCAAAAATTCAACTATTTTAGAAAAATCCAAAAGATTCACCCTAACCAATTTACAACATTTATAATTAAAAAATAAACTCCATTTTTTGAAAATAATTTTATAAATATGATAAATCTAATTTAAAAAAAAAACCATCATTTATTCAAAAAATACGGATCTTAAAATTATAACTAATTTCATAACACTTTGAAAAATTAATTAAGGCATCATAAAATTATCTTATAATCATAAGACAAAAAATAATAATTTATGAGTTTAATTTATGAAAATATATTTTCTCTTAAATAATTATATTAATTAAAAATTGTAATTAAATATTTATGACTTACAAAAATACAAACACTTAATTTATCTTTTTTAAAACATTTATTTACTTATTCCATGATACAAATATACCATATTTTTATTTATAAGATACCTAAATATTATTTAAAATTTCATGGGTGAAGTTACTATTCTATTGGTCATATTACTCTTTATAATTATCACATTACTACTCCAACGGTCATATTTAATAGTATATTACGGTTTTAAAATTGATGTTGTGTGAAGTATAAACTATAGAATATATTAAATTTTAAAAGAGGCATGCCATAAAATCATGGGGTATCACACCCATGATTCTTATTTTATTATTTATTAAATTATCTTATGAATTATCATTACACACTTTGTTTGTATCCCATTACTCTTATCATGGTTTTTTGGTACCATTTAAATTATTATTTTTTACTTATATTTGGTCTCTTTGATATGATGGTGGAATCTTCATTTTTTTACTTACCTTAATTTATGGTTTAGTTTACTTCAACTTGTTTTTAAATGGAAATGTTTTAAAGGATTTTGAAATAAAGAAAGTAGTATTTTTTTTTCAAGAACATGTAAGTTATTTTTCAATGTTTAAAATTGTTTTCTTTTTAAACAAGTGGTTCCTATTTTGATTCACTAAAAAGGAATTTTAAAGTAAATTGGTGTTCCTATTTTATTTTTACAAGTGAATTGTGTTGGGTTTTCAATTTCAATCATATGGACATGGAAGAAAAATAAAAAAATAGATATATAAAATCTATCTTTGATGATATTAATGTTTAATAAATGGTGAAGAGATGGCATGTGGTATGGAGTCATTTTGTGAAGATGGAACTTAGGGTTTCTCCCTCATGTTGATGCTGCATTTCCTTGGGTTCATGAAGATATTTGGTGGCCACCCTCCATCAGCATCTTATAGTATTGATTCCCCATAAAGAGGAGATTGGGTCAATGAGAGATTCATGAATATTAACAGATTGGGACAGGATGATTTGGGTATCTGTGGGCGTCGGGTGGTCAGAGTGATTGAAACCAAAAAATATTCTAATATTGCGGTGATAGATGTCAATGCTGAGCACAGATCTATGATGGTGGTGGAAGATGGAGCCTCAAGTGCTATGGCTGATGTGGGCATCCACAGGCGTCTGTTAGTTGAAACTAGAGATCATAAATACTCCCTAGTGAGGTTAGGGTTGAAGATTCATGATGTTCGCTGTGCTGCTCGTGCTACAACAATAGGGCCTGAAGTGGAGTTTGCTAATTTGAATACTGATGCGAATAATTATATTATGGCAGAAGCTATAAGGGAACCTAGAAGAAGTTATTTCACATGTATAAAGGATGTTTCTCCAGTGTGGATTGTGAATATAGTTGATATAACTCATGTGATTTATAGTATAGAGACAATCCTTGATAGATTTAAGATATAAAAGTTCTCTATTATAGCATGAATTGTCCTTCCTACTGGTGGAAAACCTTGGAAGTTTGATTACTTGGTTCAAAAGCTAGTCTCTATATGAAATTCTTTAGATTAGAGATTCATACCCATGGGGTTTTTTCCACATTATTTTTCCATCAGAGGTGATGAAGCACAGGGTGTGGGGGATCAGATCAATTGCATTGAATCCAGGTATGATCTTCTTTCAAGAATGAGATTTTCATTTTAATCCATTTTCCTTAAAAAAATACTCGGTTCCAAGTTTGGATTACAATTATTGTACTCAATTGGATTCGATGGAATCCCAATATTCTCTTTGATATTGCCTCCACTATTGGTATCCCAATAAAAATGGATAGAGCTACTGAGGTAGCTAAGTTTGGGAACTTTTCTAGGATCCTGGTAGTGGTTGACCATATCATGTGCTTAATTCACAATATGTAATGTCCTGGATTTTCCATGTAAAATTTTTAAAAATTATATGAGATTATTTCAAGACCAGGCACTGAGATGACACGT
Source organism: Viscum album (assembly GCA_963277665.1). NCBI lineage: Eukaryota > Viridiplantae > Streptophyta > Magnoliopsida > Santalales > Viscaceae > Viscum > Viscum album. Next base: position 84,041,623 of record OY728138.1, read on the forward strand.
GATTCCGAGGCCCGAGGTGCCCAAAAATAAATCTTCAAACTATTTTTATGTTTATTAAGAATAGCACGCGTGTGCAGTTTTATTAACTTCAAAACGGGTGCCCGGATTGGAAATCTGAGGGAACCAATATGTTCAGGATGATAGGATTACCCTAGGTACGACTTAACTTTAGTCAACACAGGTCTCCAGTGAGAAAACCTAAAAATAACGTAACTGTAAATAAAATAATTAAATATTTTTTTTTGAAAAACTTCCTCATAAATCATAAACAGTAACTCAGATTGGAAATCTGAAACCACCATTGAGTTTTTAATAAGGTTTTTTCTTTAGGTAGATCCTAACCTCGATCAGCATAGATCGAGGGTGAAAGTTAATTTCTAGATGTGAAAGTCTTTAAAATATTTAATAAAAATATTTTAATTGACATTACATGCTAACACATCATTGGTTTTTTTAATTGAGCTTTGTCAGGAAATATCAGGTTATCATCATAACACTAGAGTTTTCCTGAGGTAAGGAGGAGGAACCCTCCCATTAGAAAATGACCACAAACAATAGATCGAGATCACTCATGGACGGGTCACCATCAATGGTGAATCATATTCTTTGACTGATCCAAACTCTAGGTAGGGGGTTTATTTTTCTTTGTGATTTTCCTTTCCCCGTTCTTATTTCCAACGATGAACGCAAACCAACCCACAAGTAGGTTGATCCACAGTTTGATCATTCTTATTGGATGGTTAAAAATACGATATTAAATGGGATGGATATTATTAAATATTATCTTGTTCCTATTTCATTTTCCCACTGACTTGAACAGAACAAGGCCGACACAAACAAGGACAAGGTCCATTCTAATGGTGTTCTTGTGACCTTTATCTACCCCTATTCTTGTGTTCTTCTCCGGAGGACCACTGTGGTCACGTCGGACTTTATTGGGAGGTTCCGAACATGACTGGACCCACGGAGTGATGATAAGATGAGTTCGAGCCCATGGAGATGAATTATGCGACCTGAGGATCATAGAAATGCTTATGTTTCGAAAAAACAGAGTACTAGAGTGCGTCCGGTGACCTGTGGAAGGAGAACCTCTGACAGCGCTGTGACCGCCCGACAGTAGGAGGTCACCCAACAACAGGAGGCCGCTGGCTCTATGGCCGGTGGTGGAGGACTCCGTGGCACAGTAGCCATAGGTGGAAGATAGGGCTATCAACAGTCTTGATGGGTAGCAATGGGCTCGACTAGACACAACATGAAGCTGCATCTTGTGGCGAAGGGCCGTAGTATAGCTGGACCACATCGAGACCCTACGACAACTACCATAGGGCAGTCATGCAGCAGACCACCTGTTGAACGCGGTGACTATCAAGCATTGAACGTGGTGTTCATCCTGCGTTGAACCGATGGGACATGGAAACAACCGTGTCTGGGTGGAAAGAATTGGCTCACTCAAGTGGTTCGGGTTGAAGCCGTAAGGCTGAGCCGGGTCAGACCCGATGGGACCCAGGTAGGGTCGGTCCGACCGGGTTGGATTGGACCCAGACCCAATCAACCGTCTTTTTTACTTAAATGACCATAACTCTCAAACTGTGTTTCTATTTGATGAGACATTTGTGGCATTGGGACCCTCATGAAAAGACAATCATTTTGAGATAGTATAAGTAAGGTTCTGTGAAAGTTTTCATATGAACTTTTGGCTTGAGGAGTAGGTTCTCCTAGAATGAGCATACTAAGGGAGGAATCTTGTGGCTGGATATGACCTATAAGCTATGTGATTACATATACTGCGTTTCTTACCTAGACTATGTGTTTTATCTAGACTTTTAGTCTTACCAAGACTGATTTGGTACTCTGCTTTCCCACTAAGGTGTGAGTCCTCTAGTCTTTGATGACACTCTGTGTGTTACCTACGCTCCATGTGTTACAAATACTCCATGTGTTATCTACACTCTATGTGTTACCTACACTCCGTGTGTTACAAACACTCTGTGTGTTACCTACACTTCGTGTGTTACCAACACACTGTGTTACTATTTATGGGTGCTCTAGATTCTTAAGATAATCATGTTTATGTACCATAGACCTATACTTAGTGTGAGATGACTCTAGTGAATCTCTTGACTGTACCTCTTAGAGGCTACACTTCGTGTTCCTCTTTGGTAGTTTACTTGGTTTATTTCTTAGTGCTCTTATTTGTGGTATTCTTTGTATAATTACTTTGTGGTTTAGGGTCCTTACTGAGTATTTTTTTACTCACCCCAACACGGGATTTTCCCATACTTGTCATGTCTTGTGTAGATGATCGGTAGATTTGACAGAGTCCTTGGTTGGCCGGAGACAGAGGTGATTTAGGGTGACCCAATGAACATGGTACGCTTCAGTGAAATTCATAAAACTTACTCTACCTACCCTTCAGGTAGGGTTTTATACAGATGAGATCTCGGAGTTTTTACTTTTTCATTTTAGATGGTCTTGTATTATGGCCCCCTTTTTATTTCAGTTTTGTACCTTACTCTGAGTGGTCTTTCTTAGTGGTTTGCATCCATGTTTAGTTAGTGTTTTTAGTTTTTGATTTTTATTGGATATGGGTGCGTGCATAGAGGTACTAGTGTAAATGCTTCCCACCTGTGGGATATCCCTACTCGGTGCTAGTCGCCTGCCCTTCTCCTATGGGAGGTGGGCTTGGGGTAGTCACAGAATAGGCCCCCGGGGATGGGTCATGATAGAGTGGTATCAGAGAGTGGTCAGTTTTACTCTTGTTTTGGGAAAACAGTGTTAAGTGTTTCGAGTTTGGTTTTTAGTCCAGGGAACCTAGTGTTAGTATGGAAACTGATGTATCTATACACCCAAACCTTGAATTTTTCTTTCTGACTCGATATATGAAAATGATAGTTGCATGAAAAATTAATTGTTCTTGCACCATATAAGAATTTAGTGTGTTCTCATGTCCTTCTTGAGTTTGAGTCAGCTCACCAGGTATACTCTATTGACTGTGGTATATCTTGTCCTATTCCAGGATGCTTCCACACAAATGTCTAGCCAGGATTCTGGGGCATGACCACAAGGATGGTCAACCAAATGATGAGGCATTGGTGTAGGGATTGTTTCTAGAGATAGAAACTCCTAGAGGTGTACCAGTGATACCACCACTCTAAGAGTAGCAGTTCCTACCGATATTACCAGTAGAAGATGCACGAAGGCTTACTGCATTGCATGAGTTCTAGAGGTAGTGACCTCCCAGTTTCCAAGGTAAGATAGATCCATAGATAGTTGAGGATTTTATGGAGGAGATTATACGATTCTTCCTCTTAGTGAGGATGCCTCTCAACCAGATGGTTGTCCTAGCCATGAGCATTCTTCAGGGCTCGATGAGGAGATGGTGGAGCATAATGACTCAAATTTATGAGGAGGTAATGATATCCTGGATATACTTCGAGCACCTCTTTAGGGAGGAGTTATTTCTAGCAACATTATGATCTGTGTGTATATAGGAGCTACTGCACCCGTTGTAGGGCAGCCATTTAGTAGCAGAGTACTAGGTGATATTCACATATCTTTATTGCTACTCTACTGACATGGTGATTGAACCGTTCTTTAGGGCATGTACCTTTGATAAGGGACTATGCCATAATATCATGGAGTCGATGATATCCCTTAGTATCCCTGCACATGCTGAGGTGATGGAGCGAGCTCTACTGGAAGAGAGCTTTCTTATGGAGCAGGCACCGACAATGGGAGCTACCACCGGGCGACAGGTAGTGGAGACTTTAGCGGCGGGTATCCAAAAGATGAAATAGGGACCCAAGAAGGTTAAGCACTCCAGGGGATGACCCTAAGATACAAGATGAGTTGTTTGAACCTCCCAGGATAGAGCGAGTTAGCTGAAGGACATACTATGCTACTCGTACGGTGATCGGAGGTATCTGGATATAGATTGTCTGACCAACCGTACGACTAACCAGGAGATGATCAAGGAACCACCAAGGTAGTAGAGGATACAGGAACAAGGTGGTCCTCCATGCGGAAGATGTGGAAGAGGAGTAGGATGAGTGAGAAGAGGTGGATGGAGGTTTGAGGCACTACCACCACCACCCCCAGGTGGTCCACCCCAAGCTTAGGGAGCTAGTGGACTGGGGTGAAGCCAACTCCAGGAGATGGAGGCTTATGATCTCGAGAATCCTAGGATGATTAGAGTTATGATCTATTTCTTTTACACCCTAGATGCATTTTTTATTTACATGGGTTCTATTCACTCTTTTCTCACCACGACCCATGTTCGAGACATGGAGATTACAGTAGAACTGTTGTCTCAATACCAATGCTTAGAGGCTCATATGGGAGAAGATTCTATGATCACAAACTGGTTCCTATAGTGTTCCCTTACTCTTGGGGCATGGAGTTTCAGTTGGGATCTCTTGGAATAGCATCTAGGCCTTACGACGTCATTCTAGGTATGGACTGGTTATCCATAGTTCATGCTTAGATCAGCTGTTTTAGGCGCACAATGCAGTGTGTCCATGGAGATGGTATCGAGTTTTCCTTTTTCGATGAAAGGGAGACACAAGCAGTGCATTATGGACTCACATATAGGAGGGTGAAGTTTATCACACATCAGTTGGCCAATATGACCCTTAGTGAAGTGGATTAGATGAGCCCTCATATTCTTACAGTGGTGGATGATTATGAGGACGTCTTTCTAAAATATTTTCAAGGACTACCTCCTCATGGGGCGGTAGACTTTTTCATTGACTTGTACCCCGAGACGACATTGATATCTACACCAGAATATCATATGGCTCCTGTAGAGCTTTATGAATTAAGGGTACAGTTGGAGGACTTGTAGGGGAAGGGATTTGTGAGATCCAATCTTTCACCATGGCTAACCCCAGTATTATTTTCCAAGAATGTAGACGAGATCTTGAGGTTATGTGTAGACTTCCGATTCCTAAATCAGATGACCATGAATAATAAGTATCCACTATCGAGAATTGATAACCTCTTCGATCAACTAAAGGGAGTGAGATGGTTCTCGAAGATAGACCTCATATCAGGCTATCATCACCTTTGGGTGTGGGATGAGGACATATCAAAGATGGATTTCAGATGTCGCTATAACCACTATGATTAATTAGTGATGCCATTTGGAATGAAAAACACCCTAGTAGTGTTTATGGGACTTATGAACATGATCTTTTATCTCTACCTTGACCGGTTTGTAGTGGTCTTTATTGATAACATCCTGGTGTACTCAGCCTCTGAGGAGGATCATGCGATACACTTAAGGATGGTCCTGTACTTACTCCGAGAGAACTAGATTTATGGGAAGATTTCAAAGTGTCAGTTCTAGATATGATAGGTCCACTTTCTTGGGACACATCATTTTAGAGGCTGGAGTTGTAGTATATCTAGCAAAGATATAGGCGATTCTTTCTTGGGAGCCACCCAAGGATGCTACCGAGGTGCGGAGTTTACTTGGTTTAGCTGGGTACTATTGGAGTTTCATGCCTGAATTTTCTAGAGTAGAAGCATTCCTGATATCCTTGAAGCGAAAGGGGAAACCTTTTGTATGAATGAAGAAGTGTAAGGAGATCTTTCAATAGCTCAGGCAGAGTTTTACGAGCACTCCCATCCTGAGATTTCTAGAAGAGGGTGTCGATTACGTGGTGTTTTAAAACACATTAGGGACCGTTCTTGGTTGTGTCATGATGAAAGTAAAATAGGTTATTTCTTATGTTTCATGTAATTTGAGACCACATGATCATAACTACGAGACCCACGATCTAGAGTTAGCAGTAGTAGTCTTCACATTGAATATGTGGCAATAAAACCTTATGGGTGAGCGATTTATCATCTACTCAGACCACATAAGTCTCAATTATATATTTTATCAGAAGGATATGAACTTGAGACAAAATCTTTGAATAGAGTTCCTATAGAACTATGACTTTGAGATAGTCTATGCTCCTGGGAAGGGGAACGTGGTAGAGGATGCTCTCAGCCAGAGATCAAGTTTACAGTTACTTAACGAGGCCTCATAGGAGTTGGCCCCATTTAATATATCCTTTTTGGATGGAGATAAAGCATATTATCTTTAGTAGATGATGGCTACAACTTAAATCTTATAACATGTGTGGGAGGAACCACTCAGAGATATCAGTTGTGTGACTACACATGCTCAGATGTACACATGGAATACCCCTGATGGATATTCGAAAGGTGGGGAGAACGTCATCCTTTTCAGAGGATGAACAGTTGTACCGATGATGTTACAGGAGGAGGTGTTGAAGGAGTTCCATAAATCCCATTTGGAGGTACATAAAGACATGTAAAAGATATACCAGGACCTCTAACATCAGTTTTGCTGGTCCTGGATGAAAAAGGCAGTGGCATAGTTTATCTCTAGATGCCTCACTTGTCAGCAAGTGAAGGTTGAGCACCCAATTCTAGCAGGTTTGACTCAACCCCTTTCAGTTTCAGAGTGGAAGTGGGATGGAATACATATTGACTTTGTGACAGGTCTATCATGTATGTCTAGAGGGAAAAATACCATCTAGGTGATCGTTGATCAACTCACCAAGTCAACCCACTTCCTAGAAATTCAGGAACAGAGTTCAGTGGAGAGAATGAGATGCCTCTACCTATAAGAGATAATTCTAATCCATGGGGTACCATCGACAATAGTCTCAGATCAAGATACATTCTTTACATCCGAATTTTGGAAGGAGTTACAAGAGGCATTTTGGAATCATCTACGCTTTAGCACATCTTTCCACCCGTAGATAGATGACCATACAGAGCAGACCATTCAGGTCCTAAAGGACATGTTACGTGCTTGAATCCTCGATTTTTTCCATAGTTAAGAGGATCTCCTACCCTTGTTAGAGTTCATGTACAACAACAGATACAACCACACCATTAGTATGACACTATTTGAGGCTTTTTACAAGCGACTATAGAGGTCGCCATTTTACTCGACTGACCCCTAAGAGTCATTACTCATGGGCTGGAAGTTGGTACAAACCACTATAGAGAAGGTGCAGGTCATCCAGGAGCAGATGAAGACTGCACAGAGCCATCAGAATTCCTAGGATTATAGGTGATAGAGACCCTTGTAGTTTGAGTAGGGAGACCATGTGTCCCTTCGGGTCTCTCCTCGATGTGGGATATAGAGATTTGGATGGGGCAGAAAGTTATCTCTGAGGTTCTATAGACGTTTTTTATACCTCATAGAGTGGGTGAGGTGGTGTACTACTTGTCTCTACCTCCATAGTTAGAGTGGGTGCATTACATCTTTCACATATCCCTACTAAGGAAATACCTACACAACCCTTCACACGTCATTGACTAGGGAGAGATGGACGTTGATGACAGGGCGACTTTCACAGAGTACCCTGTGAAGATTGAGGATCGATAAAAGAGGATCCTTCATGGATGGTTTATTCCTTTGGTGAATGTTTGGTGAAAAAAAAAAGAATCTACAAGAGGGAACTTGGGAGAAGGAGGCTTAGATTCGTGCTTAGTATCCCCATTTGTTTGTTTATCCCTTGTTTTGGCTTTCAGGGATGTAAATCCCTAAGGCGAGGAGAATATAATGTCTTGGATTTTCCATGTATTTTTTTTGAAAAATACATGGGATTATTTTGAGACCATAAGATGATACAAAACATGATTCCAAGGCTCTGGGTGCCTAAAATAAATGTTTTAACTATTATTAATTTTATTAAAAATAACACACTTGTGCGGTTTTAGTAAATTATAAATGGGTGCCCGGACCCAACCGATCCATTTTTACTTTAATTCCCATAACTCTCAAATCATGTGTCTATTTGATGAGACGTTTTCGGAATTGTGACCCTTGTGATGAGATGGTAATTTTGAGATACTCTAAGTGAGTTTCTTTAAAGTTGGCATATGACCTTTTGGCTCGAGGATTAGGTGCTCCCAGAACGAGCATGCTAAGGATGGATTCCTGTGGCTGGATGCAACCTAGAATCTTTATGATTACCTAGAATACGTGTATTACCTAGAATATGTGCCTTTTCTAGAATTTGTGTCTTACTAATACTGATTTGGTACTCCCCTATCCCACTAGGGTGGGGTTCCTCTAGTCTTTGATGAAACTCCGTGTGTTACCTATACTCCGTGTGTTACAAACACTCCATGTTTTATCTACACTCTGTGTGTTACCTACACTCCATGTGTTAATGACACTCATTGTGTTACTTATACTCCATGTGTTACTGACACTCCATGTGTTACCTATACTTTGTGTGTTATCAACGATCCGCATGTTACTACTTGAGTGTACTGTAGATTCTTACAACAATCTTGTTTATGTACCATAAACCTATACTAGGTGTGAGATAACTATAATGACTATCTTGACTGTACCTCTTAGTGTCTATACTTAGTGTGCCTCTTTGGTAGTCTACTTGGTGTATTTCTTAGTGCTATTATTTGTGGTATAATTTGTGTACTTCCTTTTTTGTTTGGGGTCTCTACTGAGTATTGTTTTACTCACCCCTGCATGGTCTTCACCCACAAGTGTCGTGTCTTGTGAAGATGGTCGACAACTTTAACATAGTACTTGGTTGGCTGGAGACAGGGGTGCTTCAGGGTGACCCAACAGATGTGGTACGCTTTGACGACATTCAAACAACTTACTGTACCTACCCTATAGGTAGGATTTTCTGTTGATGAGATCCATGAGCTTGTACTTTTCCATTTCAGTTGGGCTTGTATTCTATCTCCTTTTTCATTCAATTTTTTACCTTACTCTAAGTGGGTTTTCTTAGTGGTTTGCATCCATGTTTACTTAGTGTTTTTAGTTTCAACTTTTTGTTGGAGACGAGTTCATGCGTATAGGTACTAGGGAAAATGACTCCCACTTGTTGGATATGCCTACTCAATGCTATTCTCCATCCCCTGGCCTATAGAAGGTGGGCTTGGGGTAGTCATGGAATGGTCCCTAGGGGATCATTCATGAAACAATATAGTGCCATAAACTTTAGATGGTGACATTCCCCTTAAGGTAGAATATGAAAGATTTCCTCACTTTTTCTATGACTACTAAACAATTGAGCATGTCAAATACACATGCCATAAAAATGTGGTTTTCTCCTAATGAAATATAAAAGGGTATAACGTGACATCTTTTAGAAAGAAAAAAATGCAGACTAATGTGAAGCATGTTGATAGAGGACATGCATTTGAGTTGGAACCTATGTCCAAGGTTTTGGATACTTTGAAGGGGTAGAACTTAACCTCAGTGATAAGGAATGTTCATGAGTTTTTTGCTGGCACTAACATTCAAAAACTTAGTAATAATTCTAGTCTTGAAGGAAATTCACATCATGGTAAGCTGGTGCAACAGAAAGGTACTAGTCCAGTATTGGATGAGAATATGTAGATTAATACACCTTCTCCTAAATTTGGTGATGATATGGTCACTGTTGATAATGTTTAGACTCATCTGGAAGTTTCATAAGACATATTGTCACAACCTCATTCAGGGAAAGAATATATGAAACTATTGAATCAGGATGATGACTTCAATCAAATTGATATGCAACAACATGTTGTTTTTAAATAGATAATTCACTCCTCTACTAATGAAGGGGTGAATTATAGTACCCCATTGAAGGCATTGGGTAACGGTGGTCATGCCTCTTTTAAAGATTCCTTTTTATATGGTAAAGTAAAGGCAATTAATAGTGAGGGTTTCAATCCAGTTCCTTTGAAAATGATTCCATAGAGAGACTATTATCGTCTACCACGACCTATTTCCACCAGATCTTCTTCAAAGAGCGTCAATGCAGATATCCTAAAGATCTTTAATCAAGGTAAATCTCAATATAAGTGGGAAACTGATGACTAATATGAATATGGGAATGAAATGTCTTATTATGATCTTTAACTCTATTTCCAGATGGATGAGGCCAAGTTTCTTTGTTTGACCCCACCTGTCTCTCTCTTGTACTTTTTTTCTTTATTTTAATAAATGGTCAGAAGCTTTTCTTATGACTATAATTTTCTAGTAATTAATGATGAATATAAATGTGCATACCTGAATACCATTGTAGTAATATCTAATGAGTTTACTTGATAAATATCACTAGAGAGAAAACAAATTCTTCCTTCCTATGAGGAATTATACCAGCATTAAGATATCAATCTCAATCGTAGGACTCCCATACAATTGAATAGGTGAAAAAATATTCACCAAGGGTGATGAACAAGATACGAGAAAGAAGATAGTTTTGAGAGTCTTTTATAAAATTAGTTGTTGAAAACATGATGGGTCTCATCCCTTTATATATAAATCCATAATTAATTTCATTTAATGAAATGCATTAGTCATATTCAATTTATTCATATACATTTATTCTCATTTTCATTAATTCATTGAATCTTATTCAGTGAATAATCAATCCATTTAATCCATTCATAATGGATTAATAACTGAAAATAAACCATGTGAGAATGAGGTGGAAAATGAATGTATGGATCCTACATTAAATAATTTTTCATATATATATATAATTTAAATTTTATTTAACATATATTATAGTCTCCCACTTAAACTAAAATCTGAAGGGAATTTATGTTAAACTACACAACCCTTTGGGATTCCATCCAAAATACTTTTGGATATAATTTCCTTAAAATATATTCATTTTGAAACAAAAAAATTATCTAAAACCCAATCATTATCAATAGGTCTAATTATGTGACCCTACTAGCCTTAGTAACATTGACAAAAATATGAAATATATATTTCATGAATATAAGAAAATATTGGCCTCTAACAAAGCATCAGTGCTACTCAAGAAACTAAAGGGGTAGGTGTGATCTCCATCAAACATACCCATATCTCTATATGAAACTATACACCACTAGATTTATCATATAAATCATATATATACCTATACATTTCCTTTTCCCATGATGTAATGTGACTACTAGACTTAGAAAATGTTAATCTAGTATAGTCATCTCATATTTTATTAATTCTTTGAAAAATAATGGCTAAGTCAATGAATAAATCCCATGTCATTATTCTGAAAAATTGGCACATCACATTCCCCTTATCAAAGTATCTGAAATTATTATATGTGAATCAACTAAGCATGGCCATTTATTTCTTCTGTCTCATTCAATAAAGTGCTAGATGTCTTTTCTTGTCATACGAGTGGAAAATCCCATCTTAGTTGCACTCTATCTAACGATATGATCAGAAAAATACCCAACCAATCTGGATTATATAATTTCATACTTTGACTTGCGTAAGTTGGGTATCAAAGTATTAATGTCCACATGCTATGTATCTCGCCAACCTCGAGTAAGAAGGATTGATAATAAGAATACACCCCTAAGTATATCGATGACCATATGACTTTCTATTAGATATAATTTGGTGGGTCAGTCCAAGTAATAATTCACTACTTATTACCTCATGAATTCATTATTTATAACTCACATACAACCTTTTGTAAAGAGTACAAGAATCTATTCAAGCTAATCTTAAAATATCATCACAACCCATAATACCCTTTAAAGATAATTGATTAGGGAAAACTTAAAGTTTTTTTACTTTGAGGGTATATTTATCATTCAACCATTCATGTATATTAAATTATAGCACACATGAATGAATGATAAATACAGATTTCCTTTATTACAATTACATGATATATTTACAACCATTACAACCAATCTCTTAAGTGTTCAAGATATAAATATTCTCTACGACCCTGATGTTATTACTTTTATAATGGTATTTGGAACATTACATCCATAGGTAATTCCTATCACATCCCTATGTGGCAATATGATAAAATACCCCCACTAACCTCTTAGTGGGTAAATTTTTTGAAGCAGGTTTGGATAATTGTAAAACTTATGAATCACATTCCAGATGTTAAACTATTTGAACATATATTTGAACTCATTTAATTAAAAACATAAAACGTAATAATGTGAGTTATTTTTGTTGACTTAGGACTATTTCTATGTTCATCACCATCATCAATTATGAAATTATACCATCAAACTTCCTCATTTAGGTCAATGTAACCATTTATATTTTTATCCAACACATCGTAAACTGTTTAAGGAAAAAGTGTTTTTCACTTCATTGTGGTAAAAACATGTAGCCATTTAAATTTCAATTTACTATTATATCCTAAACCATTTAGGAAATAAAATGAATTTCTTATTGTATATAAACTGGTATAATAGTGACATTCACTTTATTATAGTAACTAAATGTAACTATTTACACTTTATTTTCTATCATATCCTAAAAATTCTTTTAGGATACCATGTATAATTCACATTCTCACAATAAGTAAATATTACTATTTATATTTATTTATCATCACGTGTCATAATTTTTTTAGAACATTATGTTAAGTATAAATTTTAATCTTAGAATGATAAAATCTTTAGTTAATAGTGATATTCAATTTCTTATAGTAACTAAATGTTACTATTTACATTTTTCTTTTCTGTCACATAACCTAATTTTTTAGATAAAAATAAAATAATAACTTAAACTAAATCTGGTATAATATTTTATTTGTTAAATTTTAACTTCTTTAAGTTCAAACATATCCCCACTAGCCTCTTAGAAAGTATATTATCTTTTGGAATATATTTCTAAGACTCAACACAAACTACTTTGTGTTTTAAGAAATAACACTTATTTCTTTTAATAAGAATATATAAAAAATAAACTATAGTTTTCATATATCATATGGTAATATTTTTGTTTAAATGATTTATTCAAAAAATAATACCTCATTAAAATATGTCACAAGGGTGGTGGGAACATCTTCCTTATATTTTTATAAATTTGATAAAAACTTTATCTAGATAAAATATTTTTATCCTAATAATCTTTTCAAAATTTGTTATAAAATCCGATGAACCATAAACCTGGTGTATAAAATTAGTCATCTCATGTAATTAATAAAAACTATTTGTTAACACCCTAATCATATAAGAGAATTGAGATAAAGATATAATTTGTGTACTTAGATTCATCCAAGATTTACAAATATATTTACATTCAAATTTCTGATGTAGAAACTATTTAATTCATCACATGAATGAAAACTATAAGCTCTTAAAATTATTCCAAATATTTTTAACTCCTGTATATTTAAAACACTCATAAAACATATAATCCATATCACGTACCATTAAAAATTGAAAAATTTATTTCTATAACATTAATACATGACATGAACATTCCATTAAATTCACAAAACCATTCAGGTATTCTAGATAATCCCAACATATGGTATCATTACTCATACTTGATAATACCTTGATGTTTCAAATAATATTAATTGGATTCTTGAAGAAATATTATTGGAATTTCTAACTTTTATTCTTTTGGTTTTGAACTTTTACCTCATTGTACTGTTTGTAAAGTACCAAAACTTAGACATCATATGACTAGTTCTATTATTCTCAACAGTTTGATAATATCAAGTAAAATTATCTTAAACTCAATTATATTATCAAAAAATTTCCATCAATAATAATATGATTAATTTCTTAACCAGAATAATCCTTATAAGAATTATTCAGTCTCTCTAACTATATTCAATAATATTGAATATTATTGACAAACCCAATCATATTGAGTACATGAGACTATAATTACTTAGGCCAATTATCATTTAGTTTCTTTGAAACCTTAAATGAATCATTAAATGATTCCATAAGCATATTGAATTTCTTTTTTGAAAATGTCAACACTTGGTTACTTGAGATGGAACTGTTCTAACTCATAGAATATTCCTCTTTCTCAAGAAATATTCTTAATATTCCATTCTTAGGAATCAATTAATTTATGTTTCTCATTTCAAGGATTAGTTTAAATTTTAGTTTGACGATGGTGATGCATTTTTCTATAACAAAACTTTTTATCAGATGAATATATTGTTTTATATATTCTCATTAAGGAAATTTAATGAAATTTATCTCACTAAAATTGATGACCCTATAAATTATATCCATTTAGTGACCAGAGATTGATATTTCAATATGTAACAAGTTTTCTTTAGAATTTATATCACCACACAATTATTTAAGTAGGAAATCATACTAATCACAATAGTTGTGAATATTGGATTATTGAGTGTATAACACTTTATCATAATCTATCATATGGATATACTCAACTCTATTCCTCCAATAACTTAATCCTATTAGTGTTACCCAAATAAAATTTCAATAATAAGCTAACAAAGGATGATCACATGGCACCCAACTTTGGAATTACCTACCCAATAGGATAATAGAGAGTTAATCATAACCTTATTACCTTACAAAATATAGTATGGGGACACCCATCTTTGGATTGACCCACCCTATTAGATGATTGATATCCCACCAAGTGATTCTTTGGAAGGAATCTCACACTTAGTATTTGATGCGTTTTCAGTGTAAAATATCACTCATTTAATATACATCATATGCATATTAAATTCATAATATTATATATTTTGTAATTATTATATTCTCATGTTTTATTAAATTTTTTTGCATACATATTCCTCTAATTATTTAGACCAAAATAATGTGTTCAAACAAAAGTGTAAATTTAAAAAAACCCACAAGTTTTTGTTATTGATCCAAATAATAGAATATAGACATATTCATAGATATCTTAATGTGTCATATTCATAAGTTAAATTAACTTTTAATGTAAAGTCATAAAGTTATATTATATTTATAATATCAACATGTGTAAGTCTGGAGCGACATATAGCCAACTCCATCCACCTCTCTAGAATAAGGAAAAATCCTCCAGGACAGTAAGCATTCCTACCCTAAGTCCCTCTACCCTAAGAAACTTTAATCAAGAAATAATTAAATTCCTGATATCTCGGACAATTAATATGAAAAAACTATACACAATAACTAAATTCAAGCTATAAAATTCAATTAAAAATTAAGGTCATGGTATATGAAAACTAAAATTTATGGAGTCATACTAGGAATGTAATATAAGGAACTATCTTCTATAAGAAGTTTAATAGTTAAAATAAAGCATACAAAATCATAATATATATAATTTATAACTATGAATAAATCAAGGAATAAACTTTAAATAAATGAAAAATTCAAATATTTAAACATGAGATAACCATTTATATATAATTCATAAATAAAAGTTAATTATAAAACCTTTTATAAATTAGATAACATTATGGGAATCTTCTAATTTTGAATATAAATAGTTTTATACTCAATCTAATATAAACTCCTTTGTATTATTTATTATATGTAATTTTAATTTATTATTTAAACCTTTGATCAAATCAATAATCAAAACCATTTAGATATTGTTAAAATAATACCTTTAAATAATATCTTAAAATAAGGTCCCATTTTAATTTAAACAATTTAAAATTAATTAATTATAAACAATTAATAATTATTAATATAAATAACTTTTATATTTTTACCACATTTATGACATCAATAAACTCTCTTATAATCCTTAAATAAACACTTTATTTAATGATTACAAAGATGCAATACAATTTCAAATAAAAAATGTTTTAATACCCTTTATTAAGATTTATAAAATTTATAAATCATATTAACGTGAAAATAATATTCTTAATATTAAATATTTAATATTAATTGAATATTTTTAGTAAATGTTTCAAAATCAATTTAACCAATTAACCATACATTTTTTATAGTTAATTAATTTAAAAACTAATTTTATAAATTCTATAAACATTCCATAAAACCTTTTCATTATTTCTAAACAATTTATAAATAATCTAATTACACCATTAATTTAATTTAAATTATAAATAAACAACTTATTTATTTAACAATTTTTTATAATTACTCAAAATAAATACCTTTTTAATTTAAAAAACTTGAAATTTTTTATTTATGAACAATTCATAATTTAAAATATAAAACTATATATATTTTGGCCTTAATATATAATTTATAACACTTTAAAAAATTTCCCATTATGTATTCAAAATAAAAAACTTATTTTTAGATCATAACACATACTAAATAATTTGGTAGGTATTTTAAATATTAAAATTTAATATTTGTAATATTTTTATTGATTAATGTTTCATAAACTTTAATATAATTAATTAATTTATAAATCTTTTATAAATTAAAATATTTCCAAAATACTATTTTCTATGATTTAAAAACCTATAATAAACCATACATATTTGAAAATATTTATCGATTAACCATAAACATTTAATAATTTATTAATTTATTAAAAACTTTTATAATTGTATTAAATATTTCAAAATATATTTTCCATATTTTATAAACTATTTATAAATAGTCTAATTCTATCATAATTTAAATCTATTGATTAAAATATATATTTTATTTATTTTCATAAACAAGAGTAATAAATGAAAACTTTTCATATTTAACAAAGGCTAATAATTTTTTTATTAATCCAATATCATTAATTTTATTCTCATTTTATAAACTATTTTATAAAAATGGATAAAATAAATAATTACATAAAATTTGTTTAATTATTAAATATAAATATTAATTTTTATATTTATTTATAGGCTTGAAATAACCTATTTCATAATTTGTAAAATGCATTCCTCATTAAATAATAAAATGAACATGTTGATTTGTCGAAGAAACCTCACTCTCATAACACTATTGGGTTTTTGATGTCCCTCTTATGAACATGGAAGCAGATGGAAACCCCAAATATATATGATCTATCTTTAATGGAATCAATGTGTAATAAATGAATAACATAAATGTGATTACCTAGATTACCAGTACAGTAATATCCAATGAGTTCACATGATAAAGATCACTAAAGCAGTAAAAAAATGATCCCTACCTTTAATTGATTACACTAGCCTACATATCCCAATCTCAATCCGAGGACTCCCGTACACTTAAAGATGCACTTGTGTCTTCATCGAGTGTGACGAACAAGCTATATGAAGGAAGATAGATTTGAGAGTCTTGTATAAATTTGGTTGTTTACAATAGTAGGGATATCATCCCTTTATATATCCAACCATGAGGTGTTTCATTTAGTGAAATTCATTAACCATGTTCAATGTATCCATATACATTTATTCTTATTTTAATTAATTCATTGAATCCCATTCAATGAATATCCAATTCATTTTAATCCATTCACATTGGATTAATAAAATAAAAGGTACCATGTGGAAATGAGGTTAAAAATTCATACATTAAACCCACATTAAATAAGCTTCAATGTATATGTATCATAAAAATTTAGTACACATATCCAACAAAATGTTGGAGTTGATTCCCTATAATCAACTAACTTTGTACTTTCAATTACTAGTATATTCAATGACCTGAATATCAATAAAAATATTATCACATGATGTATTTTCTTTCACGTAACATTAATTTGATAATGTCTTTATAATATTTTTATCATTGAAAGGTTATAATAGTTCCACACTATAATGAGAACCTGATAATTCCATGTCAATATTCTTAAACATATATCCTATAGTCTATATGAAATTTTTTATATGAGACAAAAATGATGTTTTGGATATCAAACACTAGATTATTATAAGTGGATGAGGCTTATTCTCATGAATTTTCACACTTGTTAATCTCTAAGGGAGGAGGGTATAAGGACAAACACATAAATTAGAATTCCACATCCTATATATATCATTTTATATTCCTATTCAGAGACAAGTGTACTAGTCCTTAGACATGATATTATTATTAATGTATATCATGAATCACATATTTGACTTATTATCAAAATCCATGATGATATATACTCACAAATAATTGGGATACATTGGGTGCATCATAAGTGATACGACATTGATTGAATAATTTAAGAAAGGATTTTCCCTTCCGAGTTAATGGAATTAGATACCTCAGGCATTTTAATTGAAATAGAATCATATGATTAATTCCATGACCATATAGGTTTATTGAGAAGTTTATTTAAGAGAGTAAAAGATAGATAAATTAAGAATATTGGTTGATGATAGAAGTTTACAACATGCTCAATGAGATATCAATACAAAGAGGTTATATTATATAATAAGATTTCTTATGAGGTTTTTTTCATTATGAAATTAACCTATGTATTTATATTTCCTTAAAATGTTGTTAGATATTAATCTTTTACTCTTATAAATATTTCATAATTCCACTGAGAAAGATTCCTACAGGGTCACACACTAAGTGTATCCAGAATGATAGTTAAATTCTATTTGAATTATTTTTAAGAATAAATATTATTCTATATTTTTTGAATAATAATTATTCAGGTTAAGTTGATCACTTAAATTCAATCACCAGTTATTCAAGTTTAGAATATATGTGATTTGAACATTTATAAATATTTATTCATGAGTTAGTGAATATAATATTTATTTATTTATTAAATGAATAATATAATGATATTTATTTAGAATAGATATTTATTATTCAAGGTATGATAAATGTCAAGGAGGATTGATAGGCTGAGTTAAAGACTTAATGGAAATGAAATATTTTATTTAATATCATTTAAATAAATATTGATTTATTGATTTAAAAAATGATATTTAAATTCCATGAGTTAGTGAACATAATGGAATATAATAATAATAATAATAATTATACTGTTTGATGTGGGGTTTACTTAGAATAAAAAATTACGTAAATGAACTATATGAAATTATTAATTATTTAACTCTAAGTATATAATCTCAATTATATCATTTATAGGGTTATAAGTAATTTTTTTGCACAACTAATTATCTCAACAGGATCCTCTCAAGATCAAGAGAACCACTTAAGACTTCTCTCAAGAATTTAGAGACACATCCTCATCTATATCAAAAATGAGAGTAAGAGAAAAATTCATTCAAGATATAAAGTCTTATTGTTGAGATCAACGATGAATGAGACAAGATGTTTTGTTCCATGGTATCACTAAGAATACTAGAAATGATGTTTCAAGATTCATGGATCACATGTGGATACCACTAAATTAATTATAATTTGAATTCTGAAGTGCATAGATTTTATTTGATCACTGGGGGGGGGTGAATCAGTGATCCCCATTTTAATGAATTCTTCTTATTAATCAAACCTTTATGATCATTTAAGATCCTGATTCACTAAATGTGTAACTATGAGTCTTACCTAAATATTATATAAAGTAAATGTAACATGGAACAATAATTTTTATGAGGTTTAGACTCAATGTGAGAGCCTACTCCTTGTTGTGATTGGTTGGACACCTTAATCATGAATTATACACAGTAATCACATGTGGTTACATTCAGAATATCCATAATCCATTTATATAATATTTATCACTTAGATTTTCACTATGATTTATATATTACCAATGGAATAACAGATTATCACTATTAGTACAAAATAGTTCCAAACAAAATGAGAAAGCTCACTTATTTTATCATGGGTTCTCCTAAAATTATTGATAATGATCTTCCTTTATGATCCATGAGGATGAACAAATTCAAAATTTCTAACTACTTTGAGAACTTTGATTTCAAATGATCACAATTTGATCATATGATATTTCTCACCTTATCCAGATCTTCAGTGATCTTATTTTCTTTGTCAATTATCAAACTCTTGAGTTCTGCAAGCTCACTTCACCATTCTGAAAGTTCTCTTCTTTAGTCTTTCTCTCTCACTTTGTTCCTCTTCAACATGTGAGAGTTTTTTCTGAATAAAATAGTGTTAAAGGATCTATCTTAATTATTTTCCTTTCTTATTCTACCTACATCTCTTTTATATTCACAAATTATTATGAATATTATTTCTATATTAAGTTATGGAAGATCCACAAATATCAGGTGGTAGGGGATCTTCTTTACTCAAACCAA
Organism: Viscum album; assembly: GCA_963277665.1. Lineage (NCBI taxonomy): Eukaryota > Viridiplantae > Streptophyta > Magnoliopsida > Santalales > Viscaceae > Viscum > Viscum album. The sequence goes on from OY728138.1 coordinate 84,061,527, forward strand.
TTGATATTTTCTAGCTTTAATTCTCACTCAAAATCTAAAAATCTCAATCAAATATTTCATTTAAAATATTAAAGAGATTCAAGATTATTTCTTCTTAAAAAATCTATAATATCTTCAAAATTCAAATATTTTTAAATCTTATTTCAGTTGTGTATTTCCTTATGCATCATAACTTAGAACTTTCCTTCATGGGGTGAAGCTTAAAATATTTCTCAACTTGAATCACAATAATTTTAGAGTAATTTTGATGTTTGATTCCATGAAGATTAGAACAATATTTGAATAAATTAATCACCTCAAGAACATATTTATTCTGGGAGATCCACTACTTTGGTTCACTAAAATTCACGAAGTAATTAATCCATATGGATCCTCAACGTATTAGTTTATCCATAAGAGTAAAATGAATCTTATATAACTCTCAATTATCCCATGAATTTTTCATTTTTCTCCTTCAATATGATACACCATAAGCATGAAATTAAACTTATAATATTCTAACTATCCCTACGTATCTAGTCATCCTTAGGAATCCATTTATCTTTACGAATCTATTCATCCATTTCAAGTAGGAATATGATCTTTATAGAGTATAGAATGCTCCTTGTAAAGTAGAGATAATACTTATGAGCTTCAAAATCATCCTTATGCAGTCTCCATTACTTTTCCTATTTTAAAATCAAGAGGTAAAATTAATCTTATGAAGTTCTTCTCAAAATGAATCTTACGATATTAGTAATTATCCTTATGAATTCCTGTAGGGTATAAGACTTTTTCAATTTAACAAAACCCATGAAAACTAGGACTCATACAACTCAACTTAAACTTTCACAAAACCTTATTCTATACTTCATAATCACCTCAAATTATATTAGAATTTATCAAATCATAACAAATGCCTTTAGAAACACTCCAAAACACTTCAAAACAACTTCAAATCATTTAGAGAATTATTATAATATTTCTAAAACCCTTTTAGTTTGTTTACTCAATCTTGAGTATTAAAATAATATGTAATTATGAAATTAATTATTCTTAACATTAATAATTATAGAGACATATCCAGTATCTCAAATGAACTTAAAATCATCTCAAGGAATTATAAAACACATAAAAACATTATATAATTATTTTATTCTTCTAATCATAGCAACCATGAATTACAATATGCTTCAGATATATTGTTACAACTCCATCAACATTTTCTTACTTGATATTATTTATTCAATATCCAAACTAGTTATACTCCTCCAAAATAAATTCCAAAATATTATAGGTATTGTTTATTTATCAAAATATGTCTTTAACTTAAATAATAGCTCACCTACCATCACATGTAAGGGATACTATCCTAAATCTGGTCCATCTTTTTGTTCCAAGAAGAAACATCAATTTCCTTTTACATATAAATATATTCTTCAAGAATATATCTATGGTAGGCTTCTACATCATCACTATAATTTACTTATTTACTAATTTATATTTGATAAATAACTCATCTTCCTATATTGACTTTTACACATGTCACATTGAAAAAAAATAAAACACCATCTTCATAAATATATTTGGGTATTTCAATCACCATATTTATATTTTTTTAAATACTCAATTTACTCCAAATTTGTTACACCCCTAGGCTTTATAATATTTTAATTTTAGATTAAATTTAATTTTTTTGATATAATGATTTATACACAATAAAAATTTAATATTATACTACAAAAAACATTGAGTTTAGAAAGCATTACCTGTAACATTATACTTATCTTTCTCTACACAGAACATCGAGGTTAGCTTGTGGTATATGAAAGACCGAGTTTTACCAAAATATAATAAAACATTAATATTATTATTTAATATGATAATTATCAAATATAAATTGTAATAAAATGTATAAAAAGGAGTAAATAAAATTATAAAATATTAATTACATATGTTTATATTACTCTTTGCTGTTAGAAATGACTATAGAACCCACTTAAATATAAAAGATGTGTTTTTATGAAAAACTATTTTATATCCATCAAGGTGTTTTATCTTAATAAATTAAATTAATAAAATTTAGTGGATGATATTAATTAAATATATATTTTATACATACAATAAAATATTTTTACATTCACCTTATATATTTGATAAGCCTAAGATAATAACAAACCCAATTTTATACAAAAAAACTATATTTTTATAAAGACAGTTTTACCACATTTTAATGGTGCACCTATTTTAATTATAAATTGAGACACTTTTATAAATATAATATGAAAAAATAAAATTCAGTTTTAAATATTAACATTAAAATTAGTTTAGGGATAATTTTTGGTATTTTTCCAAGAAGATTCATTTTTTGATGAATAGTGAAAAATTCTGAATTTTAATTCTAAACTACTTTTTCATCTAATTTTTTTATAAGGTAAAATTAAATTTTTTATTGGTTTTGAATATTAATTAGATAAATTTTAAATATATTAATCCAATTTAGTTCATTAGAATCAATATTAGTTTGAATTTGGATTTAAAAACTTGGAAAAATTTTCAACAGTTTTACTTTAAAAACCTGTATTGTCATCCTGTATGTGGGATTAATTTTAAATTAAATTTACGCCACTTATATAATTGAAATTTAAAAAAATGGATTAAATATTTTTAATCATAATAATTTATAATTTATAATAAGGTCAAATAAGTTTTTTAACAAAATATCAATGAAAGTGATTAAAATTAATTACAACAATTAAGAGAACAAATAGCTTAACAAAGGACTAAACCTTGAACTTAAGGGAAAAATAACCTATAAACTTGTAAAAAAGAAATTTTATGTTTATATTTCGACCCTATACTCAATTTTATATAATTTGGTAAATTATTGGATCCAATTTACTTGGTAATAATTGGATTTAAATACCCTTTTCAAAAATCTACATGAATACCAATCCTTCTCCACTATAAAAAGGAACTCACCCCTACCAGTTATTTACACCTATCAATCCCTTTGTATCACCCAAAATATACCAAAATAATCTTCCAAATTCTATGAACTCTTCAAATAATTCTCCATTTTTGAATAAATCTAACCAAGGAAGTCTTTTTAACATAAACCAAAAAGAGTTACCTGAAAACGATGTAACATTCTTCAATGATCAATTTCATTTATTTATAAAACCATTAAATTTATGTTATTTCATGATTTTATAATAACCTAAGTATCTTAAATACACTTATATGTTGTTATTATAAGGGTTTTACCTGCACTTTTACACATATCCATCAAATGGGATACACAATCATCATTCATGTGTATAACATACTACTGCCTCACGAACCGATGTCATTTGTTCTTACATTACCACATTTATTGGTTGGAATAATGATAGATGTATAGTTTTCATATAATATTTATGATATTTATGATTTTTTTATTCTTATGTAATTTTTATATGAAACATACCTTTATGCTTTCCATTTTGTGGGAATATGATAAGAACATTTCTGGACGTGTGGACTACCGCCTCCTCAAAGGGATGTGATTCATTCAAACTTTACATTGAATGTATTAATAATGGTTTTAATAAAAATATGTGAAATATATTACATAAATATGATACTATAATTATAATACACATATATATCATTTAATTATCATTCTTTTAAATATGACAAAGAAATGGATGTACCATTTATGCGTACGTACAACATACTGTCTCCCTGAACAGTGCATTTCATTTCTTACCTCTAAAAATTATGGATTATTATAAATACATATAGACTCGATATATATTATATTTAAATCATTTTTAAAATTTTTGAGACAATGAAATCACGATCTAATTAATAATAAAAACAACTAACAAGTTAAAACATACCAAAAAAACTAGGTAACTAACACCTGAAATAGTTAAAATAATGAATGATTGTTAAAAAATGGATAATAAGATATTATAAGAAGATAATGTATGATATTATAAATATGAATATGTTTATGGTATAAGTTAATAACACTCTTAAAACCATTATACAGGATTTTCAAAGATTTTCAACCAAAAGGAAACACATGGAAAGATATTTCGTCTCAATTTACATTCCATTGAGACTTATTTGTTATTATACAACAATTCATGTTAATGTGGTGTATATAATGAAACTTTTTATTTTAATATCATGATTCACTCATACTTAAAGGTATTTTAATTTTCACTCTTAATTATCATATCCTAGGAGTTTAGATTGAAAATTAACAAGTGGTAAAAGTTATCTTTGCAATCTCACATTATTTTGCGATCATTAAATTTATCCTAAAACAATCACTTTATTGTAATCATTTTTCATTATATATTTCTTTAAATATAAAAATTCTTAGGTGATAGAAATTATTATTTCTTAAATTGTATACTATTTTTACATACGATGTTTACTTTGATAGTTATATGGTTTTATGGGGAAATATTGAAAAATTCGTATTCTTTATTCAATACATATATTTGATAAGGCATATTGTTTATTAATTAAATTAATTACTCGATATTAGGAATGCTTTATAAATGAAGTGACAGCTAGATACCAGAATTTATATATCCCCTCGATGCATCGACGGGTTTTAATAAGATAAATTAGTTGACTAAATTAAATGGGTTTCTACCTGTAGTTTTAAACCATCTTGTAAAAGGTCTTGATGGTATAGGTTTTCGTGTGACTCAGAAATGAAGTCTAATAATTAATAATTTCCTTAATAGATATTTTAGTTATTATTATTATTATTATTATCTAGGATATTTTCATATGATAATATCTATGGATGCATTTCATTCTCATTTTATTGATTAAATGGCATGTGTTTTGGTTATATACCTTACCATATTGATTATGCCTTATCCAATTATTTGAATGGAAAGCGTGTTTAGTTATTTGCCTTTTACATATTTTTTATTCTTATTAATTCATGATTACTTAAATTTTATGATTATACATACTAAGAATTTGATCTCACCCTTATTTTGTTTCTTTTCCCTAGGATATGAAGATGAATTATTGGAGTGAGTTTCAAGTATATAGTTTATTAGTCTTTGTTATGTATTATGTTTTATTTTCTATTTCCCAATGTAATATGGGTATCATGTATGTAATATGGTTTTATAAAACTACTAAACTGATCATTCCTTTAGAATTTTATTCCTTGTAATCATACTATTGTAATAAAGTAATGCACTAGATACATGTTTCTAGGGTCAGGGCATTATAGTTGGTATTAGAGATATTTTAGTAGAAACTTTAGAAAATAGATTTAGAAAACATAGATTTGGGAATATAACCCTAAGATATATTTTGAGGATAATTCTAGAATAACATCCTATAATTTTTTTGAGGTAGTGATTATGTGGGTATTTCTAGAAATACATACCTTTCTAGATATTACAAGTGAACGTGGTTCTGGCATAGATGTACCTAGGGGTAATAACTCTAAAAGGCAGAATCAAGCCTGACTTGAGTATAACCTGGTACACGAAAATGGGCCTTACTAAGCACCTGGTTTGACACTCTTGGGGGATATTCTTAGGATAATTCACATTTTATTTATAAATCATTATGAAGGATTTTAAAGTAAAGATATCCCCAAATAAACCATGTTTATGATTATGAGATAACCATGCATAATTTTTTTAAATTTATTTTATGTGTTACTCCATATTTATAATTATACAAAGTTAATAATTTTTTGAACTAATCCAGTATGTTCCATTGTTTAAAAATGGATCCTGGAAGGAAGAATGATATCACTACTCTTGGAAAATTTATAGATTACCTTGCTGAGGAAGACAATACTGCTGGTATTTTAATTGAGAAAGTTATTGGTATATTTGGATAGATTAATCAATTTATGACACATAAACTTTCCTTGGTGGAGCATCCTAATCCACAACAATATTCTACTATGCTGGATTTCTTTATGCGATAGAAGCCCCCATCCTTTAGTGGGAATACTAATTCGATTATAGTTGAGTAATGAATTAAGTCTTTGGAGAAGATATTTTTAGTGTTGAGATGTGATGAATAGGAAAATGTTACACTTGAAATTTATTGTCACATATTATGAATCCAACTTTACAAGGTTATACAGGTATTCTATTGATTATATATTTCATAAGGAGTATAATATTGACCATTTTTTTGAGGGTCTTAAGGCAAGTATATGAAGGGAACTGGTGGCTTAAATTTTTTCTTCATATGATGAAATAGTTTTATGTGAAATTAACATAGAGAAATAGTTCTTAAAGTCTTATGTCTTTAAAGGGAAACACGATATTAAGAGGTTATCTAAACACAAAAAAAGGGAATGAGTCAATGAAAAAGATGTATAAATTTCCATCATGTGATAATTGTGAAAAGAATCACACTATGAAATGATTGAAATGATTGGGATTATTTTATAAGTGAGGAGAGAAAGGTCACCAAGAAAAAGAATGCAAAGGGAAGAAGGAAAATGATTCTATTTAGTTTTATGACTTCAATGATACAGGGCACTATGCAAATGAATTACTCAAGCATTAAGGGAATATACCACAAAAGAAGTTAAGGGATAGAGGATAATCTTATGTTGTTGATACATCCCAAGTGGAATGATTAATTTTATCCCATATTTGGATACTTTATTAATGTTGTAAAAGTTTGTTTTTAATTATGTATTAATTATAAGTATTATGAAATGTATAAGGATTATTCTAAAATACTTTTTCATTAAGGATTTAAAATCTTATGTTGATTGGTAGCGATAAACAAGAAATGTGATTTGGTAGAAAGTTGATCGTTTTGGAAAACACATAGTTGAGGGACAAATAAGTATTAATATATTCATTATTTTTAGTTAATGAAATTTTAAAAAAGTTATGATTCATATGGATAAAGTAAATTAGTCTCAACAAACTACCTTGTAAATTATTCTAAAGTTTTGGATCATAATATTATGTAATGGTTAACCATTTATTAAATGGTTTAGGTTGATATTTGAACGAGATTTTTGAGATTGATGTATTACTTAACCATATGATGCAACATGTTCAAATAAATGAAGTATAAATAGTTCAATGCACAACCAAAGGATTATATTGTATTCATGGAATATAAATGCATATTTACTTAAATTTCTATAGAGTGAAAGAATTCATCAACTCTGGGAAAAATGGCCTTGAAATTTTTTTTGTCTTATTATCATCATTTTTAAGGATATAAATTAACTTTTACACACCTCTAGTTCTTGGATTCGTGGTAAAAAACTTTCTCATTAACAATTTCTCTATCACTCTCCATTAGAACTTCATAGTAATATTTCTCTTCCATATCCATGTTTTCACTAATGTTCTCCCTTTTGAAAGCCTAGTTTTGTGGTGAACCTTGCATTTAATTTTCCCTATTATTAATAATATGTGTTATTAAACCTATTTAATATGTAGTTTTTTCAAAAATAGTATTTTAAAATATCAATCCATTGATTATTGAGATCATGTTTGAATTGTGAGGACACAATTTATTTAATGTGGGGAGAATGTAACACCCCAAGACTTATATAATATTTTCCTTTTAGAATAAATTTAATTTTATTACTAACATGATTTATACACAAAAAAAATTAATCTTATTCTATAAAAAAATTGAGTTTAGCTGGTATTACATGCAAAATTATGCTTAGCTTTCTCTACATGGTACACTATGGTTAACTTGTAGCACATGCAAGACTGAGTTTTAATAAACTACAATATACTAGTATTATTATTATTTAATATGATAGTTATCATTTAGATGTTGTAATTACATGTAATAAAAGGACTAACTAAATTTTTACAATATTATTTGCATATTTTTATATAATTCTTTAGTGTTATAAATGAATATAGAACCCACTTGAATATAAAAGATGTGTTTCTATGAAAAACTATTTTATACCCACCAAGGTGTTTTATCTTAACAAAATAAATTAATTACTCTTAGTGGATGATATTAATAAAATATATATGTTATATATCCAAAAAAATATTTTGACATTCATCCTATATATTTTATAGGAATAAGATAAGAACAAACCCAATTCTATACATAAAAACCTATATTTTTATGAAGATATTTTTACAATCTTTTAATGGTGAATCTATTTTAAATATGAATTTTTACACCTTTATAAATATAATATGAAAAAATAAATTTTATTTTTGAAATAAAAACATAAAAATTAGGTAATGGTTAATTTTTGGTATTTTTCTGAGGAGTTTCATTTTTGATGAATAGTAAAAAATACTGAATTTTAATTCAAAACTACTTTTTTATCTAATTTAATTATAAGGATAAATTAATTTTTTACTGGTTTTAAATATTAATTACTTAAATTTTATATCTATTAATTTAATTTATTTCATTGGAATCAATTTCACTTTGAAATTGAATATAAAAACTTAGAAGACTTTTGAACATTTTTACTTTAAAAACTGTCATTGTCGTCCCGTTTGCATGATTAATTTTAAATTAATTTATTTCACTTATATGACTATAATTTGAAAAAATATACTCTTTATTTAGAATTATACTAATTTATAATTTATAATTAGTTAAACTTAGTTTTTTTACCAAAATATTAGTGAAAGTGATTAAAATTAATTATAACGATTAAGAGAAAAATTAGCTTAACAAAGGAATAAAACTTAAACATAAGTGATAAAGGACCTATAAAATTTTCTTAAAGACATTTTTATTCATAATTTGAACCTATTCATAATTTTATCAAATTTGATTCATTATTGGAGCCACTTGGCATGGAAAAAACATGGGTGGAATTCCATTCTAAAAAATCTACAAGAATTCCACTCCTCCACTATAAAAAGGCACTCACCCATAACACCGATTCACACCTTTAAATACCTTTGTATCAACCAAAATATGCCCAAATAATCTACTGAATTCCCTCTTATACTCCTAGAAGCCTCCCTTTGGGAATAAACCTAACCAAGGAAGTCTTTATCTATAAACCAAAAGGAATTACCTGAAAAGGAGGTAACATTCCTCAACGATAACTTTCATATTATTTCTTTGTAAAAATATTCAATTATTCTTATACCATGATTATATAATAACCTCAATATATTTAATATACTTATATATTGTTATGATAATTGTTTTACTTACACTTTCACACACATCCATTAAATGGGATACACAATCATCGTTTATGCGTACGATGGACTACCACATTGCGAACTGATGTCATTCATTCTTCCATTACCACATTTTAAGGTTGAAATAATGATATATTTATAGTTTATATATGATATATATTATATTTATGATGTCTTTATTATTATATAATTTTTATATTACACGTACCTTTATGCTTTCCATTTTGCAGGAATACAATAACATCATTTGTGGACATGTGGACTACCGCCTCCTCAAAGCGATGTGATTCATTCAAATTTTATATGAAATTTATTAAGAATGGTTTTAATAAAAATATGTGACATATATTAAATAAATATGATAATTTAATTATAATATATGGAAAATAAATGGAAGTAGAGTTCATGCGTACATACGACCTATCGTCTCCATGAACTGTGCATTTAATTTCTTATCTCAAAATATTATGGATTATTATAAATATATATATAATGGATATATATGATATTTAAATCATGTTTTATATTATGGATAATATTAAATTCTGATCTAATTAATAATATCAACGAGTAACAAGTCAAAACATAATAAAAAAACTAGGCAATTAACACCCAAAATAGTGAAAATAATGAAATATTGTTAACAAAGGGGTAATAAGATATTATAAGAAGATAATATATGTAATGTCATAGAATTTTGGTATAATTATTTTTAATTATATAGAATTATTTTGAGACCTAAAAATCTGATGGCGCGTGATTCTGAGGCCTGGAGTGCCTGGAATGATCCGTCGAAGTTTTGTTTAGCTTTAATTATCATGTGTGAGTAGTTTTCCTAAAAAAGTGGAATAAATATTAAATAGTTTTCCAGATCATAAATACGAGGGCATCATTGAATTCATGATTGCGGGTTTACCCTAGGCGTGACTTAAGTTTAGTCAGCGCAGGCCTCCTGTGAGAAAACCCGAAAATGACATAACCGGTAATAAAATAATTAAATAAAATTATATTATTTTTAAAATGTATATAACTCATGAATGGTAACTCGGATTGAAAATCTGAGAATACTGATGAACTCGTGAGGGTATTCTTTCCTTAGGATGACACTAACATTGGCTGGAGTGGGCTATTAGTGAAAGTTAGTTTTTGGCTGTAAATAAAATAATTAAGTAACAATTATTTTATTGTAGTATCTAAAACATTCAAACGGTAACTCGGAATAAAAATCCGAGAGTACCATTGGATTATTTGGGTCGTGTTTCTCTTAGGTAGAGTTTAATCTCAATTGGCACGGGTTGAGGGTGACTATTATAATTTTTATGAACTTTTTTAGGTACATTCAGTAAACGCGTGAGCATCATTTTCTAACTTTTGAACCGTTGCTTGGATTAAAAATATGAGGGCACCATTGAAACCGCAGCGCCGAGATTCTTTTAAAGGAGGATTTACTTTTACAGTAGTAGGTATGAATAAATAGTTAAGTTTCTTGACTTTTTAAAAAAAATGAAATAAAATAATTTTGTTATTTTATTTCATACCCTCCAATGGACAAGAAAAGGGGTGGGACCAGCGATGTGTCAAGACAATAAATGGATTGACCTGCCAACCCTAAGTAACAACGTCATTGGGGAATTATGAATATTCCTAATTAATGAGCCCCATTAAATTCCAATGTCGTTACTTACGCTCCCCCTCTTCTATATAGATGGAGTTCAGAAAGGGGTAATGACACAGCTTCTCTAAGCAACGAAGTGCTGAAGGAGTGTCGTGATGCCGAGCCCTTAGAGGAAGGAGACGGTTCCATCGAGCGGCGACGAGAGACACCAAACCACGAACCGAAGATTGACGTATGAGTGGTGCTGTTGGAAGGTAGTGGCAGAGGATGGCGACACCAACCTGCTTCCACAAACGCGCACCCACCATCATTCTTAAGGTAGGGGGTTTATTCGTTTATGCTTTTTAAATGATTTTCCTCTTCCCTGTTCTTGAATAATATGAAGAACACAGGTCAACCAACTAATGGGTTGACCCATGATTCATTTGACTTTACGGGAGGTTTTTTGGGGGTATCTTGTGGGTTTTATCTTTTTTTTTTAATTCAATAGATTATTCAACCACTTTAAATCCTCCCCCCTTGTTTACGAGATAATGCAGTGGGCGCGGTCCTAATGAACATGGACCGAACCCTCCGCCACTTTGATAATATTATGCCCTACATGAAAGACCAACAACATAATGATACTGACCGGATACGTTGTGGATAGCACATCGACGCACACTGCAAGAGGAGGCCGCGACACAAAGCCATGGCGGTCATTGGAACAGCTGGCACCGGCTGGCCGTAGAGGAGGTACGACGCATCGTCGCATGCCGCCAAAGATAAAAGGAGGCCTCGAATAATCAGCCGAAGCGACCAAAGGAAGGTGGCCGGCACACTGGCTGGCCACGGGTGGCGGATTGGCGTGCTACTGGAGGAGTCGGCCAACATGCTGACCAGCTGTGACGAAATCAGCAGGACCTGCCCCAGCGGGTCCTGTGCGCCACCTGGCGCACATGGCACCACCGCTACGAAGAAAACTGAACGGCCTTCGGCTGTTTGGGAAAATTGGGGGTCACTACCCCCGGTGTAGGCTTGGGTGGACCCCCTTGCAGGTTGCACCTCGTGCGGCCAGGCCGCCCCCTCACGGGCCGCATCCTATAGGGGTCGGGCCAACCCATCGAGGGATGCACCCTATATGGGTCGGGCTGCCCCTTGCGTGTCGGATGCCCCCTTATGGGCTAGGAAGGACCTCAGCCCAGCGGGCCGATTACACCATGGCCCAGCCCAGCCCGGGTCGGGCCGTGTCGGTCCGACAAGGTCGGACCGGACCGGGGCCCAATCGGGCTCAGAAACACTTAAAGGGACTTATCTTGAGAACCAGACATCTGTTTGATAAACTATATACGACATTGGGATCCTTGGAGTGAGACGGTACTTTTTCCTTACTCTACAAGAGTTTTGGAGAAACTTGGAGTACTGCTGGGTTGGATCGCACCTGAATCCAACCAGGCCCTCAACACTGAAATGCCAATAACGCACAGACCGGTCGTCCGATTGATGTACATTCTATTGAATTAGAACCCTTATTACATGGAATATCATTGGGTTATTTCTTTGTGATACTTTGTGACAGATGTAATATGAAAAATGGTTTGAGGAGCGGTTCTCCCAAGAGCACTACGTACGGGACCCTACGACTGGATTAGACTTAACGACTGCTGATCTTTTCGACTCGGAGTGACTCGAAGGCCCAGTGGGGAACAAATTTGTGTGATGGGGCATACTCATGGTGGGGAGAACCTCTGTGTGACGCAACAGACCCACAATACTCGACAGGAGGATTACCTGAGCATGCCACGAGGGGGAGCGCCTCTGTGTGACATGGTAGACCCGTGGTGGGGAGTGCCTCTGTGTAACGTGACAGACTCATGGTACTCGACAAGAGGAGTACCTCAACAGTCCAAGGTTAGTGGGAAGCACCTCTTTGTGACGCAAAATGCCTATTGTACTTGTTAGAGGATGAGTTCTCTAGCAGTCGTGGTGTTCGACGTTGTGACTAGGAATGTTAATTGTTCCTAGGCCTAGTGAATCTGTGGCTAGCTATCAGCATTCATAGGGATCCTGTGTAGGTCAGCATCATAATACTGTATCTCTAAGTTTTATACCTGGTTTGAGTTGAGACTCTAATTGAGCTGTGTCTATTGCTTTGTTATTTGGGATTGAGATCTTACTTTGTGGTTTTCCTTGTAGAATTATGAGAGACCTTCAGGGGTCTCTGGGTCTCTAATGAGTATCGTTATACTCACCCCTACACGGGCTATTCCCACACCTTGTTATGTCATGTGCAGACGACGAGCATCTGGGATGAGGTTTGGGGGAGTCAGGACTAGGTGGTACGCGGAGGAGACAGGCGGAGGTTGAGTGCTGAGGAGGTGATTTGTACCTACCCTTCAAGTAGGATCCGTGGTGAACGACTTATTAGTTGTTTTCCCTTTTCTAGTTGTATTGTTCCTTTCAATTTTATATGTACTTTTCAGTTGGGCTTGTATTCTGGCCCCTTTTACTTTCAGCACTCCTTTTTCTACAGTAGTTTACTTCACAGTTGCTTCTTATTGTGTTCTTGGACCATGTGTTTGTACAGGTATAAAGGCAATGCCTTCCCATTTTAGGGAATATTCTTTTTGGTGCTAGTCGCCAGCCCTTGGCCTATGGAAGGTGGGCTTGGGGTAGTCATGACACGGGCCCTAGGGGAAGGGTCATGACAAAGTGGTATTAGAGGAGTCAGTTCTATCAAACAACTAGGACTCTGATCTTTTCAATGTAGCAATAGTGTTAAGTTTTATAAGTGTGGTTTTCAGTTTGGGGAGTCCAGTGTTGGTGTGGTGGCAGACATATCCATACACCAGGACCCTAAATTCTGATTTCTGACTCATTACACGGAAGCACTAATTGCGTGTGTTTTTGAAAAGTTTTTCTTATGGTTTCTTTGAGTTAACTCACTAGGTATAACTTAATGACCGTGGTGAACCTATTCCTTATCAGGATTCCACCATGTAGATAGACAACCCGGATTCCTAAGAGATTACACGATGAAGGCCCACTGAGTGACGAGGCTCTGGTGCAGGGCCCTCTTACCATCTTGGCACCTTCGGGTGGTGTACCAGCAGTACCACCACCCATTGGGCAGAAGTTACCAGAATCCACACAAGTGGATGATGCACGCTGACTGAGCACATTGCACACGTTCCAGTGGTAGAGGCCTCTGAGGTTTCGAGGCAAGATAGATTCCCAGGCAACTGAGGACTGGTTGGAGGCTGTGGCTAGAGTTTTTTCGCCTAGTTGAGACACCAGTAGAGCAGATGGTGATCTTAGATTCTAATCTTTTCCAATATGTGACCAAAAGGATGGTCTGTAGGGTAATGAGGCTTTGGTACTTGGAACGTTTCCTGAAATGGTACCTTTGGGTAGTGTACCAGCTATATCACTGCCCGTTGGTCAGTAGTTAAAACCGTTGGTACCGCTAGAGGAAACATGTAGGCTTAGTTCCTTACACGTGTTTCAGCATCAAATACCCCTCAGGTTCTGAGGAGAGGATGACTCACAGGCATCTAAGGACTGGATTGAGGAGGTGGATGAGAGTTCTCTAGAGCTTCTATAGCTTTAGAAAGATGACATGTTGGTAGCTGAGTATTCATCAAGGCGTATTGACCATTCCTGGTACTTGATGAATACAATACGATTAGTGCTTCAGGGCTTGGACCTCTAAGAGAGGCGTGTTTAGGGATATCCAAGCCTGAACTTTTCATTCTATGAATTCCTACTTATGTTAGGATTCTAGATAGAACCTTTATGGTTGAATGTTCTTTGACTGACCTAATACAGCCAGTGAATGTTAGCAGTGGGAAAGTAGGAAACTGGCACCCGTCTCAGAGACTTGGGCGTGTAAAATGTTTTGGGAAGAGTACGTGATAGGGAAAAAAGAATATATAGGGTTATAGATGTGGAAGTAGAGATAGGAGAGCAGAATAAGGTGGTGTACATTTTGACATGTTAAAACCACCCCCTATGAGGTCCCCACCAGACTCAGGGAGCTGGAGGACAAGATAATGGAGTAGCTGCATGCGGTCAAGAAGTGTGACTCAAGGGCTCTAGGATTAATTCGAGGCACAATCTGTGTCTACTACTAGCTGCCTTATTAATAGACATAGGTACCAATCATTCCACCCTTCCATGAATCTTGTCCAGGACCTAGGGTTTCTGGTTAAACCGTTGACTTAACCCTCATGTATGGAGATACCCTTGGTAGGAGACTCGATAATCACACTTATGCCGACAGTGTGATTTGACACTTGAGGTGAGAGTTTCGGTTGAAACCTATTGGTGGCAATGTCGAGGCCTTAAACCGTTAGTTTGGGTATGTACCGGACATCCACAGTTCATACTCATATTGACTGTATTAGGCAAAAAGTTTGTGGTTTATCTACAACGTTGGAATGGGGTTTTCTTTGGCCAAAGAAAAACGAAACCTAGGCAGAACAATATAAACTCATGCATAGGAGGGTGCAACCGATCACTCTTGTGTCAGCTAGACTTACCCTCATGGAAGCAGGAGTTTTGATTTTTTAGTTCCCAATAGGAGTGGAAGAGTGCGGGGACATCTTTTCAAAAGATGTTTCAAGGATTACCTCCCCGAATGGAGAGTGTAACAACCCAAACTTTTATTAATGATAATTCCTCTTGATCTAATTAAATGTATTATTACGGTTATATAAAATGTTTGAATTAATTGGTTTTATGTTTCTAGATTTTAAAATACCATTATGTATTGTGACCATATCTAATATAGTCGTTGAATAGTGATCACATGATTAGTATAAATATAGGGCATTAACAAATCCAATTTACTCAGAAAAAGTAAGCGATAGCCTCATTCAGTAGACTTACCCCATACAAAGCCCATTTGTCGAAGCTCAGAAAGGATGTGGTATCATTGGGATTCTATCTTGACCAGTCCCAAGCCTATCTTGAACACGTTAAGCATGAATGAAACCGACTACGGGAGAAGTGAAAGCTAATAGAGATTACAACCCGAGCGATGTTATCCGAGCCACCCCAAGAGTCTGTCACAATCGCACACCTTACCCTTCAGTCTTATGTGGGTGTTATAAGGGGTTATGTAATAAGACCCTAATACTATGATTATGTACATTATTTTTGTATAAATAATGTTCATTCATTTTGTTATTGTTACTTTGTAAATAGTTTTTGAAGCACACATAGTATTTTTAGTTAATATTCAACTAAGAAATCTATTTTGATGAATTAATGGATTTTTTAATTAAATAATATTTTGATAAAATATTATTATAATTAAATTATTTTTATTAAATATAAATGATCATTTTTTATGAATGCAATTGTAATTTTTATTAAGGTTTGAAAGCTATTTTTGTCAAAACCCATGAATTTTTGGTAAATGTTGGTTTTAATTTTAAAAGTAAAAATTCACATATTTATAAAATTATCTAGATAAAATGAATAATATTTTTTGGAATCGGGACATCAAAATTATCCAACGGTGAATTTTTCATAATTTTCTGCAATAGTCTAATTTTTGGGTAAAAATTAAATACCATTTAAATATATAATATGTTTTATGACATCATAATGACTCAATAGTGATATAATAAAATAATATAAACATTATGTTCGGCCAATATATGTTTTACCATTAAATTAATGTTATTTTGGGTTTGTTTGATTTATTTTACAAAGCTTTAGTTGGTCCTTCAAGGCTTATAAAACATTTTGTCATTTTAAATTATTTTTCTTGAGAGTGTGACCCACCTCCACATAAGAAACCCTATTATTTTAAGAATTTCGGATATTGTATTTATAAAATATTTTTTTCCAATCCCCTTTTGAGAAAGTCATGGGAAAAAACCATGGGACGGTTTGTGGTTTTGATTAGTTTAATGTGAGATGTCCCAAACCTAAATAATAAAGAATTCCCTCTCCTTTCCTACATAAACCCACCCTAGCTCCCACTTACTATTCACTAAAATCCTTTGGAGTTAGACCAACCCATTCCCTCTTATCTCTAGAATCCTCCCAATATTCCCCAATATCCAAAGAAGCCTCTCTCAAGCCTCTCCCAAGCCTTTGGGATCACACTTCCAAGTAAGGGATTTCTTCCTTTCTCATTTTGTCTAATTTTCTTTAAGTTTTTATGCCCTTTTGTTTTCAATAAAAAATGTTGGGGTATGATATTGAAACTTCCCCATACTGTCCTCTTTATGTTTGTATGATGGGATACCCCTTTATATCTCATTAAAGCTTCCCATGTACACCTGTTACCATGCCCAAATTCCGTGAGGGATTTCTCTCTCCTCTTTTTCATCTACGTAATTCTTTTGTACTATGCATCTACATTCCATTATGTTTATTGGGATATGTATGCATATGACCCCCTTACTGTCCATTTGATGTTCATATGATGTGACACCCTTTTCTATATCATCAATTATTTTCATGAATCCTTATGTCACGCCGTTATGCTACCAAAATTGCACTGTATTTTTCTAAGCAAAGATCACTGTGTAGTGAATACCATAGCCATGTCTCTATCAAGGGTATTCACCTTTATGAACATATACCTATTTAATGGTACTTTCATGTATTTATTCCACATTATTTAATCATGTAATAACTTATTATGTTGATTGATTCCATGTTATATGATCCATGTGACACACTTATGCATGAAATGAAATGTTTAAGAAGGGTGTGCCCTGATAGTGGTCCAATGCATTGGGTAAACTATAGTATCATGATATGTCATGTGTAATGGGTGTTTACTCATGATAATTCAAGTGAAACAATTTTTTTACTTGTTATTCATGTGCAATGAGGGTTTACTCATTCTCCATGTGCAATGAGCATTGAATCATGCTAATTCCATGTTAAGTGTTGTTACCACATTTCCATGTTATGATTATCATGATTTATCATGCCTTTATGTTCATGTTTCTATTGTTATCCATTGATATTCCTATTGTATAAAATGTATTTTATTCCTCATTTTATTCCATGTTTATTCCCTTACTAGGCTTTATATCTCACCCCTTTCTTATGCATTTCCTCAGGTTATCCCATGCAATGCTAAATACGAGGGAATGTAGTGGTCATGTAAAGGATGTTTTCAATAAAGATATTGTGAGTTTTATGTTCTAAGATGTTACATAATTTTGATAATCCCAAAATACACTAGGCCTTTTGATATTCTATGTTTTATCAAGTGAATATTTTTTGTAACAAATCAGGTTTTAGTGTGTAATAAAAAGCAGGGTTGTTATAGTTGGTATCGGAGGATAGGTTTAGTTATTTTTGGGATTAGGATTAGAAAACCCTAGTGAATACTTAGATACAAGAATAAGTATAATAAAAACATCCTTAAGTATTGGTGAGTATTGATTTAGTGGTTTATCAATAAAATACATCCCTGTCTGGATACGAGCAGGTAGAGGCGGATCTGGAACAAATGTATCATAGGGGTAAAACCCAAAAACACCATTTTGAGCTAGACTCGAACGAGAACTGGTGAAAAACAATGGGCCTTACTGCACTCTTGGTTACAACACTCCTGGGGGATATGATTTGGTAAATTCAAAATCTTAGTATGAACCATTATTAAGGGAACTAAAAAAAATTCCCCTACGAATATATGTTAGAAAGTAGATCATGGATAACATAGATTGAAGCCTATGGATTCATAAGTTAAGGAAATTAAAGTTATTTATAAGTCATAATTTTTTTCCTTGGATTGCGCTTAATGTGTTACCCATAACTTTACTTTTATTCTATCCAATGGCTGGTAATAGGAGGACTCGAGCTAACGAACGATGTGAAGATCAATGTAATGACTGTGCTAATGAGATGCACAATCCGATGGGAGTGAAAATCGTGAAATTTGTCATGATTCTCTATCAGTTAACTCAAGATTTTAATAGAAACATGGGTCAAGAGGAAATTTCAACCCCCCTAAGAAAGAACAAGTCGCTATCTAGAGATTCATGAGACAAAGGCGTCCTACTTTGAATGGATCGCCCGATCCCTCAATCGCCGAACAATGGATCAACTCTATTGAAAAGATCTTCTCCATCGTTCAATGTTCTGAACAAGAGAAGGTTATTATGGATGATTATCATATGAAAGGTGATTCCGATCAGTGGTGGATGTTTATAAAAAATAAGAAGCCTGAGGAAGAGATCAAGGCATTGGAATGAAAGGATTTCTGGAAGATGTTTTTCAATAAATATTATCCGTGCACCCTCTGACTTAAGATAGAACGAGACTTCCTTGCCCTAAAGCAAAAAGAAGATGAATCTATCGGAGAGTACAAGGAAAACTTCACAAGTATTGCACGATATACCTCCGACTTTGTCATTACCCCCGAATACAAGGTTGACCACTTCTTTGGTGGGCTGAAACCTAGCCTACGGAAAGTGCTGGCGATCCGTGACTTCCACAGCTATGAGGAAATTGTCCAATGTGCCCTCAGGGTCGAAATAGAGATCGAAGAATCTCATAGTTATCATAGGGATAAGAAGCGTAAGGTGGACTTCAATGCTGGTGGTCTAATGGATAAATAAAACGGTTCTAAGAAGATCCAGCACCCCAATTTCCAAAGGTACAGAAAGAAGCACCCTTGAAATTGACTAAAGGGGATGAGGAAATGCTTTAGGTGTGGAATATAAGGGTACCTAACTGTTAACTTCCAAAAAGAAAAATCCACAGCTGCAACAGAGGAGAGGAGCACTCTGTTTGAACCTAAACATGTTGGTCATTGCTACAACTGCAAAGAACCAGGGCATCTTGAAAATCAGTGCCCTAAGCCAAGGAATTTTGGAGTTAACCAACAACCTCCAAGGCACCAAGGGAGAGATTTTTCCATCACTTCTGCCGAAGTGAACCCCAACAACGAAGTGGTGATAGGTACGCTAGTTATTCATTCAATAATATCAAACATACTTTTTGATTCAGAATCTACGCAATCTTTTATATTCCAAAAGTTTAGTAGAACAATCCCATCACCTCCACAAATCCTGGAAGTAAAGATGTCAGTGAGTACGGAAAATGGGGAAATCATTGCATCCCATGAATATAAATCCTCCCCTGTCAGAATCTAGGGATTGAATTTCCTGAAAAACCTCGTCATACTCCCTCTGGTGGAATTTGTTGAAATTATTGGCACGGATTAGATTTCCTTATATAGATCCAACATAAATTTCTATGAGAGGAAAATCACTCTCCTTGTGGAGAATCGACCCCCAATTCTATACAAGTTCAAGGAGGAGGATGAATATTCTTTAGCTCTATCATCTCAAGCATGGATATTACTTCCCTATGAGAACACGTATCTAGCTAAGATGATTGAGTCCAAGGAAGCAACCATCCTTGAAGATATGCCTATTGTGATAGAATTTGATGAAGTGTTTCCCAAGGAATTGACTGGTCTTCCTCCTAGAAAGGACGTTGAATTCCCAATTGATCTTAAACCTGGGGAATTGCCAATATCCAAGAATCTATTTAGAATGGTTGTTGTGGAGCTTGAGGAGCTAAATAAATAACTATAGAATAATCTGGATAAAGGGTTTATATGCCAAAGTGCTTCACCATAGGGTGCACCAGTCCTCTTCATCCATAGGAAGGATGGGTCAATGCACCTTTGCATCGATTATCGTGAGTTTAACAAAATAATGATAAAGAACAAGTATCCTCTCCCACAAATTGATGAATTGTTCGATCAGCTGTGTGGAGAATAATACTTCTCCAAGGTGGATTTGCGGTCAGGATATTATCAAGTAAGGGTGAAGAAGGAAGATATCCCCAAGACTGCTTTTTGTACAAGATACGGGCACTATTAATTCATAGTAATGCCTTTAGGACTCACTAATGCTCTATAAATCTTCATGGAATTGATGAATAGAGTCTTTAGGGATTACCTCGACAAATTTTTGTTAGTCTTTATAGATGATATTCTGATATTCTCCAAAAAAAAGGAGGATCATGAGGAGCATCTAAGAACTGTACCATAGACCTTGTGGAAGGAGAACCTCTATGAAAAGTACAACAAGTGTGAGTTTTGGTTGAATTAGGTCTCATTCTTGGGCCATATCATCACAAGTAATGGGATATCTGTGGATCCCTCTAAAATAGATGCAATTGAGGGATGGTTGAGGCTAACATCGGTAATGGATATCTGTAGCTTCTTGGGGTTAGATGGATATTATCAATGATTTGTTAGAAATTTATCATGATTGTCCAACCCTCTTACCAAGATAATTCGGAAGAGAGTAAAGTTTTCTGGGAGTGATGAATGCAAAGAAAGCTTCATGGAGTTAAAAAGTTGGCTTATCACTATGCATGTGTTCACTTTACCCATAAGTGGAGAACGTTTTGTGGTATTCAGTGATTCTTTGAAGAAGGGCATGGGCTATGTGTTGATGAAAAATGACAGTCATTACCTATGCTGCAAGGCAATTGAAAGTTCATGAGAAAAATTATCCAACACATGATTTGGAGTTGGCTGTAGTGATCTTCGCTTTAAAAATTTGGTGGCATTTTCTCTTTGTGGAGAAGTGTGAAATATATAAAGACCACAAAAGCCTCAAGTATATATTCACACATAAATAGTTGAACATTCTCCAATGAAGATGGTTAGAGCTGTTCAAATACTATGACTGCTCAATCCATTACCACACTAGGAAAGTGAACAAGGTGGAAGATGATATAAGTAGAAATGACCCAACAATTCTATCATTGATGAAAATTTATAAGGACCCAATATTCTTATATTTGGTGAAGATGGACACAGGAATCATAAATAAGGGAACATCATCAATACTTTAACAAATTATTACTCAACCATCTCTTTTGGAAAGGTTAAAGGATGCTCAAAAGGATGATGTGGGAATTCAGAAGAGAGTGGAAGCTATCAGAAAAGGGAAATCCTCGAAGTTCCATGTTAATGAAGAAAGAATTTTGAGATTTGGGAAAAGACCATGTGTTCCATAAATTCCAAAGCTGAAGAAGGAACTTTTGAATGATGCACATAGTTCAAATTTCTCTATTCACATAGTAAATACAAAGATGTATTGAGATCTCCGAGAGCATTATTGGTGGGATAATATGAATAAGGAGATCACTGAGTATAAATTAAAGTGCCTAGTGTGTTAGCAAGTGACGGCCGAGAGGCATAAGTCTAAGGGGATGATGCAACCATTTCCCATACTAGGATAGAAATGGGAGAACAGCACCATGGACTTTGTCAATGGACTTCTGAAGACATAAAAAGGCAACAATGCAATATGGGTTGTTTTGGATCGTCTTACAAAGTCTGCACACTTCATTGCAATTCAGGAGGATTTCTCATTGGATCAGCTGGAACAAATATATATCAGGGAAGTGGTAAGCCTGCATGGAGTACCACTATCTATTATATCTGATCGTGATCCAAGATTCACCTTTATGTTTTGGAAGAGTCTTCAACATTCTCTAGATACTAATCTGAACTTCAGTACGACTTATCATCCTCAAACTGATAGCCAATTTGAGCGGACTATCCAAACACTTGAGGACATGTTGAGAGCGTTTTCTATGGACTTAAATGGAGGGTGGGACCAAAATTTTCCACTGGTTGAATTCTCATACAATAATGGTTTCCACTCGAGCATCCTAATGGAACCTTATGAAAACCTGTATGGGAAGAGGTGTAGAACACTGAAATGTTAGGATGAAGTCAGTGAGAGTAAGCTACTTGGACCAGAAATGGTCGAAGAAATGGTGGAGAAGGTGAAAACCATTCAGCATCATATCAAGGAAGCCCAAATTTGATAGAAGAGTTATGTATATAACCATTTATGAGACCTTGAGTTTAAATTTGGAGACATGGAATTTATACACAAATCACCATGGAAGAAGGTCATGAGTTTTGGAAAGAAAGGGACATTATGTCCTAGGTACATTGGCCCCTTCGGTATTCTTGATCGTGTTGGGGTTGTAGCCTATCTACTAGCACTTAAACCTACCATGGACAAAGTATATGATGTCTTTCATGTATCCCTCTTAAGGAAGTACATACCAGACCCTTCATATATACTCTCTTCAGAGGTATTATAGCTAGAGGATGATATTTCTTACGAGGAGCAACCAGTGAAGATCTTAGATCATAGAGAAAATGTTCTATGAAATAAGACAATTCCCCTTGTCAAGGTGTTGTGGAGAAACCAAAAGTTTGTAGAAGCCGCATGGGAATTGGAGGAAGTGATGAAGCAAAGTCACCCACATCTGTTTTATTGTGTTAAAATGAAATTTTGAGGGCAAAATTTCTTAACGGGGAAGATTGTAACAACCCAAACTTTCATTAATGAAAATTCCTCTTGATCTAATTAAATGTATTATTATGGTTATATAAAATGTGGAATTCATTAGTTTTATGTTTTTGGATTTTAAAATACCATTATGAATTGTGACCGTATCTAATATAGTCTTTAAACAATGATCACATGATTAGTATAAATATAGGGCTTTAACAAATCCAATTTACTCAGACAAAGGAAGTGATGACCTCATCTAGTATACTTTCCCCATATAAAGACCATTTTTCAGAGCTCAGAAAGTAGGTGGAATCATTTGGATTCTCTCTTGACCAATCCCAAGCTGATCTTGAACATGTTAAGCTTGAGTGTAACGGACTACGGGAGAAGTGGAAGTTAATAAATATTACCACCCGAGCAATGTTATATGAGCCACCCCAAGAGTTTTTCACAATCACACACCTTACCCTTTCGTCTTATGTGGGTTTTATAAGGGGTTATGTAACAAGAACCTAGAACTATGATTATGTACAATATTTTTGTATAAATAATGTGCATTAATTTTGTTATTGTTACTTTGTAAATATTTTTTAAATCACAAATAGTATTTTTAGTTAATATTCAACTAAGAAATATATTTTGAAGAATTAATGGATTTTTTAATTAAATAATATTTCAATAAAATATTATTATAATTAAATTACTTTTTATTAAATATAAATGATCATATTTTTTCATGAATGCAATTATAATTTTTAAAAAGTTTTGAAAGCTGTTTTTGTCAAAACCCATGAATTTTTGGTAAATGTTGGTTTTTATTTTAAAAGTAAAAATTCAGATATTTATAAAATTATTTAGATAAAATGAATATTACTTTTGGAATAAGGACTTCAAAATTATCCAACGGTGAATTTTTCATAATTTTCTGCGACAGTCAAATTTTTGGGTAAAAATTAAATATCGTTTAAATATATAATGTGTTTTATGACATCATAATGACCCAATAATGATGTAATAAAATAATATAATAATTAGTTTCGTATAATATATGTTTTACCATTAAAAGAATGTTATTTTGGGTTTTTTTATTTGTTTTACAAATCTTTAGTGGACCCGTCAAGGCTTATAAAACATTTTGTCTTTTTAAATTATTTTCCTTGAGAGTGTGACTCACCTCCACATAAGAAACCCTATTATTTTAAGAAGTTAGGACATTGGATTTATAAAATATTGTCTTCCAATCCCCTTGGGAAAAAACTATGGGCAAAAACCATGGTCTGGTTTGTGGTTTTTGATTAGTTTAATGTGAGGTGTCCCAAACCTAAATAATAAAGAATTCCCTCTCTTTTTCTATATAAACCCACCCAAGCTCCCACTTCATCTTCACTAAAAGCCTTTTTAGTTTGAACAAACCCTACCATACTCTCTCTAGAATCCTCCCAAGGTGCCCCAATCTCCCAATAAGCCTCTCTCAATCCTCTCCCAAGATTTTGGGATCACACTTCCAAGTAAGGGATTTCTTCCTTTCTAATTTTTGTCTAAATTTCTTTAAGTTTTTATGCCATTTTTTTCAATAAAAAATTTTGGGGTATGATTTTTCACCTTCCCCATACCGTCTTCTTTATTTTTGGATGATGGGAGACCCCTTTATCTCTCATTAAAGCCACCCATGTACACCCGTTACCATGCCAAAATTCCGTGAGGGATTTCTCTCTCCTCTTTTAGATCCAAGTAATTATTTTGTATTATGAATCTAAATTACATTAATTTTGTTGGGAAATGTATCCATATGACCCCCTTAATTTCCATTTCTTGTACATTTGATGAGACACCCTTTTATATCTCGTCATCTATTTTCATGAATCCTTTTGTCACGCTGTTATGCTTCCGAAATTGCACCACGTTTTTCCAAGCCAATATCATTACGTAGTGAATACCATACCCATGTCTCTATCAAGGGTATTCACCTTTATGCACATATACCTATTGAATGGTAATTTCATGTATTTATTCCACATTACTTAATCATAGAATAACTTATTATGTTGTTTGATTCCATGTTATATGATTCATGTGGCACACTTATGTTTGAAATGAAATGTTTAAGAAGGGTGCGCCCTAATAGCTCTATAATGAATTGGGTAAAGTATAGTATCATGATACATCATGTGAAATGGGTGTTGACTCATTATAATTCAAGTTAAATGAGGTTTTACTTATGCTTCATGTGAAATGAGGGTTTACTCATGTTCCATGTGCAATGAGCCTTGGCTCATGCTAATTCCATGTTAAGTGTTGTTTCCACATTTCCATGTTATGATTATCATGCTTTATCATGCCTTTAGGTTAATATTTATCTTTTGCTCCATTGATATGACTATTTTCTAACATGTATTGTATTCCTCATATTATTCCATGTTTATTCCCTTACTAGGCTTTATAGCTCACCCTTTTCTTATGCATGTCCTTAGGTTATCCCTTGAAATACTAAGTACGGGGGAATGTAGTGGCCATGTAAAGGAAGTTTTCAATAAAGATATTGTGTGTTCTATGTTCTATGATGTTATGTAATGTTTCTAATCCCCAAAGACACTAGTACTCTTGATCTTCAATATTGTATCAGGTAAATATTTTATGTAATAAATCAGGTTTAAGTGTGTAATAAAAAACAGGGTTGTTATAGAGAGGGACTTCTGTTTTGGATAGGTACTATAGGATATTTGTACCTGACTTCTCTAGGGTAGCGACACCCTTTTCAGCATTGATGAAGAAGGGAAAACCCTTAGTATGGAAAGAGATATGCCAACAGAGTTTTCAGGAGTTGAGGTAGAGACTGACAATTGCCCCCATCTTGAGGCTACCAGAAGAGGGTGTGGGGTATGTAGTCTACTACAACACATCAAGGTCTAGGATTGGGTGTATCCTGATGCAGGAGCGAGCATTGATCTCTTATGGTCCATGATAGCTGAGGCAACATGAGAAGAACTATACTACCCATGACCTGAAGTTAGCAGCAGTGATCTTCGTCCTGAAGATGTGATGACATTACTTGATGGTAGAACGTTTTACAGTCTACTCTGATCACAAGATTTTCAGGTATATCTTCTCTTAGAAGGAACTGATCCAAATATAGTGGATATGGATAGAGTTCCCCCAAAACTATGACCTTGAGATAGTCTATACTTATTGGAAGGGGATAGTGGTAGCAGAGTAACTCAACAGGAGGTCTGGTCTGCAGCTGCTGAGCGATGCGTTAGAGCAGCTAGTCGTACTGTGGATATCCTTCATGGATATAGGTAGAGCAGCTTACCTTTTTTCTATGAATTTCACTCCCCCAATTCTTCAGTGAATTCTGGATACACAACTTGGGATGTTGACTACGAAGCCCGACGTGCTCAGATATCTTTAGGATGGTCTCATGAACAATTTTCTGAAGGTGGAGAGCACATCATCCTCTTCAGAGGACCCGCCATGGTGCTAGTGACGCTTTGTGAGGATGTGTTGAGGGAGATCCATAAATCCCCTTTAACGGTACATCCTAGAGTGGTGAAGATGTACCAGGACATCTGTAATTAGTATAGGTGGCCAGAGATGAAGAAAAAAGTTTCATAGTCTGTTTCACAATGCCTCATTTTTCAGCAAGAGAAGGCCGAGCATCAGGTTCTAGCAGGCTTAGCATAGCCACTAGAGGTTCCAGAGTAAAAGTGGGATGGGATCTCCATGTACTTTGTGACAGGGATTCCACGTACATCCAGGGGACATGATTCTATCTGGGAAATCGTTGATCGACTAACCAATTCAACCCACTTCTTTCCTATTCAAGAACTGGGATCAGTAGAGGGCTTGGGACGCCTCTACGTACATGAGATTATACAACTTCATGGGGTGCCATTAATGATCATCTTTGACCGTGACACACGTTTTATATCCCGATTGTTGAAAGTATTAGATGAGGCGTTCTGGACTTAACTACGTTTGAGCACCGCCTTTCATCCTCAGATGGATGGCCAGACAGAGCGGACTATATAGACATTGGAGGACATGCTTCGTGCATGCGTCCTAGATTTTGGCCACAGTTGGGAGGATCTCTTTCCCTTTTTGTATTTCACATATAACAAAAGTTATCACTCCACCATCAGTGTGGTACCATTCGAGGCCTTGTATGGATGACCTTGAAGATCACCTCCATGCTGGATAGGCCAAAAGGATTCAGCACTTATGGGTCCAGATTTGGTACAAGATACCACTGAGAAGGTGCAGATCATCCAGGAGCGGATGAAGACTGCACATAGTAGAAAAAAGTATTATGTTTATAGAATACATAGACCTTTGGAGTTCTATGAGGGGGACCACATTTTCTTGTGAGTCTCTCCTCGACTGGCACTACGAATATTTGGCCGAGGCGGAAAGTTATCACCGAGGTTTATCAGGCCATTTCTGATAATTTGGAGGATAGGTGAGGTGGAATACCTCTTGGAACTTTCACTACAGTTGGAGAAGTTGCATGACGTCTTCCACGTATCCTAGCTGGAAAGATACGTGCATTACCCATCACACGTCATCGACCATGGTGAGCTAGACTTCGATAATGGTGCAGCATTTACGGAGGTTCCAGTAGATATTGAGGATCGACATGAGAGATTCCTTCGTGGGTGGTTGATACCTCTGATTCACATTCACTGGCATCACAGGAATCTCCAGGAGAGCACATGGGAGCGGGAGACTCAGATTCGTGCTCAGTACCCTTTTTTGTTTGATTTTCATTTGTTTTGGATTTCGGGGATGTAAATACCTAAGGTGGGGAGAATGTAATGTCCCATAATTTCTATATTTTTTTTTAATTATATGGAATTATTTCGAGATCGTGAAATATAACAGCACGTGATTCTGAGGCCTGGACTGCCTGGAATGGTCCGTCAAAGTTTTGTTAAGCTTTAATTAGCATGCGTAAGCAGTTTTCCTGAAAAAGTGGAATAACTCTTAAATGGTTTCCTGAATCAGAAATCTGAGGGCACCATTGCATTCAATATGGTGGATTTACCCTAGTAACGACTTAATTTTAGTCGTTGCAGACCTTTTTTGAGAAAACTCGAAAATGGCATAACCATTAATAAAATAATTAAATAAAATTATTTTATTTTTCAAATGCTTATAACTCACGAATGGAAACTCGTATTGAAAATCTGAGACCACCGCTGAACTCGTGAGGGTATTATTTCCTTAGGATGATACTAACATTGGCCAGTGCGGGCCACCAGTGAAAGTTAGTTTTTGGACATAAATAAAATAATTAAGTGACAATTATTTTATTATAAAATCCACAACTACCAAATGGTAACTAATATTAAAAATACGATAGTAATATTGGATTTTTGGGTCTTGTTTCCATTAGGCAAAGCCTAATCTTGACTGGAGCGGGTCAAGGGTGAGTGTTATAATTTTGCTAAACTTTTTTCGTTTACGTTCAGTAAAAGCGTGAGTGGCATTTTCAAACTTCTAAACCGTTTCTCGGATTAAAAATATGAGGGCACCATTAAATCTATAGTGTTGGGATTATCTTAAGGAAGTCTTTACTTTGACCGCTATAGGTCTAGAGAAAATTTCATGTTTTGTGACTTTTTAAAAGAAATGAAATAAAATAATTTTGTTATTTTATTTGATATCTTCCAACGGACAAACAAAGGGGTGGGGCTAGCGATGTGGCAAGCCAATAAATGGATTGACCTTCCAACCCTAAGAAACAACGTCATTGGGGAATTAAGAAGCTTCCTAATTAATGAGACCAATTAAATTCCAACTACATTACTTACCCTCCCCCGCTCCTATATATATGGAGCTTGGGGAGGGGTATCGACATAGCTTTTCCAAGAAACGAAGTGTTAAGGGAGTGTCGTGATGTCGATCCCTTGGAGGACGGAGATGGTTCCATCAAGCAGTGACGAGAGACACCTAACTACAAACCAAAGATATATGTACAAGCGATGCCGTTGGAATCTAGTTGCAGAGGATGGCGACACTGACCGACTTCCACAATTGCACGCCCAAAATCATTCTTGAGGTATGAGGTTTATTCGTTTATGATTTTTATATAAGTTTTCTCTTCCCCATTATTGAATAATACGAAGAACGCGGGTCAACCAACTAACTGGTAAACCCACGATTCATTCGTCTTTGCGGGAGGTTGTTGCAGGGTATCTTATGGGGTTTAACTTGTTTTTTAATTCAATTTATTATTCAACCCCTTTAAATCCCCCCCTTGTTTATGAGCTAACATAGAGGGAATGGGACTAACGAAAACGGCCCGAACCCTCCGCCACTTTGCTAATCTATGACCTGAATGTAAGACCAACAATGCAGCGATACCGACTGGATACGTTGAGGATAGCGCATCGAGTCACGCCGCAAGAGGAAGTCATGCCACAAAGCCATGACAGTAATCAGAAAGATCAACACCGGCCGACTGTAGAGGAGGTACGACACATCGTCATGTGCCGCCGAAGAGAAAAGGAGGTCACAACTCGTCAGACACGATGACCAGAACACCGGCCTGCCGTGGGTGGCGGAGTGGTGGGCCATCGCACACTGCTGGAGGAGTCGGCCGACACGCCAGCCGACCGTAAGGAAACTGGGAGGACCCGCCCCAGCGGGTCCTGCACACCACATAGCAGCGCCACATGGTGCTGCCACTGTGAAGAAACTCGAATGGCCTTTAGTCATTCGAGAAAACTGGGGGTCGCTCCCCTTGGTGGCGGCTAGGGCAGACCCCCTTGTGGGTTATAGCTCATGCGGCTGGGCCGCCGCCCTACCGGGCCACCACCCTCCAGGGCCCCGCCCTCACAGGCTACGCCCTATACGGACCAATCCGCCCCCTCACGGGTCGTGCCCTATACGGGCTGAGCCGCCCCTTTGTGGGACACCCCTTGTGGGCTGGGCCAGACCTCAGCCCAATGGGCTGAGTCCGCCATGACCGAGCCCCATTTGGGTTGGGTCGGGTCAGTCCGATTAGGTCGGACCGGACCCAGGCCCAACTGGGCCCAGAAACACTTAAAGGGCCTTATCTTGATAAATAGACATCCGTTTGACGAACCGTCTGTGGCATTGGGCTCCTTGGAGAAAGATGTTCCTTTTGACTTACTCCATGAGAGTTTTGGAGTAACTTAGAGTATGGCCAGGTTAGATCGTACCTGAATCCAACCGGGCCCTTGGAACTGAAATGCCAATAACGCACGGACCGGGTGTCCGATTGACACACCATCTGTTGCATTGGAACCCTTATGACATGGAAGATAATCGGGTTACTTAATTGTGAGAATTTGTGCCAGATGTAATATAACGTATGGTTTAAGGAGTGGTTCTCCCAAGTGCACTACTTACGAAACCCTACGATTGGCTAAGACTTGACGACTACTGATCTTTTTGACTTGGAGTGACTCGACGACCCAGTGGGGAGCACCTCTGTGTAACGCAGAAGACACACAGTATGGAGTGCCTCTATGTGATGCGGCAGACCCACATTACTTGACAAGAGGAGTACCTCAGCAGGCCACGAGGGGGAGCACCTCTGTGTGACATGGCAGACCCATGGTGGGGTGTGCCTCTGTGTGACATGGTAGACCCACGATACTCGATAGGAGGAGTACCTTAGCAGTCCAAAGTTAGTAGGAAATTCCTATGTGTGATGCGGCAGTCCCACTGTACTCATTAGAGGAGGAGTTCTCTAGTAGCCGAGGTGTTTGACATTGTGACTGGGAATGTTAATTGTTCCTAGGTCTTGAGAATCCATGGATGGCTATTAACATTCATAGAGATCCTGTGTGGGTCAACATCATAATCCTATATCTCTGAGCTGTATACCTGGTTTGAGCCGAGACTCTAATTGAGCTGTGTCTATTGTTTTGTTCTTTGTAATTGGGATCATACTTTGTGGGTTTCCTTGTGCAATTCTGAGAGACCTTCGGGGGTCTTGGGGTCCCTACTAAGTATCGTTATACTCACCCATGCACGTGATATGCCCGCACCTTATTGTGTATTGTGCAGACGATGAGTATTTGGGATGAGGTTTGAGGGAACCAGGACTTGGCGGTATACAGAGGAGACCGTTGGACGTGGAGTGATGAGGAGGTGATCTGTACCTACCCTTCATGTAGGATCCTCAGAGGAAGACTCAGTATCTATTTTACCTTTTCTATTTGTATTATTCCTTTCAGTTGTATTTTTACTTTTCAGTTGTACTCGTACTTTTAGTTGGGCTTGTATTCTAGCCCCTTTTACTTTTAGCACTCCTTTTTCTAGATCAGTTTACTTCAAAATTACTTATTGTTGTGTTCTAGGATTGTGTGTTTGTATAGGTATAAAGGCAATGCCTTCCCGTTTTAGGGAATACGCCTTTCAGTGCTAGTCTCTAACCCCTGGCCTATGGAAGGTGGGCTTAGGGTAGTCACGGAATGGGACCCAGGGGACCATTCATGAAAATACATGATATTATAAATATGAGTATGGTTATATTATAAATTAATAACATGATTAAAACCATTATACATCAGTATAAAGGATTTTCACCCAAAAGGAAATGCAAGGTAATTGACTTCATCTCAATTTATATTCCATTGAGACTTATTTATTATTATGCACCAATTCACTTTAATGTGGTGTATATACTGACCATTTGTCTTTTAATATCATGATTCATTCAAAATTCATGGTATTTTAATTTTCACTTTGAATTATCTCACCCAATGGGTTTAACTAAAAAATTACCAAGTTGTAAAAGCTATCTTTGCAATCTCACTTTATTTTGTGATTGTTAACTTTATCTTGAAACAGTCACTTTATTCTAATCATTTTTCATTGGAAATTTCCTTAAATATCCACATTCTTGGGTGATGGATATTATTATTTCTTAAACCATATACCATTTTTTCTTATGGTGTTTACTTTGACAATTATTTTATTTTCTGGGGAAATATTGATAAATCTATATTCTCTATTCAATACAGATATTTGATAAGGAATATTGTTTATTAATTAAATTAATTTCTTGATGTGAGGGATGATTTGGATTGATTGTGATGGGTGGGGCCCAAAATTTATATAGCCTCTTGATGAATCAATAGGTTCTCATGAGGAAAATCAGTTATCCTAATTAAATGAGTTTCTACCTGTAGTTTTAAAACATCTTATGAATGGTCTTGACAGTATAGGTTTTCATGTGCCTCAGACATGATGTTGAATAATTAAGCATTTAATTCATTGATATTATTATTATTATTATCCATGAGATTTTTATATGATAAGATCTTTGAAGGCATTTCATTCTCAGTTTATTGATTAAATGACATGTGCTTCGCTTACGTACCTTTCCGTGTGGATTATGCCTTATCCAGTTGTTTAAATGGAATGTGTGTTTAGTTATTTACCTTTACATATCATTTATTCTAATTGATTAATGTTTACTTACACTGTATTCTTACCCTTACTGAGCATTTGAGCTTACCCTTATTTTTTTCATTTCCCCAATATATGAAAATAAATTCTTGGAATGGGTTTTAAGGATGTAGTTTATTAGACTTTATTATGTATTATGTTTTATTTTCTATTTTATAATGTAGTTTGTGTATCATGTATTTAATTTTTTTTCCAAAACTAATAAAAAGACCAGTCCTTCATGATTTTATTCCTTGTAATCATGATAATGTAATAAAGTAATGCACAGGCTCTGGGATTCTATGGTCGATGTGTTATAAAATTCAATTTTTCATTCTTTCCATTATTAAAAATAAATATAAATTTCAGATTGAGGTAAGGTCATATTATCTCATCTTCATGATTATTTAATAGTTTTTAAGAAACTTATATCTCTTTTATTTAAGATAATATCTTGATTTGACAATTTTAGAGGAGGAAATCATATTTATTTTATCTACGAGCCATTTATTATTAACTCTAAGCCTTTGTGGGATGAGCTAGTGTAGAAAAAAAGTTAATAAAACTAGAAATAAAGGATGTTGATTTTTTTTATCATGTGATTCCACTTAAACCTCTAATTTTAGGGAATTTAATGAATTTTTTTTTCAAGAAATATATAACCTTCACTCATTA
This sequence comes from Viscum album, assembly GCA_963277665.1. Classification (NCBI taxonomy): domain Eukaryota; kingdom Viridiplantae; phylum Streptophyta; class Magnoliopsida; order Santalales; family Viscaceae; genus Viscum; species Viscum album. The sequence goes on from OY728138.1 coordinate 84,094,694, forward strand.
AAAAAATAATAGAAATATTTAAGTGTAAGATAGATAAATCCCCCTTTTAATTTTATTTCCAATTAAAAATATCCCCCCATTTTTGAAAATATTTATTATAATCATATAAAGAGTATAAAAGTGTGATTAGTGTACCTCATATTTCAATATTTGAAGGTTTTGGATCACATGAAGGGTGATGCACACTGAGGGGGTGGGGGGTGAATCAATGCATATACCAATTTTAAATTTCTTCCTCTCTCGATATTTTTCAACATATCTATGAAGATAATCACTAATGAAAAAAATATAATGACACATAAAGTTTGTTAATATGGTCTGATTCCTTATAGATGACTATATCCTTGATGACAAATGGTTATTATCCCATGCATACGGTCCCCTTTTTATTATCAAATGGAACTCAAGAAAGGGTATGACCCTGAACTCATAAAATAATCTGAAACTAAATAGTTACAATATTGAATCAATTAAGAACTTATGAATTATTATCAAAAGTGATAATAGATGAACATATGATCCTCCACACAAACTCTAGATGATGGTCTTTCTACTTCTTAAACAACCATCTTCATCCATTTTTCTCAGTTCTTCTTTTTTCCTTTAATAAAAAACGTTTGAGTTCATCTTCTCAGAATTCCCTACACCTATCTTACTTCATTTCTTATAATTTATATTAAATAAATCACATGTAAATTTTATTTCCATATTCATTTAGAAAAACCTACTTTTATTTTTGGTGTCTTGTCTTGACTCATTCAAACTCATAATGCATGATTCAAAGTTTCATTTAAATTCTACTTGAAAATCCATATAAAGACTCAGTTATTTCCTTCACATGATATTTGAATTATCAAACTCTTATTTTTAATTTAAATCTTCCACAAAATACAAACCTTTTATTTTTATTGATTTTTCCATGTAAGCATGATGACAGTGCACCTTATTCTGTAGTGTGGTATTCTCTAAGCATCAACTTCTCCCTTGGATAGTTCATAACATTTGATTTTTTATTGACTCATGATAATGAATTTAATCATGATGTTTTATCTATGAATAAAATGGAAAAAATAATTATATTATTTCAAACTCATTCTTGAAAATATAAAATTTTAGGTGCCTTGAATTTTCATGAATTTAAGATAAATTATCTTACTGTCTCTTTAAACCTCTAGTGTGTAAGATAAAAACCATTTTCAAATTTCTTTTAAGATTCATCCACATAGATGAATTATATTATTGTAATAAAAAATATATTATATGTGTAACTGGATTTACTTACATGGATCAACATAAGATAAATTCCTTCTCATATTTTTATTCAATCCAAAACAAATATTATCTCATGAGTACTCAAATATCATACAACAATAATATAGATTCTGTTTCCATATCTAGATAACTCACAATTCTTATCATGTAGTTAAATTATCTTACACGGTTCCTCATAGGATATATTACTTTTCTATTTTTTATCTTTGTCACAACACATGAAAAACCTCTACAAAACAACATTAAAATTCTTCAAAGTCCAACCCTTCTCAATCTCTAAAAAAACATAATCCAAGGAAGATTCATTATGTGCATCAATCTAATAATAATATGGATGGATTCTCAACTACATCAACTCATTTATCTTCTATTTGGGCCAACTCTTAAAATTATAATCAATAACTCTCAAATCCATCCATAGTAGCTACACATAATGATCCTTCTAAATTGTTTTAGATAGTTATCTCAGCTGCAAAACACTTATCATTTCTCCATTTAAGATTGAAAAATAAAACTTTACACTAAAAAATGTATTGAAAAAATAAAAAATCATCCACCAGGGTTCAACAACCTTACACTTTTTATATATTTTCAATAGAAACCTCCCCCCTTTATTATAATAAAATCATATAGGGTGACTATTAGAGATCAACTAAAACTTATATTGGAAAGTGAATTATGAATCAACTATATCTAAGTCTACATGAGCAATATCATTTAAAAAAAGAGTGAACAAATCAATCATCAATGTTGTCCATAAAATATTACAAATCAACCTTGTTAGATCATCATGAAAACTGAACTCATATTTCCTAGATTCTGTCTTGTAACACTCGACACACACATCATAATAATTCATTTCCATGTGAAATAACTTTCTCACCCATTAAGAAAAGTATCTTCAAGAATAGAAGTAATAAATAATATATGAAAAAACTTAAATAATCCATACCTCAATGAGAGGGGGTGTGAGGCACTCCTATTTTAATCACGAGCTTCTTGAACTATTTAGTTGTGAGAGGTTTTTTAATAATTTCTACCAATTTTTATTTGGAGGGGACAAACTCCAGTCTCATAAAAACCTCTTCAACCTTCTATTTTTGAAAATAACACTTCATCTTAATGTGTTTTTACTGAGAGTGTTGTAATGGAATCTTAGATAGATTAATGGAACTTTGTTTTCCACAACTCATGATAAGATGATAACCAGATTCAAAATTTATCTTCATCCTTATCATTTGTGTTTCTTCCGTTAATGTATCCACATAATCATATTTTTTATATATTAGTGTAACATTTTTGTTAGATATATATGGTAGGAGGGGGTTGTGAATATCCCTTTTAAAAATTAAATCGTAAGTAAAAGGTAAATTATAAATTAAAATGATTAAGAAAGAATAAACCTAAAAATTGGTTGAGTGAAAGTTGATAAATTAGATCTCATTTATAAAATTAATATTAAATTAAATTAAGCATGGAAATAATTGAATTGAATTTATACATGTATGTGAATTATTTAAATGATGAAATATGGAAGAAGAAAAGATGATAAAAACATAATTTATAAGGATTTTGATAGTAGCACAATGCATTCACCTATGTCTACACCCCTTGAATATAGTGGTTAATAGTATAAATCACTTAATATTAGCAGTGATCAAGAATATTTCCCCCCACAATTGTGGTTTTTAATCACCCTCTTGAGATTTTTAGGTATCCAAGAAACCCATCCCTCTCTTTTATAGAGTGAGAACTTGTTTGATAAAGGTTATGAGGAGATATATGTATTATTGGGGAAAACCCATTACAAAGAAGACCAGAAATATCTTAGATGGATGGATATAATGGTGGATAAGAGATTTAAGAGAATGGATGAGATCCTTTGAGAGAATTTAGAACTTTTTAAGGATCCTTTATAGGATTTAATAATTCATTCACTTAGACATCAATTAAATATTAATACCATTGTTAGTAATAGATGTTATGCTTTGAGGGGATAAGGGAGTCATTTTATAGGCTCTAAGAGGACCAAGAAGGTGCTGGAATTCATTGAGGGTCCTGAAACTATAGAAGAATTTTATTATTATCTTTTTAATCATAATAAATGTATACTTGTACTGGTTTCTATAATTCCATTGGATACTTGGTATCCACCACCGAGTAGTTGGTGGGATGACTATAATATAGGGCTATTATATGAAATCCACTAGAAAGAGACTACTAGCCAGCATATAGTCAGTGGCACTTGAACAAAAAGATGAGAACATAGAAGAGCCACCGATTGGCTAGTGCTCCTCCATAGGCTGATTTATTAGAGTTCTGGAGAATTTCTGCTTCTACAACCATGGCACCGGTTGGATGATGCCATACATCGGTGATTTGGTATTGTTTTCACTTCAAAACCATTAAGAGTGTCCATATACACTTCCTATAATTTCATTTTATATATATTCTAATATATTTTCAAGGTCTTGAAGAAAGAAATAAGATGTGACCAATCCTTTATCAATTATTCATATGATTATTAAGATGCCATTGAATTCCATTAATTTTTATTCAAAGTAAACATTGTTACTCACTTAAATGAAATCATTTAAAACATAGGTGAGTTCTTGTGATAATGAAAACACCATTATAGGGAGTGGTAAAAAAAATTCCCCAAATTTATTATTACGAACACTTAACATAAAAATGATAAATTAATAATTAATTGAGAGTGAAATATATTATGATGAAATTCATGATATTGACAAGATATCCAATAATCTCAAGAAGTAAGTACATCAAGCATGCTTTTGAAAAAAAATTTATAAAATTTTAAAATATACCCCTTTATAAAATAATTTATCACTAGATAATAATAACAAGAATAATTATTTTAAGAACCTCTCCCCCTTTGTGATTTTTTAGAAATTTCATCCCTTTTGTGAAAACCATTTTATTAAAATAACACAAATTTCTACACATTTGTGATTATCAAAATGAGAAAAAAAGGTGAGTAAAGATAAACATAAGAAAGTTTTTAATAAAAACTCAAGGGATATTTATTTAAATACAAAAATAATTTAGAAAAATAATTTTTAGAGAGAAAAATATTTTGAAAATAGAAAAATATACATCAAAAAGATTTTTAAAACACCTATTAATTCCCAAAATCACAAAATAATTTTATCATTAGAGAGAGAGAGAGAGATAAGTAAAAATAATGAAGGAAAAATGAATGTAAAAGTAAAAAGATAATATATGAAGAAAGAAACAAAGTGAAAGAAAGAAGAGATAAAGAATAAATAAAAATAAGAAAAAGAAAATAAAATTTATAGAACTTTTATAGGGAATCACCTTTCCTCAAGAAATGAATTTACCTCCATTAATTGATTTATTCATTTTAAAAGTGCTTCATAAAGAAATTATTTTGATTCAAATCATACTTTATAGGTCTTATTATATTTGAAATTCATTAAATACAACTTAAGAGAAATTTTAGATAAATATGTATATAAAATATTTTTACTCATCATTTATCTTCTTTAAGAGAGATAAAAACAAATTTTTTGTTAAAATAAAAGAGAGAATATATATATATATATATATATTATATTTTATTAAGAAAACATAAAAATATTTAAAAATAAAAGGTAATAAAGGTATATGTTTTAAAATCAATATTAATAAATTTCTTATTTTATTGGAAAAGATATTTTGAAATTTTAAATAAAGGAGAGCATTTTTTAAAAGTAACAAAGGCCACCTAAGGAAAATTTCATAATTAAAATAGATAATTGTCCCCATAATATGATAACACATGTGAAATAAGGGTACTATATCCAATAAAAAATAAATCATTGAAAAAAATTCCAAGATTTAAAAATATTTGGAATAAGATCAAGTCTTAAAATAATAAAAGAAACAGAAAACTCAAGATAACCATATATCAAATGAATAATTTCACAATAAAACCAATCCTAATTCATATTTAATAAATTCAAAAAGATAAAGGGCTAGAGTTTTGGTGAAAATATTAGTGAGTTGATATTTCATTGGGAAAAAATACAATAAGATATCACCCTTTTGAAAGTGATCTCTTAAGAAATGGTGTTGAAGGTCAATTTATTTGGTGCATGAGTATTGGATTAGATTTTTTGAGATATTAATGGAACTGTTATTATTAAACTTAAAAGTTATAAGATCAAATATAAGTATGAAGTTTAATGGAGTGTGTTTCATCCATAATATTTGGGTGCAACAACTACCAATGGCCTTGTATCCCGCTTCAGTTGTAGAAAGATAAATTGAGTTCTACTTCTTACCACTCCAAGGGACAAGGGATTTACAATAATATAACAAGTTCCAATAATAATTTTACAATATATTTAGAATCATCCAAAGTCAGTATCATAAAAATAAGTTAATTTAAAATAAGGTTCTTCTGGATAAAATAAATAGAGATTTCTAGACTCTTTTAAATAAATATTTTTTTTGACAGATTTAAAATGAGATTCATTTTGATTTGATTTAAAATGAATGCAGAGACAAACAATGAACATGATATTAGTCCAATTCATAGTAAGATAAATTAAACAACCAATCATACATCTACAAAGTATGTTGTAGACTATTTTACTAGCTTCATCCAACATTAAGTTACAAGTTTTAATCATGGGTATACTAATTTACCTAACGTGATGTATTATAAATTGTGTTAAGAGTTTATTGGTATATTTTACTTGGTTTAAAAAGATACCATATTTTATTTGAGAAATATAAAAACCAAAGAAGAATTTGTTCTCACCCATAAATCTCATTTCAAATTTCTTTTTCATTAAATCAGAAAATTCAAAACAAATAGATTCATTAGTATAGACAAAAATCACATCATCAACAAATATTTGAATGAGAAATAAATAATTTAAGATATTGTTTAAAAATTGATTAGAATCATATTTTCCAATTTTAAAACCATTTGAAATTATATAATTTAAAAAACTTCCATACCATGCCTAATGGGATTATTTAAAACCATAAATAGATTTCTATAGTTTGAAATAAGAATTTAGAAAAAGTGGATTTTCAAATCTAGGTTTTTTTACCATAAAAATATTATTTGAAATAAAACCATTTAAAAAGGTTCTTTTTACATTTATTTTAAGAAGTTTGAAATTAATATGATATTTGAATGGAAATAAGGTTATAATAGATTCAAACCAAGCGGTGGGTATAAAAGATTCACTATATTTAATTCCTTATTATTGGTTATAGCCTCTAGAAACTAAACGATTTTTTTCTAGTGATGTTTCTAATATTTACTATCTTATTTTTTAAAAAAAAATTAGTAAAAATTGGATGATAATTTGGCCTTTTTATAAGAGTACATACATCATTTTGAGTGAATTTATTTAGTTCCTCTTACATGGCAAGTACTCAATTTTCATTATTAAAGGCATAATTATAGTTTTAGGGTTCAATTTTAGATACAAAGGAAACATTTTCAACATTATTTAATATTTATCTTCTAGAATGAGTTCCCACTTCTAGATCTCTAATAAAATTTTCAAGGGAATAGTATTGTGATTTTTTGAGAGATTTAAGAAGATAATTTGAAAAAGATTATTGTTCCTCTTAAAGTTATTTAGTTTTAATATATTTATTTAAAACATAATTTTCAAAAATATTTTGAATATAAAATTTTGGGAAAATATCATAAAAACAATATGGATTGATTCTTCAATTGTTTTAGTCCTTTTTAAAAAGACTCAGTTCCCCACGATTGAGTTAAAGTACCTAACAAAGATACATTCATCATATTTAGAGTCGAAATTTCTATGATTTTCTTGGTGTTTAAACTAAAAAATTTTCAACCAAAAACTTTCAAAAATACCACTTTAGGATTTTTATTAAGCCACACTTCATAAGGTTTATATTTAAGAAATGGTCTTATGAGAACACAATTAATGAAATATCAGGAAATATTCAAATCTGTGGACCAAATATTTTTTGGTAAAAAAATTCATTTTAAAGAGTTTGAGTGATAAATTAGATAGTTTAATTTCACCTCTATTCTACCCTTCCTTTTTAAGGGGTTTGAGGGTAAACAAATAATGATTATAGCCTTTATAGAATATAAATAATTAAATTCATTTTTATCAAATTCTCATCCATGATCAATTTGAATTAAAAAAAATTATAGCCTTTTTGATTTTCAACTTTTTTAGAAAACTTGATGAAGGATTTGCGAGCTGAAATTTTATGAGATAAGAAATATTCCCATTCTAATATTGTAAATTCATAAACAATTATGAGATTATAGGTTTTTCCTCCTCAAATTTTGTTTTGAGAAGGAACAAAAAGGTCAAGATGAATTAATTCAAGATATTTTGAAGATAAAAATCCTTTTTTAGATTTGAAAGAGGATTTTTTCTTATTACCATATTATAATGCTTCAGAAACCATTTCATCATTTAAATTCAATTTGGGAAGATCTCATACTAGTTTATAATGGTTGAGTTTAATAAAATTTTGTGTGCTTAAATTTTCAAGGTGTCTATACTAAATCCATGAATCGCTATTTTTCAGTCAAACATTTGATATTTTGGCTAGAAATAAAATTTAAATTTATTTTATAAACATTTTGAAGTCTTGAAGTGGAAAATAAAAGTTTTCCCTTTGAATATAAAACTTTTCAAAAATTATTTTTAAAGGAAATTTTGAAACCTATATCACATAATTTACTAATTCTTAGTAAATTTTGTTTCAATCCATTTAAAAGTAAATCATTTTTAATAAAAGTGTAATTAAAAAAACTGACAGTACCTTTATAAATTCTCTTATCCTAAGAATTATCAAATAAAGTGACATGATCTCCTTATATTTTCTCGATTTGATTAAATTTGGGGAGGTTTCCACACATGTATCTCAAGAAACTACTATCTAGATACCACAATGATTCTTGGGTGTTGATGTAAATATAATTTTTCTAAATAATTAGATGATGGAAGGTTTTTGAACCCTTAAAACTTGGGTCCACTTATATTTTCCAATAAAGGTTTCATATTCCATATTTTTTTAGCATGATAATTTATTTTGGAAAAATTGTAAGAAATATGGGATAATTTTGGTGTCCAATATCACTCATTTTTACAATAACTCCTATAATAGATGATCAATTCATTTTCAATAATTAAAAAAATTATGTTTTGAGAAAACATTAAAAAAATTAGTTTTTGATTGATTTTTAGTGGTTCTTACATGATTGGAAAATTAAAACCAACTTGATATTTCCCATGTTTTTGAGATCCAAAAATTTTATTTAAATTATTTTATCCTTGGGTGCATTTTGAATGGGAATTTTCGATACTTTTAATATTGGATTGGTATTTATTTAAATGTAGTTGATTCTTAATTTTGATAAAGATACATTCATTTTAATTTAAGATAATTTCATTTTTTTGGCGATTTTATTTTTCTTGAACCACTTGTTTATGTTTATTTTTAGGATTTATGAATAAATATGAGAGTTGGTGAAAAACATTTAAGTTTATTATGAGCATATTTTAGGTCTTCATAATATAGGTGAATATAGGAGAAATATAAATAAGAGAGAGGAGAAGTATGAGAAGAAGAAGAGGAGATGGAAATATGAAGAGGGATAATAACCTCAACATATTCATTGACATATTCTATAAGGAACTTGGAGATTTAGTCACTTAAAGTGGATGTGGAAGTTGAATTCATGGTGTCATAAGTTTCACTCCATGTTGCGACTTTTAAAGCCTACTTACCTCATTTATCTTCTTTAAACTTATTATTATTGATGCATAACTCTATCTTGATGTTACTTTTCTTTTCACATTCATAGAAAGTCACTTCTGATTTCACCTTTTGACTTTCTTTCTTGGATTGATTTTGGAATTTCTTTTTTTGGAAGTAACTGGGCATGTTTTTGGAAAGAATATCATAGTATATATTTTTACCTTTGGATAGTTTGTTTTTGGTATAATTTAAGATGAAAGTTTTTTTGACTACATAGACTTCATTATCCCCCTTCAAGGCTTGTTGTTTCATCATGGTTTCATATTTCATAAGTGAGTTGATGAGTTCCTCAACCACCATCTTTTTTACATTTTTAATTCTGGAATGGCTATGAATTTAGGAGCCTAAGATCAAGGTAAAACCCATAATATATTCTTTATGAGTGTTTCTAAAGATAATTCACCACTAATGGGCTTTCTACCAATTAAAATGTCAGTAAATCTCATAAAAATTATTGTAATAGATTTATGATAATGAATAGATAAAATTTCAAAATCTTGATGAAACATATCCATTATAGCATCCTTAACTTTATTCAAGCCTTGATGTGTGACTTATAATAATTTACAAATTTCATAATCATTTTTTTAATAAGAAACATGATTTAATTCATTTCTATCATGAACACAATGTAAAGCACCTATAGATTTGTTATTAAGTTCAAAATTCTTAATATTTAGGGGCCTATTTTTCTTCAGATTCTTTAATTGGAACATACTCATGTATTATAATTTTACATGTTGGATAAATAGAACTACCAAGTAAAGTTGACATTTGATTCTTACAATTGGAATAGCCAGTTCTATACAAAATAAGAGCACACAGATTAGAATTTGATTCCATAATAAAATTGAGCTTTTAAATTAGTTAGGATTTGAAAAAAAAAATTGAAAGTAAATTTTGAAAATAGAATATGTTTTCATAAAAAAATCAATCCTTTGATACCAATTTTTGGTTTTAGATATAAGGAAAGTGGGGGGGGGGTGAATTGACCTTTTAAAAATTAAAAATAAAGTAAAAGTTATATTTGAAATTAAAATGATTAAGAAGAAATAAAGTTACAAATCGATTGAGTGATAGTTGATAAATTATATACAATTTATAAAATTAATATCAAAGTAAATTAATCATAGAAACAATTAAACCAAATTTGAACAAGTATAAGAATTGTTTAAATTATAACATTCAGAAATATTAAAGAGAAGACAAACACAATTGATAGGGAGTTTAAAAATACCATGATCTGTAACCCTACATATCCATGCCTTGACTCAAGAGGTCAATAGTTTAAATACCTTAATCTTATTGTTTATCAAGAAACTTGTCCCTCATTATTTTGGTTTATTATAACCCTATTAAGTTTTACTGGTATCCAAGAAACCTATTCGTCACTTTTACTGAGTGAGAACCCATTAGAGAAAGGAAATGAGAAGAAATAAGTTTTCTTGGTGAAAAACCATTACAAAGTAGCTCAAAAATATCCTATATAGATGAATATAATGGGGGATGAGATTATTTGTTAGAATTAAGAACCATGAATAGTACTTTGAGAGGATTTTATAATTCCAGAACTTAAATGTATATTCTATTATAAGATCATTTTTTGTAATCAGCGTTCAACTTCAAGGGCCCAAGGAAGTCCTTTTATAAGCTTCAAGGGGGCCAGGAAGGTTATGGAATTCACTGAGGGTCATTAAGTAGTTGAATATTATCATTATGTTCTTTTTAAGCATAATAAATGCAAGCTCATACTTGCTTCTCTGACACCACCAGATACCAGATAACCACCACTGAATAACTGGTAGGATGCCAGAACTCGGGTCTATTAAATGAACTTCACTATCCAGATGATACTATCTAGTTTCCAACCAGTGTCCTTCAAATAGAAATATTTAAACCTTAGAGATACACCTCCTAACTAGTGGGAGTTTTGAAGAACTATTTCTTCTACCACTATGGTACTGGCTGGCCAGTGCTCTGCACTAGTGAGATGATGGTGTCTATACTTAACCATCTTCAAGAGTGGCATACTCCAGTTCCTTTAATTTCCTTATATGGATATTATAATATGTTTCCAAGGTATTTAAAGAATAAATAATAAGTGACCAAGCCTTTATCAACAATTCAAAGGATCATTAAGATGCCATTGAATTCTACTACCTAGTATTCAAAGTAAACACTAAAACACACTTAACTGAAATCATTAAAAACACAGGTGAATGTTTGTTATCATGAAAAAACCATGAGAGATAGTGTGTGGTACATTATAGATAATGTTTTTATTCTTTAATTCAATGAAATAAATATTTTACCAATAAAAAACACTCCACTAGATATGGATTTTTTATCATCTATAGCTCCTTCCTAGTCATTATCAACAAATCCTCTCAGATCCATCTCACCCATATTCTTATACATCACCCCATAATTGAAATTTTTAAACATGTATATCAATATACTATTTTTAGCAAATATATTTGTTTCCTTAGGAATAGATTGGTACCTAGCATAATGTGTGACAAAAAAAATTGGTCTAGTGAATGTGAAATACATGATACTTACAATCAAGTTTCTAAACTGCTTCTCATTAATAACATTCCCTTCACTATCCTTTCTTAAATTTGTACCCACTTTATTGGGATTGGACACCCCTAAAGATTAAATTATGCCAAACTTATTCCTGATTTATTTATAATATTTCTCTTACAAAACAAAAATAAAATTTTATTTTTTGGAAATTCGAAATACCAATAAAAACTTACTTTATCCATGAACTATCATCTCAAATATTTTTTTCATGTGTCTTGATAAATACTCAAACAATATTTTCTCATTTATATAAATATTATATCATCAACATACACAATAATAGAAAGTGTTGTGGTGTATTTATTCATTACATACAACTTTCTATATACCTACCATTTCTAAAAACTAATTCTTTTAAGATATTAATAAATCTTGAAATACCAATATCTTGGAGGAAACTTCAATACATAGAGATATTTTATTAGCTTTCATACTCTTCTGCCATCTAAATAAAGAATATAGAATTTATAATATACCGTGTACATTTTTTTTATCAAGATAAACATTAAAAAAATATTATTTGGCATCCATTTGAAATATATTGAAGCTTTAATGGAACACTATGGAAAAAAATATTCTAATGGACTCAAGATAATCCATCATGGAAAAGGTTTCATAAAATTCCACACTTTAATTTTTGAGTATCCATTTCATACAATTCTAGATTTATTTTTTAGCTACATCACCATCCTCATCAAGCTTATTTCTAAAACCCTTTTGGCTCTAATCACATTAATTTGTATGGGTATAGGAACAAGTTCCTAAGTTTCATTATTTTTATCTAGTCTTATTCTTAATTTATAGACCAAATATATTTCTTATGGTCAAAATATTCTTTAATTTTCTAGGGTTTAACTTTTGACACAATACAATCATCTCTAGTTCCCACAATATTCTTTCTTATCTATACAACTTGATTATGTTTTCTAATTATGTTATTATAATCAATATGTTTCATTATCCTTGTATTTTTACTTTTAGATTTTAATTCTCCATATTCATTACATGAAAATATAGAATCTTTATCCTTTATATGAACCCATGTGTTTTCTATATTTTGGTCAAATGTTCTAAACTGAAAACATCATACTCATCATTCAAAATGATTATCTTCCTTGTTTTATCTTCATTATTAAAATCTATAGAATCATTATTTTCAATAATTATTTCATACTTATTTTTATTACACCTGTAAGATTTTCCATTTAGTGTGTACCCAATAAATATTTCATATTCAACCTTGTCATCAAACTTTCCCCGCTTATATAATTTTTTTATCAAGAAAGGAATTCAAAAAACTATAAAATTTTTAAAATTTTTATTCCTTTTAAACCAAATATCTCTTGGAGTCATGTCTTATTTTGGCCTAAAGATACATCTATGTTGAATTATTTCAATATCTGCGATAGCCTATAACTAGTAATACCTTAAGGAGATATGTTTTTCTAAAATAGTTCTATGAATATCAACTATACTTCTATTATTAATTTCCACCACTCCATTTTGTTGAGGTGTATATAGAGAACTATATTCATGTATGATACCATGTGTGTTAGGATACTCTGTGAACTATCTATTAGCATACTCACACCCATTATATGATCTTAATTTATTTATGTATATTCCATTATTTTTCTCTGAAATTATTTTAAAACTCTTGAATCTGTCCATGGCTAAAAGTTGTGTGAAATGAACATGATGCATGCCATCATTTTGAAATAATATATAAAAGTGATAAAATATATTTCTCCATTTTTTTAATACTTAGTCATAGGATTTCATATATAAGAGTAAACCTGTGCAAGAGTCTTCGATGTTTTAATATCAACTTCTTTATGTGTCTTGTTCACAATTTTTCCCTTTATGTATATTTTACAAATAATGATTGTGTTTTATTTTATAATGGTAATATTCCTCAAATATTTTTCCTGGATATGTTTCTACATATTATTTTTTCCATGGTGACCAAGCCTTTGGTGTCAAAATCATTTAATGCTTGTTTTCTTAAGAAAAACCCTACACACTTACTTACCCAATTTGAAATAGATTTCTTGGTGTTCTTATACCCCTTGTAATAATATCCCCATATTTAATTTTTTTTATTATGCATCCATGTTTATTGAATAATACATCTTTTACAACATCACACAGTTATGATACACTCAACTAGTTATGATTTAGTCCATCAAAAAATAATACACTATCTATACTATTTTTTTTACCAGTGTTTGATATCTTAATACCATTAACATTAAGTGATATTTCATAAAACAATGTTACAGCTCCTCCATCACATTTTTAATTTTTTTAATAGTTTCCATATCACCTATCATGTGAGAATAACTCACACTATCCATGATGCATGGATTTTAAAATTTTAAATTCTTAAATGAAAACTCAACCACATTTTCCTATTGCCCAAATTTTCATTGATTCTAGTTGTTACCAAAATTATGACATATATTTGTCTATTTTAGGATAAAATAAACACATAAATATGTGGTGTCACCTTCTTTATCACATCATGTATAAACTTCTCGCAAGAATTCAAAGTTGTTTCTTATTTTAACTTTATTTTCAAATTATTGAGGTCTTGGTTGAATTTTCTCTTATGTTTTCTATATCCCCCTTGATTATTTGTCTTTTATTAGACTAAGATGAGAAAAATTATATGAGAATTTATAAGCCTTATGTAAAAAAATTCCATGACACCTTCAATATCCATAAAATATTTTATTTTGGAAGAAATTCTGTTGCTGGATAGTTTACGACCTTACTATAATTTTAGCCCTTGAATGAGTAGATCACTCAATGTCCTTTTATGGAGTTATTATTTTAATATTTGAAATTGATGAAGTATATTTTTTATAGTTTCTTTATTTCTAGATTTTATCATATTTGAGTCTTTATTAAAATCATTCACTTATTCCAGATTATAGTATTTTTTGTATTTATTTAGTAAAAGCAATATTCATTTTCACTCTAACTTCTATTGAATTTTACCTTCCATATATTTTATCTTTCATAGATTATCCATTTTATATGTGTTTCTTAATACATTATTTTCATTATATAATATCTTTTTTCTTATTGTATTTAATTTTCTCATCTTTCTTCTTGGTTTTATCATTCTTCTTTCTGAGTTTATCAATTTAATTATCCACTAAGATGATGGAAAAGGTCATGTATTTAATAGTTTTTTCCTTCTTTTCAATTTCAATATTTAGTATCTTAGGTTATTTGAGAAGGTTTTTTTATCCTTAAGTTTAATTTCATTGGTTGATCCACCTTTTAGCTGAGTGTTGTCTTCTCTCGACCTTCTGATTTATTTTAAACACATATTAATCTCTATTCCCATGGTATATTTCTTAGTAGTTTATCCTTGCTATGGAGAATAATCACCATTTTATTCATGTTCTAATAGATTTACATCTTATTACTCTTATTCCATAATAAATCCTTGAGTTACATCCCTAGGAAGTTTCTCATCAACACTTTATTCACTATTAGACACACATTCTCCATCCAATATAAATTTCATTCTGATGGTACTAGGTGAAAGATTATTCTTTCCTTTTGGTTGGGCATAAATCAGATATTTAGTGTTGGTATTTCTACAATATTCCTCATAATCATTTTCCCTTAAAAAATTATAGGCAAGTTAGCTGAAAAATGGCCAACCTTTTCAAAATTTAATCTATTAGAATTATTTTTTCCTCTGTACTTACCTTTTCCACATCCTATAAAATTTCATTCCATGAAATAAATAGTTTCAATATAATCTAACATGTTATATCCTTCATCTGAATCATCCTGTTTTTATAAAATCTTCAAACTTTGAGTGATTTGAAAGTAATTTTATTTTTCTAATTTCCTTTTCTTTTAAGTGCAATCCCTCTTATTAATTCACAATCAATGAGTGAACTATGGATTTTATCAATGGTGAAGTAATAAAGAACTATATAATCTATAGTTGAGATATTTTCATAAAATTTATTTAGAAGTATTATCATAATATATTTTATAATAGTATAATCTTTAAGAGTTTCTCAAAATCATCTAATAGTTCTTATAATTAGATTTACTCTTATAAATAATTCATAAACAACTTCATCCTTCTGCATTCTAACATCTAAAAAATGTTTTCAACTAATTTAAAACTTTACTACTTTCACATTTTTATTTCCATCATAAATTCTATGAAGTTTCTTCCTGATAGAATTATCAGTTCTGAAACCCATGAATTTGGTCAACTCATTTTATAATAGAGAAGATAATAGAAAAATTATAGACTTCCCATCATTTTCAATATTTTTTTAGTCAGAGACCACACAGAGTTTTCAACTAGAAAAGTGAATCCAAATTAAAGGGAATCAAGAACATAAAGCCCTAGAGAAAGAATGTAAGGTACCATTATCAGTTTCAAATAATGAAACCCTTTGATATCAAATGTTGTGATACCTTCACTATTAATAGAATTATGTTGATCCATATCAGGCACTTGATAGATAAGAGAGTAGACATCCATCTGATACCAATTTTTAGATCACATGAAGGGTGATACACAGTGAGGTGGGGGGGGGGTGAATCAGTGGATTTACCAAATTTAAATCCCTTCCTATCATGAGAATTTTTAATACATATCCAAAGATACTAATTGATGTAGAAAATATAATGATACATCAAGTTTGTTAATGAGGTTCACCTCCTTGTGGATGACTACATCTGTAGTGTTGTATGGTTATTATCCCACACTCACAATTCCCTTATTATTATCAAAAGGAACTCTAGAAAGGGTATAAACTTGAACTCAAACAATATGCTGGTGCTAAACAGTTAAAATCTCACATTAACAAGGCACATATGAATCATTTTGAATATTTATCACAAATAAAACTCTACACAGAATCCAGATGATGATATTCATAATTATTGTATATTAATGTTTATTTAGTATTTTCCGTTATTTTTTACCTTCAATATAGTAGTGTATTAGTTCATCTTCTTATAATTATCTATACTTCTATTACTTTATTTCTTGAAATTTATATTCACTGAGTCATACGTAAATTATTTTTCAATATTAAATTATGGAAACCTCCATTTATTTCTAATAGATTTTATTGACTCTTTCAAACACATAATATCTGAGTCAAATGTTAATTCAAATTATTCTAGAAAATCTGAATAAAGACTTGATTCTTTCCTTCACATGATATCTGAGTTATCATGGGTTTTTATTTATTTCAAATCTTCTATAAAATCCATACCTTTTAGTTCCCTTAATTTTTCCCCATAAACATGATGATTTGGCACCTTATTCAACGATATAGGATTATCTCAACATTAGACTCTCCCTCCATTGACCTATCCCTTTGATCTTAGCTTGAATCATGATTATATGTTTGATCATAATGATTGATCCTTTAAGAACTAAGCATAAAGGATTTTATTATTTCTAATGAATTCCTAAAAATATAATAATTATGGAACTTTGAATTTTTAGTCACGTAAGATAAATTATCTTATGGGATCTTTAAACCTCTGGTGCATAATATAAATACCCTTGTTGATTTTACATCATGCTTCAATTGTGTAAATGAATTATCTTATAAATATAAAAAATATCATACATGCATAACTGAATTTACTTATGCGATTTAATATAAGATAAATGCCTTTACCATAAATTAATTAATAACATGAAGAAATACTATCTTACAAGCACTCACATACATTATATCTATAAGATAAATACTTTTCCAAAATATGGAAAACTCATAATTCTTCTCACATAGCTGAATTATCATACATGGATCTAAGTAGGATATTTTCCTTTGTCAATTAACATTTTTGACACAACACTTATATAAATTCTATAAAACGACTATGATATTCTTCAAAGAAACTTTGTCCCTTCACAATCACTAGAAAAATAGCATCCATTTAATCTTTATAGAATGCATAAAACACATCATACCTTGGATGGATTATTTGTTTCTTCAATTCATTTATCTTCCATTCGAGGTATAATTAAATATTATAACCAATAACTCATGAAGAAGTTTATAGAATACACACATAAGGCTCGTTATAAATTGTTATAGACAATTTTCTCAGCTTTAAAATGATTTTCATATCTTCATTTAATATTAGAACAAAAATCATTAGATTTAAACATGTATTGATAAAAAATACAACATCATCCTATAATTTTCAATAAAAAGGCTATTCTAAAATTATAGATTCATTAAAAAAGATCTTACCTTTGATTTTTTCCCTTCACATATAATCTCTCCCTTAAGGGATGTAAAAATTCATTCTTCATCATGAGAGTTAGAGTATTCCAGTAAGATTAGCTCTTCTTATTATACAACTACTAAAACTTGTATCCAAACCCCCTTTTAATTCATTTACTTTAATTTATTTCATTTTACTATAAATGAAATAAGGGGATAAGTAATGACCTCATAGTTAGTTAGTAAAAACAACAAGTCACAGGGTTTCCTCTCAACCAATTTCTACCATCATTTCAATCTAAACAAGGGGAGAATTTTTCATACTTCCTTTCCTGTTATGATTCTTCATAGGTTTCATGGTCGTTTACTTTCATTCAACCATTTAATTATGTGGATTTGTATTATTTAGATTATACACGTAATAAAATTCAATACTTGTTGTATGCATCATATTTTTTTTATTTTTTAGCTATAAGATGTTTGTAGAATCCTTCATACCATGTCTATCCTATTTACACCTTCCTCACAGATTATCTTGAATCTTTGGGTCATCACTTTTCAAGAAAATCTCATGAAATTAAATATCTTGATGAAAAATAAATTATTTCCCTTTAGTATTATAATTTTCTTATGATCTATCTATTTTATAGCCTTTTATAATTAGTATGGCCAAACATTTATAAAATCCTTTTTTTGTCATGATCATATTTCATTTAGTTTTCACATGGTTTCTTAAGAGCCTCAACAAAACATGAATTTTCTTCCTTTAACCACTAAATTACATTATCTTTCTCACTATAGGTAATATATCAAGGAAAGATATTCCTGAATTATTTATCACTATGACCATGATGATCATATATTCTATAGATTTATTCTAAGCATACATACCTATTTTTTATTGGAAGATTAAATGTATTCCTAGGAATATATTTCATTATTTGAAAATATATTCTCATTTTCTCAAACTATCTCCCCTTGGTTTATAATTCTTCCCTATTAATGGCATGTTTAACCTGTATCAGTTATATTTGTGTCCAAATACCCATATCACAAGCAATATCTTTTGAAGATTGTTCTCCCATACCGATAATAATTCTCCCCATAAATTTATTGATAGTGTCCTAAAATTTGTGTATTTATTTTCCTATAGGGAAGTGATATTTTTGAAATATTATCCTATTAATTTGATGTATAATAGGGTCTCTAACTAGATTTATTAGTATAAACTAGTCTAGGTTTAGTTTCATAACTTACAATTTTAGAAATAATTAGTTTAAGATGAGATTTATTAGGAGAAAAATTAACTTTCCTCTTTAGACCCTAATTTTCACTAGATTTTGATGATTAGACCTTAACATTTATTTACTTATTAAAGTCTTATCTAATATTATTTAACAAATTTTATCTTAAATACACCTTTATTGAGTCTAATAATTCTTCTTCTCTTAGATTAAGTTTTTCTTCAAGATCTTTCACAATTTTATCTTACTTAACCACTTTTAACTTAGATTTATTGATCGCAACAATGAAAATTGCTTCTCTATCAATTTAATCCCCATTATCATCATATATATTTTGATTATATTTCACTAATATCTTCTTATCATTTTTTATTTTTGTGTTCTTCTCTATAAATACTTCTAATTCATCATTCTTCATGTGTTCTGGATCTGTCAGTTTAATTTCATGTTTTTTATTATTCAAGGTATAAAATACTATTTCAACATGAGACATAAAATTATTTATCTTCTCAATACATTCATCCTCTAATTGGATGATTGATTAGGATTCATTATATTATTCTTTTCTCATAAAACTTATCATTTTACTGCTAGAGAACTTCTTCTTTATTCCACCTGATTAGGTTAGTTCCTTTGATATTTTACCCTATTTATTTTTATAATGTTTATTTATCATCTTTATTTAATTAATATTCATAAACCTTTTATTTATAAAACTTAGATAAAAATTTCAAATCACATTACAATTGAAACACCTTTCTAGGAGATTGTCTTTATTTTTTTCCCTTTCCCTTCCAAAATGTCTTTGATATAAGAGAAATATTTTTTTGATAATCTTTATTATCTTCCTCCTGATGAAATTCAATTAAATTTGAAACTTCAAAATCATTGATTTTGATTATTCTTGTGTCTTAAAAATTTTCTCATTCTTGATCATCTTTTTAGAGACTTAAATTTTTTTGATTTCCTTATAAATGAAAAAATCATTTAATTAATCAAGGGTAATATCATCTCTGTATTCAAAAGATGAAATTTTAGGTTCAAAATTATTTGGTAAATTTCTAATTTTCTTTTTGATAACCTTGGAATCATCTAGTTCTTATACACACACTTGGATATTACTAACAATTTCATTAACTCTAGTAAAGTAATTATAAATATTTTCCTCATTATCCAACTGAATATCTATAAAAAAATTTCTCAAAATTATTAATTTTACCTATTTTACTTTTAAATTTCATTCATAAATAATATTTAGCCTATCCAAAATCTCATTAGTAGTTTTAATCCCCACGAATTATGTATACAATGTTTTTAAAAGATAAATAAGATTTTTTTATTTCTTATCAACTTCTATATTTATATTATTTGTAAAAGATATAGTATCATCCTTCACAATGGGTGTAGATCCCTCAATTTCAATATCTCTAATTTTCAGGTCAAGAGATAGAAGAACGTGAAACATAATATTCATCCAATTGTGATTGTTCTTTCCATAGAATATGGTAACACCCTTACTATTAAATAAATTCTAATTGTTCATCATTTACAACTCTATGGTTTGATAGAGGAAAATTGGTTTATCTATGATATCAATTGAAGTTCCTAGATTTGGTAAGATCTTTTGGGGTGGGGGGTGAATCAGTGATACACTTTTTTTGAATTATTCTTATTAATTCAAACATTGTGATAAATTAAGATATCGATCCACTCAATGTATCTCTATACATATTACCCAAATATCCAAGTAAATTGATATTATTTCCACTTCAAAAATCCATAATATCCATAAAATTAAAATCCTTTTAAATATTTTTACATGTGTACATGGCCTCACACATCATGACATGGTACTTTCTTTCATAGCATGATGCTTCAAATATTTTTTATAATGAATCACAATCATTTAATAGTTAATTTTTTGTTTAAATATATAAAGAGAAACAAAATAATAAAATTAATTAATATCCTTAAGATGGTATTTATTCTATACAACTCACAAATTTAGTTTAATGAAATTCATAAAGTAATTCATCCTTACAAAATCTCACCGTATTGGTGTTTCTATATGATTAAAAAGACACTTAAAGAAATTTTAGTTATCCCTTTAATTTTTCATTTTTATCCTTAGATATTATACATCATAAGAGTGAAATAAATCTTATCAAATAACTATTTTTTAGTCAGATAATCATTATGAAGCCAGTTATCCTTAAAAATCTAGTCTTCCTTATGAAGCATGAAGATGATCCTTATAAGGTATGGAATTATCCTTATTATAAGAACCTGAATCTTCTTTTCAGGTATGTTTTCCTTTTTTTGGTGTTTTTGAGAAACAAAGAGGAGTTTCCGGAAATTTTTGTAGTATGTACCATGTACTTCATTTCCGCATGTAGCAGTGTGCTGGCCGTGTAATAGTCGAGCACACAAGAGTGTGGGGGACCTGGAGGATTCCTAAAGTGAAGGTCGGAAAAGGAAAGTACATGCCTTGTAATTGTAAAGTACACACCATGTACTTTCTTTTTTATCATTAAACAGACCGGGGTAGCCTCTAATTGGTAGAAGCATCTTCTTCATCACCTTCTTTGACCAAGAGCATTTATACAACACTGATTCTTCCCTAAGCCCCTTATCGAGAATCTGTTATCTGAATCAACCGCCATCGATTGAGTTGGGATGGCCATGATAATTTCTTTCTTCTTCTAGAGCCTCGTTTCCTGGTTTCTAATCTATCATGAGATATCTTCGGTTGAGAATTTTTAGAATTTTTGTAGATCTATGATATTCTTTGGAGATTCAAGGCTTGAGGTTAAAATATAACGATCCTCCAATGCTGAGGTAGGTGGTCTGTGCCTTTCCGTAGATAGTGTTTGAGTTATATGTGCAAAAGTGCCCAATACCCTTGAACAAGGTATTGCTTGTTTATGGTTTTAGCCCTTTTTATGGCCTGATATGCCTAGTTTGATAGGATAGAGGTTAATTGTTGATAATAGGGTTATATTTTCTAAAATATGGATATTTTTTCCATGTTTTCTTATTTTGAATGTTTGGTCTAGTTTTAATGTTAGGCTGCTACTTTACTTTCCATGCCTCGTACTGTAGGATGGAGTGATTGTATTCTGACATGTTGATATATTGTAGACTATTTATCTAAGTAGTTCTTTAGGTTTACATTGGCCACTATGAATTTCTATGCTCGATTGACTTACACAGGGTTGTGAGAACCTAGTGTAGTAGACCATAGGGAGAATGGACATTGAGGGATTCTCTAGAGTTTTCATTTTTACTATTACAATGTGAGACCATAGTGTGAATTGACGTAAGTGATTCCTCAGAGTGTATGTAGTTACTCGACGTAGGCCATAGGGGTAATGTGATATTGAATGCTTCCCCAGAGCGCCCTTTAGTTACCGATATGAGACTATATGGGGAATTGACAGTGAGTGATTCCTCAGAGAGACTATGCTTAAGCTGAACTTGAGGGGTATACTGTGTGTACTTCCCTGAGGGTTTCTTGTTTTGTTTAGTTGAACTAGAGGGGTTAGTCTATGAGTACTTCCCTGAAGGTTACCTTTTTGTGATTAGTTTCTTTCTTGATATATGAAATTTAATGCATTGAAACTATAGGATTGGTTATTGTTGAGTACTTCCTTATTTTACTGCTTCTTTACTTATTACCTGCCATATATATTCACTGAATGTTAGGCATGTATATTTTTGTGTTTGCCTTCTGAGATTAGTCTCACACCCTATTTGGTCATGATTTTGGGCCCAAACACATTATATTGTTGCAGGTATAGATAAGTGCACGTGCCCTTCTACTTCAGGTACTTTACTGTTGTGGAGTTGGAGAGCATGGGACCAAGTTGAGGCTTGCGATGCTGCTGGAGTTTATTTGTTTTCTTTTGTACATTGGTTTACTACTTTTTGTATTCCAACATTGTGACTTTATAGGCTGATTTATTAGACTTATGTATCATGCATCATTCATACATATATGTACTTTAATTTATTCTTCTAGTCTTCTGTTGTTTAATTTTTATGGTGATTTTACTACTTTCGTTATTGTATATCTGTTTTACTTCCACTGTGTTACTCTACCAATGAGGGCATAGTTTCCCCACTATCACACCCAAGGCCCTCGCTACTATTCGACAGCCTCTGACATTCGTGGAAATACGCTTTAGGCCATTTGACCAACCGGGTACTGGGCGCCTCTGGGCGGCTTCCAGAACTGGGACGTTACACTTATGAATTGAAAATCATCCTTATGAGGTTTATACTCATCCTTATATAGTCACCATGGTTTTTTAAATTCTCAAATAAAAAATTAAAATTAATTATACAAATTGTTTCTCTGAACGACTCTTATAGTATTGAAAACCATCCAAACCAATTATAGTAGGGTTCAGGACTTTGTCAATTTCCTCAAACCCATGAAAACTGTGATTGATCTAACTCAACACAAACCTTTATATAACCTTATCTAACACTTAAACATCACCTAAAATATTCTCAAAACTTCCCAAATCATCCAAAATTACTTTTAAACTACTCCAAACACCTTATAACATCTTCAAATCATTTTTTTGAATTATTATAATAATTCTTAAATCCTTTTATCTTGTTTAATCCATATTGAGTAATATAATGACCTATAATTTCAAAATCAATTCATATTAAGTTAAATAATTCTAGATAAATCTACAATATCTCAAATAAACTTAGAATAATCTCATTTAATTCTCAAACAATCTAAAATATCATCCAATGTCTTTATTACATTGATTAAAAAAACTATTACTTCTAATATAATTTGTATAGATTCTCAAAAGTTCAGATATATTTTCTTCCTTAATATTATTTCTTCAATATATCTACTAGATTGATTCCTAGAAATATATTCTAAACTATTATAGACAGGTTTCTTCATCACCACTTGTTTTTAACTTTATGGATGACTTACTAATCATCACATTTAAGTATTGTTATCCTATAACCTGTCTAACTAGTTGTTCCAAGAAGAATTATTATTACCCCTTTCCATATAAATTCATTCTTTAAGATTCCATTAATGAAATATATCTCTATTACATCTTATGATTTTATAATTACTTCCTTTAGAATAAACTTGAAGTATTTGATATATTGATTTACATGAAACCTTAGGTCTAAATGAACCCATGATATAACATACATTTATATCCTAGATATTTAATTGGTGGGTGTGAATAATATTAACCATATTATAAAATATATGTTTATTGGTAAAAATGTATTGATAATCACTGAATTTTAATAAAATCAGTTAATGATTAAAAGACCCATTTTTTGAAAAAAAAATATTTTTCTACTTGTTATGTATTTTTATGTAAAAAATTATATTTATTACCATTTAAAATAATGAAATATATTTATAATTTATATTAATAAATTAATAATCATCCACACATTATTTATATAGTGGTTAAGGATAAATATTAAAACAAAAAGTTAAAAAGGGTTATTTTTCTAAAAAAATTATATGTAATTTTTTTTACATTAATATATTTTTTAAGTAAATTTATATATTATATATTCACTAAAATATTTTAACAATCATTTAATAGTTTTTAATTGGCATGGAATGAAATTAAATTTAGTTTTATGCTTAAAATGCTTTATTTTAAAAATAGTTTTCTCTGTGTTTTGCGTGTTTAGTTTAAAATTAATTTCTACTACTTGCATAAATTTAATTTGATAAAATGGATTACATATTTTTAATCATCATGTAAAAATTTGGTAATGATACCACTTTCATTTTTTGTCATAATGAATAGTAAAAATAGTAAAAATTTATTACATAGCTAGGGTTAAAACAGGTTTATAGGGGGTGGGTTAAACTAAGAGATAAGGGTTAGAGTGACACATAAACTTGTATAATTATTATTGGTTGAATATATTTATACCATATATTATCTTATCTTATAATCCTTTTCCATTTGGTTCCACTTTCAAAAGAAAATAACTTTATATTATTTAAATATTTTAATTAATTCCTTGCGTGTTGTCTCCCTCATTTATAAAAGGGAACTTCTTCTCCTCCCGTATTCATGAATATTGATCCTTATATATATAAAAAAACTAACCAAAAACTTCCATGTTTTCTTCCCTTTATCCATGATCTGTTGGCCTTTTCCTAAGATCAATCTTTCAATACTTAAGGTGTATGACAATTGAGGTATCTTAAGGAAGAGGTATAAATCTTAACCGAGTTCTTTAATTTTGTTTCTTCTTATACATGATATAAACCTTTTGTATATATCATAACATGATGAATAAAATATCATAAAAAATACTAAGATGTTATTATAATGACTCATAACCATTTTCAACCTCCTTTTTATCAAATGGGAAATGAAAGTATCGCTCATGCGTACATGTGGACTACCCCCTCCACATATCGATATGATTCACTTTCCATAATATCCTCAAAAGGATATTTATAATATTGTATTTAATTAATATATATATGATATAATTATTATTATATAATAATATAATATTATTTAGTTTTCTTTCCTTATTTTCTTTAAAAAATGTAACCAATGTTCTTGCATACAAATGGACTACCGTCTCCATGAATAGTGTAATTCATTTTTCTATATCTACCTTATATGGATAATTATAAATATTTATATAATTAATATATATGATATAAATTTATTTATTAAAATTATGTGGATGATGGAACTATAATAAATGTGTAATAATCTTAACTTCAGAGCCAAAATATGGATGAAAAAAAAATAACTAACACCCAGAAATGATGATTTTAATAAATAATTATTAATAAATGGGTGTTAAAATGTTATAAGTGTATCATATTTATTTATATGGTTAAAATTTAGGAGTATAATAAATTTAAATTTATTATATAGGAGGTTATATTTCTTATGAATCAAGTCAAATTTGAGGTAAGGGTTTCCCTCCTCACTTTTATTTCTGCAAGACATATTCCATATTCACCAGTTATTTCTTTTATGTAATGTATATACTTCCTATTTAATATTTTATATCATTAATATATTTATATTCATGGTGTTTAAAGTTTCATCTTTATTTATATCTTTCAATGGGGTTATGATTCAAAAAATTTCTAAGCTGTAAGGGTTTTGCGTTACAATCTCTCTTGATTATGCATAAATTTATGTGGATGACATTATTTGAGAAATCTCTCAAAAATATTATATCTTTTCTTCCTAGATGGTTATTTCTAGAAATCAGATGTTTTTATTTCATTTTCCTCTCTTTAGGTACTCAAAGGTCAAAAATAATATTTTTAAGGAAAACCGACTTTGTTTTATATTCAAAAAAGAATATTTTCTTTCATGTACATATTTTTATTGATTTTTTTTCAAGAATGTTTTTAATATTCATAAAAGATTTATAAATTAATTCTTACCCATATTTTAATCTCTTTAAAAAGTTTTGAATGCAATCTTTTTGTCATTTTCCAAATGAGGTTTTTTACCTAAGGTGTGAATGAAATCTTTGTTTTAATGTATACTACATGAAAGAGTTTTCTCACTATCATGACTAATCCTTTATTTGGATATTTCATTACAAGTTTACATGGTTCTATCCAAAGAAAATGTTTTCCTTAATATTTTTGAAATTTTTAGATTTTAAATAATTTATTTAAATATTAAAAGGATATTTTTCTTCAAAAATATTCTAGTTATATTTTAATGAAATTTTTCATGTATGATAACATCCTTAGATGTTACTTGTGCTTCACTCAGGATATGATCCTATGATACTATCCATATTATTTCCTTAGATATTTTATGATTATGATGATGAAATATTAATTAAACCTACTTTTCTATTCCATGAGTTAACCTATAATGAAATTAAAAATGTTTTGATGATCTTGTGGAATACATATGAATGGATTATGATCTTGTGATGAGTGGGTCTGAAATATACCTCTAATGAATTGGGTAAAGATTAATGTTTTTTGAACTCAAAGGGTACAAAATAGGTTATACTAAGCCTAAAATAGGGTACACAGTTGATTATCCCAAGCCCAAATTAGGTACATAGGTTTTTATCTCAAGCCTTATATGCGATGAATGTATTTTTCAGTATCCTTGACATAAGATTAATATGATTATGATTATTACACACTTTATTCCACTCTTTTATAACATAATATTATGCTAATTATGTTCTCTTATGGATCATGTTCTTGGAATTCTTTATGATTCATGTCTTATGAACTACCAAGCTATATTCCATGACTCATGATTATGATATATGAATCACTAGGTATTATTTTAAAGTATTAATATCATGTTATCATACCATTATGATCATGTTATTATTAAAATTATTATTGATTGATATATCTCTTGTTTATATTTACTAAGCATGTAATCTCACCAATTATTATGTTTCATTTTCACAAGGATATGAAGAAAAGTTTTAAGTGTAATATTTCTAATAATGGTTCTATTTGTGAAGAAATTATAGGGATATGATGTAGATATTTTATGTTATATTTGTTTATATATCCATGTTTCCAAGGACACTAAAACATTATAGTTTTGGCTGGTATCGTATGATATGAAATGAATATTCATCTAATAAGATGTAGTATTTATGTATGAAATGCTTGGGTCACCTCAAACTCCATCATTAACATAATTTACTCTACCCATTTATATATGAGCAACACATCATCATCATACATTGACTTTTACACACATCATATTGATAATAAATACAAACTTATTTTCATAAATACATTTAGGTACTTCAATATCCCCTTTTTTATTTTCTCAATACCCATTTTACTATAAAGTAAATATTTACACTACCCTTAATTTACAATAAATGAAATGTTCATAGTAAGGGAAGATCAACTTATTCTTGCTTTATGATTCTCCCATGATTTTCAAGAAACTTATTATCACTCTTTTACTCAAGATAAAATCTTAATATAATACTTTGAGGGAAGTATGGAAACACATGTGTATTATCCATACACTATCAATTATCAACTCTATGTCTATATGGGATAACTCAGTATAAAAAATAAGAGTTAATAAAACTAGACATCAAAGTTTTACATTAGTTAGTTTGTCATGTGATACCACTTAAACATTCTTATTTTAGGGGATGCGAATGAAATTTAATTAAGAAATATATAACCTACAATCATCTATAAAAATTACATCAGAAACATTCAATTACAAGATAAATAACCCCCTTTGAATTTTACCACCCATTAACATTCACTCCCCCTTTATGAACATATTTATTATAATAGAAACAAGAGTAGAAAAATGTGATTGATGTACCTATAATTTAAATTTTTTAGGGTTTTATTGAAATTATAGATTCAATACAAAATATAATACCTTGGTAAAATTCACCTTTAAATGTAAGCTCCCCCTAAATGTGTGAACTACTTCATTATTCAACATGAGAGTTATATAATTCAATGAATATTACCTCTTTTTTCTATAAAAAAACTAAAACACTCATATAGCCCTAACTAATTTATCTCATTTAATTAATTTTATATTAGTTTAAATAAAATATGAGGATAATGAGGAACTTATTAGTTCATTAGTAAAAATAGAAAGACTGAGTGTTGCCTCACAAACAAGATCCTATAGTATTTTCAACCTAAACATGGGGATAATTATTTATGTTTCCTTTCCTATTATGAACCTTTATAGGTTAGATGGTCATTTTATTATATTCAAAAATTTCCTTGTGTGTATTTGTCTTCTTTACATAATCAATCATGGATAATGAATTACTTAGTGCTTGGATAATCTTCTTCATCAATTCTTATTGTGCTGGTATGATGGTCATAAAACCCATCATATTATTTCTACATTATTCTCACATCCAATATATATTCTCATAAATATTTATGTCATCAATTTTAGAAAACCTCTCATAAAATCTAAAGTCTTCATGTGAAATAACTTGTTTCCCTTTAACACTAGTGTTTTTTTATGATTTCTGTATATTTCTAGCCTTTTCCAATTAGGTTGGATAAATAGTTATACACTCTTTTTTACCATACTTATATTTCTTGTATTTTTTACATGGTTTATTAGAAGCCTCAAAAATAGAGCTTTTATTCCTTCACCTTCTGATTTTCTTTTCCATTCACACCATAAGGCATATATCCAAGTAATTTAGTCATAAATTTCTTAACAAAATGAATCTATTGATCACATATTTCACAAATTTCTTTGAAATATTTTTACTAATTTTATTTGGATGATTAGGTTTATTCTTAGTCATAAATTTATTTATTTTTACAACTATTCTCATTTTCACTGAATAACCCCATAAATTTATGCATTTTTCTTGGAAATAGAATTTTGAACCTTCATGAGTAAAATTTATGTCCAAACACCATACAAACCTAGAAGTTTTATATGAATCATGAACTCCCATGTTGATGATAAATATATCTGGTAAATTGATTTTATTTTCCTACTCTATTTTGAGATTGTCGTTACCTAAAGGGAAGTGATATTTTTGAAATATTATTCTATTTAATAGATATAGAAGAGATTATATCACTTGAATCACTATTCCAAACTAGTATATGTTTAGTTTCTAAACCAACATTATTAGAGATAAAAAGTTTACTTTGATATTTATTTAGAGTAGAATACACCTACCTCTTTGGACCCATATTTTCAATAGCTTGTGACGATTAATACTTTACCATGATTTAATTTTTGAAATATTCTCTCACCTAATTCAAATCATTATAAGCTTCATGAAACTTTTATTGTATCTTATAAAATTAGTTTACTCTTAGAGAAATTTTTTATTAGATATATTTAACAATTTTATCTTGCTTAGCCACTTTAAAATTGAATTTTCTATTTTTATCAATGTGTAATACTTATATCTTGATATAATCGTTCATTCTTTCATAAACATATTGATTTAATTTCATCAATATCCTTTTATCCTTCCTTTATATTTATTTTCTACTCTAGTAATGATTTTAATTCATCATTTGGCATGTGTTCTATCTCTTTTAGTTAAATTTTCTCATCTTTATTTCTTAAGTTATTAAATTATATTTCAATATAACACATAAAATTAGTGAAATTATCAATTGATTAATATTTTAATTGGAAACTTGATGAGGAGTCAATATATTCTTTTTTTCTCATCAAACTTGTCCTTTTGATGCTAAAAAATCCATTTTTTATTTCTCCTTATTTAGTATGTTCTTTTGATCTTTTATCCCATTTATTTTTCAAAGTTTTCTCATAATATCCATAAAATTCATATTCAATAATCTTATTCTTGGGAAAATTTATAGATAAATATCTAATATGATTACAACTGAAACACCTTAGTGGGTTTTTGACTTTATTTTTCCTCTTTTCAATCCTTAATTCATTTGAAATAAGTGAAATAATATTTTGGTAATATTTATATTCTTCCTCATCATAAAATTCACTTGAATATATAACTTTATCATTTTTGATTTTAGGTTTCTTGAGGGCCTCTAAATCCAAATAATCTTGAATCTTCTTTTTAAAGACTATAATTTTTCCCATTTCATAAAAAATGAAAACATAATGTATTTCATCATAGGTAAGATCATCTCTATATTTTAAAGATGAAATTTAGGATAAAACATGTTTGGAAAATTTCTCATCAACTTCTTAAAAATTATAGAATCAACCTATTTTTCTACATACCCTTAGGTATTTTTGATAACTTCATTGAATATGGTAAATTATTTATAAATATTCTCTTCTCCATCAATTTTAATTTCCTAAAATTTTCTTCTCTAAATCTAAAATATAGTATTATTGAATTTTATAATTCCTTCATAACAACTCTTGAGCTTATCAAAAATTACCTCGGTCATTTGAATTCCCAAGAATTTTATATTTATATTTATAAGAATATTACTAAGATTTTTTTTGAAATTTATATCAACTTATATATTTATATTTTCAATGATATAAATTATCATTTCCCTTACAATGGGTTTAAATCCATCAGTTGTAGAATCTATCACTTTCTTATGAAGTGATAGAATATTGAGGAATATCACACTCTTACAATTGTTACAAATATTTCCATTAAATGTGGGAAAACCCTTTATATTAACTAAATTCATATTGTATATCCTCAGAAACTTGGTTTATCACAAATACCAAATTATGTTCCCAGATTTGGTTAGATCATCAAGAGGCGGGGGGAGTGAAATAGTGATCCCCTTTTTTATGAATTTTTATTTTTAATTCAACCCATGTAATCAGTTTATTTTAGGATCCACTCTATGTCTTTATCTTAGAATTACTTGAATATTATAGAAATTAAAATTCATAGTACACAATGATTTTTACAAGGTTCGACATTGATGTGATACTCAACTCCTTTTTGTGATTGGTTAGACACCCCAATTACAGATTACACACTATAAACACAAGTGGTTACACTTGAAAAAATCATGATCGCTTCATACAATCCCTAATATAAAAGAGTTTCAATATTATTTCTAGTGTCCTATGGGAACAAAAACATTTTTACTTCCATTTAAAAAAATTTGAACAAAAATGAGAAAGATCACTTATTTTATCCTGGTTTGTTTATAATGGTTAATGAAAATATTCCTCCATGAGCCTTCAATATGAAAATATTCCCATGTGTTCACTTTCTCAATAACTTCAACGTCTGATAATCACAATCAAATACTTAATTATTTCTAAACTTCTCCATGTCTTGAATAATATGAGTTTATTCCTCAATAATATAACGAAATTTTTTCTAAAAGTTCTCTTCACCTTTATAATTTTTTTTCCCAATATTTCTCTCTCCCTCTCTTTATTATTCTAAAACTGTTAAGAGTTCATTAAAAATAGAACAGTGTCAAAGTATCTCTTTTAAGGATTTTATTTTATTATTCTCCTCATGTAAATTTTATATTTATAGAGTATTGTTAATATTATTTCCATATTAAGTTATGGAAACTCCTCAAATCTCTGGTGGTAGGATATCTTTTTAATTCAATATAGTAGATATTTTCTAATTCAAATTATCACTCAATATCTATAAAAAAATTTGTAATATATTTCAATTCAAATATCCATGAGACTTAGGATTATTTCCTCTTTAATAATCCACATGATATATAGTAGAAATGTTTTTTAAAAAATTAAGATGTGTGCATGGACTCATGAATCACAACATGAAACTTTCCTTCATGTTGTGAAACATAAAAAAATTCTTATATTGAATCACAATAATTTTAGAACAAATGAAAAGTTTGAATCCATGATGATCAATAAAAGAATATACTGAATTAATATCTTTAGAAATGTATTTATTCTGGAAAACTCATAGATTTAATTCATATAAATTTTAAAAGTAATTCATCCATATAGAATCTCACTGTATTTTCATTTACATAAGAGTAAAATAACTCTTACAAACCTCTCATTTATCCCATTAATTTTTTATTTTTATCCTTTAATATTATACATCATAAGAGTGAAATGAATCTTATGGTAGTCAAATGATCCATAAAAATCCATTAATTCATATGAAGTTAGTTATTTTTATGAATCATTTCATCCTTATGGAGTATGGAATGATCCTTACAAAGTGGAAATCATCCTTATGAGCTTTATGATTGACCTTATAGAGCCACCATGCCTTATCCCACTTTGAAATCAAGATTAAAAATGAATATTATAATGTGATACCCTTAACTAATCTTATGGTATTGTAAATTATCCTTATTAAGTCTAGTAGGGTTCAAGACTTTATCAATTTCATCAAACCCATGAAAACTGGGATTGATCCAGCTTAACTAAAAAACTAATAGATCCTTGTTAAACCCTTCAAGATCACCTCAAATCATCTCAAACGTTATAAAATTATACAAAATTCCTTTACAACCACTCTAAGTCACCTCATAATAGCTTCATATCATTTAGATAAATTAATAGAAGATTTAGAAACCCTTTTTATCTTATAGTATCAATTATAAGTATTATAATAACCCATTATTCCAAAATTAATTATTTTGAACTTAAATATTTACAAACACATCTCCAATATGTCAAATCCACTTAAAATAATCTCAAGAAAGTGTAAAAAAATTCAAAACATTATCTAAGGTAATTATTATTTTGATTATAGCAACTCTAAATTTAATATGGTTTGGATAGATTTTAATAAATCCATATAGATTTTATTTATTAAAATCATTTTTTCAATCTCCCAACTAGATGGATTAAAAAAACATATTATAAAATATTTTTAATAGTTTTATTTATTAGTATTTGTATTTAATTTAAAGAAAAACACCCTAATTATGACATGTAAGGGTTATTGTCCTAGCACATGTCTGACCAAATTTTACTAAAAGTGGTATAAATTTCCTTTTCCATATAAATAAATTGTCTAAGAATCCATCAATAAATGTTTCCACTATAATAGATATACTTTTATACTTTTCTCATTTATATATGAACAACATCACATCATCCTACATTGAATTTTACACACATTATAGTAACAAAAAATATAACCACATATTTACAAATACATTTGGGTACTTCAGTCTCCCATGTTGGATTTAGTGTCAATACCCAATTTACTCTAAAGTCTATATTTTATTCCTCTCTTATTGATAACAAATGAAAAGTCCATAGTATAGAAATATCATCACATATCATCTTCAGGATTCTTCCACAAATTTAAAGAAACTTCTTTACTCACTTTCAATCAAGATAAATACATGATATAATGATTTGATATAAATATGACATCACATGTGTCATATCCATGAACTATAAGCTATCAAATCAAAGTCCACATAGGTTAAATCAGTATATAAAATAAGAGTTAATAAACCTGGGAATCAATGTTTTCCATTATTTAGTTCATCATGTGACACCACTTAAATTTTTTATTTTAGAGAATGTAAATAAAATTTCATCAATAAATATATAATCTATACCAATATTTAAAAAATACATAAAAAAATTCAATTATAAGATACATCACTCCCCTTTAATTTTTCTTACCCATCATCCATTACTCCCCTTTATGAATGTAATTATTATAATAACAGAAAGAGTAAAATGGTGTGATTATTATGCCTCAACATTCAAATTTTAAAGGGATATCTAGAAATTCAATATTCATTACAACAAATCATACCCTTTAAAACTCTCCCTTCCCATATAATCTCCCCTCAAGGGATGCACTACTTCATTATTCATCATGGGAGTTATAGAATTACATGATGATTACCTCTTCTAATTGTACAAATTTTTGAAAACTCATGAAACTTACCCTTTAATTTATCCCCTTTAATTATGTACACATTAGTATAAAAGAAATAATTGGATAAGGAGGAAAATATTTTTTCCTTTATAAAAAAGAAAGGATGAGAGTTTCCTCTCAACAAATATCCATATATATTTTCAATCTCGACACGGGAAAAATTATTCATGCTTCATTTCCTATTATGGTTCTTTATAGGTTTCATGGTAATTTTACTTCATTCATTTATTTCTTTATGTGGATTTTATTTATTCACATCAACTATCAGGAAAAAATGAAACACATGGTGATTGAATTATCTTTTTCATCAATTCTTCTTAAGCTAGTAGGATGGTCATAAAATATTTTATACCATGTCCAACCTATTTGAAACTTCCATGATAATTATATTGAATATTTAGATTATCACTTTCAGATAGACTCCCATGAAATTTGATCTCTTTATATGAAATAAATTGTTTCACTTAATCACTAGAAGTTTCTTATAATTTCTCCATATGTATACCCTTTTCTTATTATTCTATACTAACACTTATACACTCCCTTTTACCATGATTAGATTTATTTGGTTTTTTATATATTTTCTTGGAATCCTTAAAAAACATGTCTTTTATTCTTTTTCATTATGAATTTTATTCCCCCTCACACTATATGGAATTTTTCCAAGAAATCTAATCATGAATTTCTCCAAACTGTAACCATTTTGATCACATATTCCATATATTTCTTTTAAGAATTCATACCTATTTTATGTTGATATATTAGAAGTATTCTTGGAAATAAATTTATTTCTTTGAAAATATATTATTATTTTATTAGATGAGATCTCCATCATCTCATGATTTTACCAAAATTATGACCATATTGATCACATATTAACTACTAGAAAATTGGGCTATAACCATGAAACTATAGCCATGATTTTTCAAAACCATGTCTATAGGGTATATTTCTGATATCTATATCCTCCGTTTTGTGAAACCATGGCTATAAAGTTTTTTGTTCAACAACTATGTCCATGATTTTTTAAAACCGTGACTATAGAGTGTTTTTTCAAGGGTTATGGACATAGTTTGTGTTAAACCATGGATATAGGCTATTTATAATATACCTATAACTATGGTTTCTATAAAAACATGTATATAGAGTTTTTACCAAGGAAAATAGTCATGGTTTGAGTAAAAATGTGGCTATAGTGTTTTTTTCCAAGGGATATAGCCATAGTTTGCGTAAAACTGTGGCTATGGAGTTTTTTTTAGGGCTATAGACCAAGTGCCACAGTGGACAACTATGGGGGCTATAGCCATGGTTTGTAAAATAATGGAAATAGATCTGTTTCCATAATGGACAACCATGGCTATAGCCTAACAAAATCGTGGTTATAACTTTTAGTTATAGCCATGCTGATACGTGCCACGGCTAGCTAGAACTATGGATATAGCTTATAGACATAGTTTTGACCCCTATAGCCACAGTTTTTGACCATGGATATAGCCAAAATTTATACTTGTGATTCCATATATTTATTTTAATAATTCATACCTATTTTGTGTTTATAGATTATAATTATTCTTAGTAAAAAATTTCCTTATTTGATAACATATTCTTATTTTCTTAGATGAGGTCCCCCTTATCTCACGATTCTTCCCTATTAATGAAATATTGAACTAGTATGAGTATTATTTGTCTCTAAATACCCCAAACACTAGTAGTATCCTATTAATACTAATCTCCCATAATTATTATAAATTATTCCAAAAAAATTTTGTTGTTGTCCTACTCTAAATTGTACATGTATTTTATTTGAGGGAAGTGATACTTTTGAAATATTATTCTGTTATTTTTATATAGGATATGGTCTCTCACTATAATTCTTAGTCTAATCTAGTTCAATTTTAGTTTTATAACCTACACTTTTAGTGATAACAAGTTTACTTTGAGATTTATTAGGAGAAGAATTTACATGTCCCTTTAGAGCCTTATTTTCACCTAATTGAGATGATTTAGTTTTTACCTCAACTTAATTATTGAGGTATTATCTAACAATCCTCAACTCATTCTGATTTTCAAAAACTTTGATCATGAATTCAATAATTCTTTTTCACTTGGAAAAGGTTTTTATTCAAGGTATTTCACTATTTTATCTTAATTAGGCATTTTCAACTTGAATTTCTTGATCTCATTAATGTATACAAATTCTATTTTGATATATTTTTCCTTTTCTTCAACTATATTTTGATTCTCTTTTATCAATAGGTTTTATATGACATGTAACTCATACCAACTCATGTGAGGTACAAGTTGAGATTAACATGTCATATACATCAAGCACATGGAAATAAAAAATATTTAAAGAAAAACCAAACTACATAGTGTGTAGCTAGAGGTACATGCCATGAGATATAGTTTTTTTTTAAATTACGCACTAAGTTATATCAATTGTTTTTTAGAATTATATTCTTTAATAACTATTTTTCACATAATTATACAAATACATGATTTGTATTGTTATTGTACACGCTATCTATTTCATAGTCACAACCACCTGTATGCATGATGTATATTCAAGGAATTCCATGTGATCATACATGCTGTGTAGACATCATGACTTAACCCACATAACACAACACGTAATATCATGAGACATCATGTTGGAATACATTCCTTTTATGTACACCATACACAACAAGGACCATACACAACAGTAGTCACATGTCGTGTCATGTGATGATATATATTGTGTAACTGTTAGATACCATAAATGGATTTAAGTAGATGCAAAAGGAAACAAACTATGTTTCCTCAAATACATGATGTGTAATTAAAATTTTTAAAAATTATTTAATTTAATTTAATTTATTTAAAATTAAAGAGGATGGGAACATCCCGGACTATTTATATTAGCATTTAAGATAAAAAATTTATTAATTAATAAGATGACTAATTTATTAATTTGAGAAGTTTATCTTAATAAATGATAAATTTAAATTAATTAAATAATATTC
Organism: Viscum album; assembly: GCA_963277665.1. Lineage (NCBI taxonomy): Eukaryota > Viridiplantae > Streptophyta > Magnoliopsida > Santalales > Viscaceae > Viscum > Viscum album. The sequence goes on from OY728138.1 coordinate 84,132,197, forward strand.
AACGTGTAGTTATCCCATGTGTGGTTGATCCTGATCTTGAATAACCTATGTATGTGTTGTGTTTATATTTAATTTAACTATTTAATACATGGGTTTTAGTGATAAATTTATTTTTAAGTTAAATATTATTATCAATTAATCACCCCTTTCTCCTTATTATATACATGTTTTCATGTACATGGTTTATTTTATGCAACTATAAACCCATTAGTTTCCCTCACCTATGAGTGAGTAAGTATATATATAGAAAGGAGTTCCAATGATAGGCTATGATTAAATACTGAGATGAGGTAAAACAAACCAAGGAGATACATGGGTTAAAGGAGAAGTGATACAACTTGGTAAAGGTATTGGGATCAAGGATTTCCTTCCCATTGGGCCAATGTTGGTTTATCCTCCTCTTGATAAACCAACAAGTAGATGAAATCTCATTATCATATCACTTATTTATTTTATTTTTTAGTTGAATGGTAATTTATTAATGTGATTCATGTTTATTTGATAATTAGATGTGATCATATAATGTAAATAAATAAAAAACATGTAATATTAAATAAAATAAATGATTTGTACATAAATTATTTTATCAAACATGTTTAATTAATTATGAAAAATCCACATAATATTAACAAGCAAGTAAAATGGTAAAATAAGGAATAATTATGAATAAGATAAACATAATGGATCAAGTAAAATATTAATTTAGACATAACCTTCTATTACTTGATTAATAATGAAACCATAGATATAAGTATTGGTTTGTAATTTTTTAGGATACTTTCATTTATTAGTTAGTTATAATAAAAGTTATGGTTTGATTTAACCATGTTAGATTCAAGAGTATTTTCCCTTGAAAGACATAGAGTAACTTAGAGGAAAGTGTTAAGGAAATATGATTTTAATATTTTTGGATTGGGTAGTCTAATCAGTAGATCAATGAACTATAAGTTAGTGTAGTTAGAAAGTTTGCGTACCTAAAAATATTTGAGTAATTTTATGAGTAACTTGTTTAGATTACAAGAAGGGGAATATTTATCCTTGTCTCTAGAATATACAAATTAAATAATATTCTGAATTTAATGGTAAGGGATATTTAGATTTAAAAAATTGTAGGAAACCAATAAAACAATTTTTTTATTTATCTCTTGGAAATCATTATAAATTATTAAATTATGATTTTACTTTTTATTGAAAATGGTATGTCAACCGAACATGAAATTATCCCCATGATATATTTTGGATAATGATGACCCCCTCATCAGTTCTAACTTTTAAGAGTGGTATAGACACTTGCACATCATTCTATTCTGAGAGTAGAAGTTTTATATAGTTGCATCCTCAATTATTTTGGATTCCTGTAAGGAGGATAGATAGGAGGATTATTCTATCTTCTAGACACATTTAGAAAATACATTGGATGTCAAATGACTCATGTTATCATCCAATACTAGTGAGATCCGTAATTTTCATGAAGACATGGATATATACTGTCACAACCAGTCCCCCAGGGCCCGTGTCGTGACCACCCCAAGCCCGCCTTCCATAGGCCAGGGGCTGGCAACTAGCACCAAAAGGCATATTCCCTAAAACTGGGAAGGCATTGCCTTTATAAACTGTAAACATACACGACAAAGAACACAAAAAGATATGAACACAAAGTGAAACTATATAGTAAATAGTGTGTGTACAGAAAGAAAAAGGGGCCAGAATACAATCCCAACTGTAAAGTACAAGAAAATTGAAAAGTACAAGAATAACTGAAAATAGATCCTATGAACACCCACCAAGGATCTCACCTGAAGGGTAGGTACAACTTTTGATCAATTCGTCTCTACGGTATGCCTCGTCTAATATCCACCTCCGAGCTACCTCCAGCCCTGGTACTCTCTTCCTCAGTCAGCGCTGTCCGTCATCTGCACCAAACACAACAAGGTGCGGGCATAGCCTATGCGGGGGTGAGTATAATGATACTCAATAAGGACCCTGAGAACCTCAAGGTCTCACAAAATCCACAAAGGATAAACCAAAAGGCATGAAATCAACTGACAACCCTACTTAGGTATATGCCCATACATATAACTAAGTTATCAAGTATACCCATCTCAATCATGAGGAAACACAAGGTCCAACTCAAAATCCCAAAGCTCAACTATACCAAAAAGAAAGTAATACCATGAAGGTAAGTACCACAAAGGTACGCCACATAGAAGAATACCACCAAGGTATCACCACAAAGGAAAGTACCACATAGGTATGCCACACATAAGAATACCACAAAGGTATCACCACAAAGATAAGGACTCTACTCATACCAGGTATAACTTAAGTATAGAAGTTCAGATGATTATTTGAAGGCTATATAATCTTATTCTATTAAGTATCACTACTTCTAACCCACACAAGATTGATAGGTAACTAACCCCCGCTGACCCACACAGGATCAGTTTGCACTGACCCATATAGGATCGCTGAGCATTGACCCACATAGGATCAGTATGTGCTAACCAACATAGGATCGCTGAGAGCTGACCCACATAGGATCGATAGATGACCCACACAGGATCTGATGTTTCTTTAAGTACAACCAACTATAGGATTCCCGCACTAAGCTCGCTTGTTTCCGAGAGGGTCTTCTCCTCAAGCCACAAGTTGATACTAAAAATGTTATGAAGTCTAATGAAAAAGTATCCCAAATGACCTCCACGTAAAAGGGGTCTCAACGCAATAAACGGTGCGTCAATCGGACGCACGGTCTGTAAGTTATTAGCCTTTTAGTCCTGAGGGACCAGTTGGATTCGTGCTCGATCCAACCCGAACGCAACCTAAATTTATTCAAATCTCAAGTGGGGTATACCAAAAGGGATCTCTTGCTATAAGGTTTCTGGTACCATAAATGGTTCATCAAACGGACGCTCGATGACAAAGTTATGGCCAATAAGGTGTTTCTAGGTTCAGTAGGGCCCGGGTCCGGTCCAACCCGGTTCGGGTCGACCCGGCCCGAACCGGGTCTGGCCCGATTGGGTTGGGATGCGGCAGGCCCGACCCGTGCTGGAAGGCCTGGCTAGGTTGCATACAGAGGGCCGCCTTCAATCACCGAACGACCGAAGCAATTCGGTCGCCAGCCAGCACGCAGGACCCGCCGCGGGTCCCGCTCGATACAGCTCGGCCTGCCGAAACGACTGGACCCTTACTCCTCCCAGTGGCGCGTCATGAACTGCCCCTCTGTAGCTGTCCGAACACTAGCTGCCTTCCACCATCCACCGCGGCCAGGCGGGCCGCGACCACTTGTTCCGACGGCGGCGCACGGTCGCACCACCCGTGCTTCCGCCGCCAACCGAAGCACCGACCGCCCTCTGTTCACCACCACGGATGATAATAGCTAGCCGCCCTTCAGCCTTCGTGCTCCCTCTTCCTCTACCGGCGGTGCGGGTGCGCACCGCCCCAGTTCTGTGTGGCTAGCCCAGGAGGCAATCGCCACCTTTCTCTGTCGTGAAGAATACAACAACCATGAAGAAAAACGGAGGGATTGGGTCATGTTCATTTGGTCCACACCCTCTGTATTAGATTAGTAGAAGTCGTATCAAGAGGATTAATTCAACTCAAACCATGAAAAATAAAGAAACCCCTACCTCGAAGGTTTGTTGACGTCGGTGAGGAGGTAAGGACAGACGTTGGTTCGTTGTTGTTGAAGACGTTCCTCGTTGGAGAGAGTGTTCTTCATTGGAGGGAGCGTTCTTCGTTGGAGGATGCGTTATTCGTTAGAGGATGGGTTTCTCCAAGATCTCTCTCCAAGACTCCCTTTCACCAATGATTTCTCCCACGAAAAAAGAGGATCCAAACCAAATAAAATATGTTTATCAATTTTTATTTATTGGCACAAATGGAGTTGGCATAATTAATTAATTAATTGATGTGGCATAATTAAAGTGGAGGGAGTCAAAGAGTTATCTCCCATTAAAGGGGGATTTCACGGGTTGGGTGGTCCCCAACATTGAAATTAAATTGGGAGTTTTTTAGTTTGGGTGGTCCCCACCTCCATAACCCCAAAGAAGATTACAAGAAAAATAAAAAAATGTTAAATATTTTTAATTTTCTATTCCTCCACGAAAAATTAAAAAACTAACTTATACCCTTGACCTAATATGGTCAAGGTGAAGATCTAATTAAGTGAATACTAGCGCTGTGAGTTCAATGGAGCCCTCAAATTTCAATTCCAAGCACCAGTTCAAAAGTTGAAAAAACCCGCTGGCATGTTTATTGAAAGTACCTGAAAAAAAGTTCATAAATTCATTCCAGGCACACCGGGCCTCGGAATCACGCACCGTAAATTTTCACAGACTCGTAATATTCCATATAATTAAAAAAAATACATGGAATTTCTAGTTCTTTACATTCTTCCCACCTCAGGGCTTTGCGTCCCCAAAAGCCACATCACAAAAACTAGAAATACAAGTGGGGGTACTGAGCATGAATCTGTGCCTCCCACTCCCATGTGCTCTCTTGAAGGTTCCCAGGCTACCAACGTACACACACTAAGGGTATCGACTGCCCATAAAGGACCCACTCTTTTTGATCCTCAATCTCCACTGGAACCTCTGTAAACGTCGCCCCATCGTCGATGTCCAGCTCGTCATGGTTGATGACGTGTAATGGGTCGTGCATGTATCTCCTTAGCTGGGATACATGTAAAACGTTGTGCACCCGGTACAACTGAGGTGAAAGAGCTAAGAAGTAATCCACCTCACTAACTCTACTAAGGAATTGAAAAGTTCCGAATGAACCTCTGAGATAAGTTACTGCCCCGGCCAAATCTTCGCAAAACTCGTTGAGGTGAGACCCATAGAAAGACATGGTCACCATCCTCGAACTCCTTGGGTCTTTGTCTTCTATTATCATAAGACTTTTTCCTACTCTGTGCAGTCTTCATCTTCTCCCGGATGATCTACACCTTCTCCGTGGTATCCCATACCATCTTTGGTCCCACTAGTACTGGCTCCCCTGGGTCAGTCCAGCAGAAAGGCGATCTTCAAGGTCGGTCGTACAATGCCTCGAAAGGTTCCATCCCAATGGTGGAGTGATAGCTGTTGTTTTATGAAAACTACAAAAAAGTAAAATGATCCTCCCAGCTACAACTGAAGTCGAGGATGCAAGCATGCAGCATGTCCTCGAGAGTCTGAATGGTCCGCTCACTCTGGCCATCTCTCTGAGGATGGAAGGTGGTGCTCAAACGAAGCTACATTTCGAAAGCCTCTTGCATCCCCTTCCATAGCCGAGAAGTAAAAATTACATCACAATCAGCGACAATCGTCTAGGGTACTCTATGTATTTGCACAATCTCCTGCACATAGAGGCATCCCAAGATCTCTACTGAACCCTGCTCTCTGATCGGTAGGAAGTGGGCTGACTTGGTGAGTCGATCGATGATCACCCAGCTAGAATCATGACCCCTGGATGTACATAGAAGTCTTGTCACGAAGTCCATGGATATCCCATCCCACTTCTACTCTGGGACCTCTAAAGGCCGAACCAATCCTACTGGTACCTGATTCTCTGCCTTCACTTGCCGACAAGTGAGGCATCGAGAGACAAACTCTGCTACTTCTTTCTTTATTCCGGGCCACCAATGCTGTTGTCGGAGGTCTTGGTACATCTTCGCCACTCCTGGATGTACCGCTAGAGGGGATGTGTGGAAATACATCAACACTTCCTTTTTAAGCAACATTGGTACCATGGTACGTCTTCTGAAAAGGATTATGTGCTCTCCACCTTCAGAAAATTCATCAGGTTCTTGTCCTCTGGATATTTGAGCACGTCGAGCCTCACAATTAGTGTCCCCATGCTGTGCCTCCCTGACTTGCTGAAGGAGTGGGGGAGTGACTATAATAGATTGAAGAAAAGATGGTCCATCTCGATCCACAAAGGATATCTGCAAAGAGGCCAGCTGCTCCGTCGCCTCACCTAGCAGTTGTATACCAGATCTTCTGTTGAGTGCATTTTCTACAACGTTCCCCTTCCCAAAAGTATATACTATCTCAAAGCCATAGTCCTGAAGTAACTCAAGCCAACGTCGTTGTCTCAGGTTCAGGTCCTTTAGAGAGAAGATATACTTGAGACTCTTGTGATCTAAGTAGATTGTAAAACGTTCACCCATCAAGTAATGTCGCCACATTTTCAAGGCGAATACCACTTTTTATAACTCCAGGTCATGGGTGGAATAGTTCTACTCATGTTGTCTTAGCTGTCGAGAACCATAGGCGATAACTGCTCACTCCTACATCAGGACACATCTAAGCCCAGTCCCTGATGCATCATATTAGAATATGTACCCTACACCCTCCTCTGGTAGCCTCAAGATGGAGGCCTAGTCAGCCTCTACCTCAGCTCCTGAAAACTACACTGGCATCTCTCTAACCAAACGAAGAGTTTCCCCTTCTTCGTCAATGCTGATAAAGGTGATTTAACACTAGAGAAATCTAGCACAAATCTCTGGTAGTATTCGGCCAAACCCAGGAAACTTCGTACCTCCATTACACTCCTGGGTGGCTACCAAGAAAGTACAGATTCAATCTTCGTTGGATCCACTGCAACTCTAGCCTCTGAGATGATGTGTCCCAGAAAGTGAACCTCTCAGATCCAAAACTGGCACTTCAAGAGATTATCATAGAGATGGTGTTATCGGAATGTGTCCAGAACTATCTGTAAATGATAATCATGCTCCTCCTCGGTAGCCGAGTAGATCAGAATGTCTTCGATGAAGACTAATACAAAGTGATCAAGGTATGGCTGAAAGATCTTGTTCATGAGTCCCATGAACACTACTAGAGTGTTGGTCACACCTAACGACATGACCAAAAAATCATAATGGTCGTACCGACATCTGAAAGCCGTCTTCCGCACATCCTCATCTCATACTCTGAGCTAGTGATAGCCTGATCTGAGGTTTATCTTTGAGAACCACCATGCTCCCTTTAGATGATCAAAGAGGTCATCAATCCTCGGTATTGGGTACTTGTTCTTCACAGTCACCTAGTTCAGGCGCCGATAGTCGACACAAAGTCTCAAGCTCCCATCCGCCTTCTTGGTGAACAAAATCGGAGCTACCCAAGGAGAAACACTGGGCCGGATGAACCCATTCCCCTACAAGTCCTCCTGCTGTACCCGTAGCTCGTGAAGCTCCGTGGTAGCCATCCAATATGCTGGTGTAGATATCAGTGTCATCCCGGGGTACAATTCAATGTAAAATTCCACCTCTCTGCGTGGAGGTAGACCCAAAAAATCATCATGGAAGACATCCATGTACTGGTCCACCACTACAGGATAACTCAAACTCTCCACATCAACCGCTTCGTGGGTAAGGCTAGCCAAATGATGAGTGATCGGCTACACTCTCCTCCGGGTAAGCCCATTATGTGCTGCAAAGGTTCCCTTATCGCTGGTGAAGGTAAACCTAGTCCCATCCATGCAAACACACCACACTTTGTGCCTAATACAGTCAATTCGAGCATGGACTATAGATAACCAATCCATACCCAAGATGACGTCTTTAGGAATCTACACCACTACTAGAAGATCCCAGACGAAGCTCTCGCCTCCTAGAGTAAGCTCACACTGCCGACATGAGTGAGTAATCGTCGAATCCACTCCTGTAGGAGTCTCTAGCCATAAGGATCGAGCCAACAGCTCCATCAGAATATCTGAGCTCTGAATGATGGTAGTGACAATAAAAGAATGACTTGAACCTCTGTCTTTAAGTACTGCAGCTAAGGTGGAGTAGACATAGATCGTACCTTGTATCATCTTCAGATCACCATGGTCGTAGGCCTCAACTACCTGGAGCTGAGCTCACACTTTTCCACCTACTCCCTGTGGTCAGGGTGGACCACCTGGTGGTGGTGGCGATGGCATCTCGAATCGTCGCCCACCACCAGCTGCACGACCATCTCCTCTGCCACATCCACATGCTCCATGCGGACCTCCTCGGTCAAACCTCTGTCTCTACCTGGGAGGTCCCTCGACCATCTGACAATCATCCGTACAACAGGTCAGGCAGTCACGAACCATGTGACCCTGCCCGCCGCATGTGTAACATTTCCTATTTCTTGCATGACTGGCTCTGTCTCCGGTACCCTGCACGGCCGACCCTGAATCTTGTGGTCATCCACCTGTATGTTTGGTCCTCTTGGACCTCTATTACATCTATCTGCTTCCAGCTACAGAAGACTCTTCTACGTGACGCCTGGTGGTAGGTTTTTCTACTGGTGACAGATCGGCAAGGAAACTCTCCACTAATAGGGCTCGTTCTAACACCCCAGCCCGCGTCGGGATGCTGAGTGAGATCATCGAAGCCCTGATCTCCCGCCTGAGTCCCTACTCGAAGGTCTGTGCCCTAAATAATGGGTCCCACACCATATCAATGGAGTAGCGTGAGAGGTCAGTGAACCTCTCTAAGTACTGAGCCATAGTCATATTGCCCTTCTACATATGAATAAGCTCCTATATGTGCACTGGGTGAAGAGTTGCTGGGACAAACTCTTCCCGAAACAGGCTCTCAAAGTCTACCCAGAGAAGTGTCACCTCATCGTGAACCTGGAGCATCAAGCTCCACCATCTTTCTGCTACTACCTGTAGAAGATTGGTAGAAAGGATCACCATGAGATCAGATGGTGTCCTTATCGGTCGGAAGACTCTCACCACGGCCTCCAGCCAATCCTTAGCTGCCTGTGGGTCTGTCTCGCCTCGGAACCTCGGTGGACTCTAGCACTGGAACTCATGAAACGCGCTCAAGCGGCATGCACCCTCTACTATTGGGGCTAGTGGAATAAGTGGAACAACGGGTAATGGTACCTCTTGTGCCTCTGCCGGTGCCACTACCGAAAGAGGACCCTACACCGAGGCCTCATCACTCGGTGGGCTATCATCACGTACTCTACCCGGAACCCTAGTTGGTTGTCTGTGTGAAGGCATCCTGAAAAGAAACAGGTGCATCACAGTCAATAAGTTATACCTGGTGAGCTGACTCAAAGAGTTCACAAAGTAAAACTTTTCAAAACACACACGCAATCAGTGTTTTTATGCATTGAGTTAGAAATCAGAAGTTAGGGTCCTGGTGTATGGATACGTCGGCCACCACACCAACACTGGATTCCTTAAACTGATAACCACACTCACTACACTTAGCACTATTGCTGTTAAAAAGATAAAATTCCAATTTTCTATGGTATAACCGACTCCTCTAATATCAATTGTGATTGTAACACCCTCTAATGGTAGAGGGTTAAATGTATAAATGATATGACTCATGTAAACAAGGTGAACCTTCCTTTTCGGAAGCCTACCTGATTAGAACTCCACAGTTAAGCATGCTTGGCCTGGAGTAGTGATCAGGATGGGTGACCTTCTGGAAAGTTTCACAGGTTGTGTGTGAGTGAGGACAAAGCACACTGGAAAGGACAAGTGTTGGCCTGTGGGGACTGTAATTGGTCAGATGGCACGCTCAGGGTGTGTGTGAGTGAGGACAAAGCACACTGGAAAGGAAAAGTGTTGGTTTATGGGGACTATCATTAGTCAGATGACCCGTTCAGGCATGTGGGTGGAACCTTGGTTGGGGACCATGTTTCTACAGGGCAACTGTTGGTACCTAGCTGGCCAGGACCCGATAACCATGTTAAGGTGGGGTAGATGTGCTGTCATCGGGACCCAGTTGTCACACATACATTGTGTTATCTCATCTCTATTATCTTTATTAGAAGAAGGAAAGATAATAAATGTATTATATATCCAAGTCACTCTTTATATAAAAACATAGATATGGTGCACCACCTAATCCTCATATAATGAATTTGACTGAAAAAATTGGGTGATTTGAAATTTTGGGATTCAAATTATTGAAGTAATTGTGCATGAACCTAATGATCAACTCACTTCCTCAGGGCTTCACAAGTTTTATTATAAATTTTAATATGAAAAATATATAGAATACTCTTCCAGATCTCTAAACTATGATTTTATAGAAAGATAGGGTCAAGAAGCATGAAAAATATCCTATCCTGATAATGAAAACAAGGAAAGTAAAGGTAACAATACCTAAGACCAATTAAAATTCAAAGACACATTCACACCACCCTTACAAGAGGAGAAAGTTCAATAGACATGCTCAAGAAAAGGATGTAGTGTGATTTTCTAATGGAAAGAAGGGTTATTGGATGAAAACAACACCTCAGTGAAGAATCAAGGGATAACTTTAGGTGTGTTTTTTATTGAATGTGATATCTACATTTATATAAATTGAGTATTTGATATAGGTTATGGTTCTCAAATTTATATCCAAATATAGGAACCAATTGGACTCTAGAAGGTTTTCATAAGTGATTTTGATATTCGATCCTCCAATGGAGAAAGACTGGATGCATTGGATATTAAAGACTACCCTCTCACATCACTTAATGATTTATTCTCTTTTTAGACAATTTATATTATATGTCAAGTGTAACAAAACACATAATATCTATGTATCCTTTATACATTGATGGCTTTATTTCCATGTTCATAAATAGAAGCTTCTACTTTTATAAATATAACATATGTTATGGGATAAATTTTTTTATAATATTCTGTATGTACTATAATAATTCAGAATGAAACCTGGATTACCCAACTACTTAAGAACCCAAGCCAGACTTTACATGACATAAAGTGCATTCTTGATCCTAACGGGTTAGCGATAAGTGCTTAGGAATCAAGAACCTCATTTTGGAATGATTTTTCAAGAAAGATATAAATATAAGATGATAAAAATAATGAATAAGTTAGTATTCTAATATAAGACAATAGTGGAAAAGAGACATAAATATGGAAAATATTATTGCTAAAATCACAAACTAATTCAGGGTATAAAAATAAATAATGACCAATCTCTACATGACATGTAGTCACCACCATACTCCCACACCCCACTAATGAACAAACCTTCCACTACCCTATAACTACCTGACTTTACCTATGTCAGATGATACAAGATGTGAATACACCCAAAGTTATATGCAGGGTGTGATTAAAACAAGCCTAGTAGGATCCCACTAAGTGTTTTATAAGTATTATTTACAAAATAAACCTATTCTTCTCAATTAAATAAAAATAAGTCATGAGAAAAAAATTCAAAATTTTATAAAAAACATGGAAATACACCCCTTTTAAAAACTTTTAAAACATTTCTAAATAAAATAGTTCAAAATGAATTTCCTTAAAAATCGGTTTATAAAATCAGTTAAATTAAACATTCAAGAGTTGAAGCCTAGAAATTAGTCCTTGAGAATATTAGGTTTAGGTTAGTTGGGATCCTCATGTGGTCTCAATGGTGAAAGGCCACCCAATATGGAAATTACCCTTAGAATCTGAGCCATGGGAGTAAGAGCCCACTCCCAGGAGTGTCTCCACGCCTCAACAATATAAGGCCACATGGTTCACACATTACCCTTGGAAACATATCTTAGGGGGTAAGAGTCCACTCATGAGAGTTTCTATCTTCATTAATAATTACCAAACATGGGGCCATACCATTTATCCCAACAGAAATCATTCCAAGGTATTTTCATATATAAATAAACAAAAAACCTTCAAAATGAATAAAACGTGCATTGAAATTCATTCCCATCAATGACACCAAATTGGAATTCTATTTCAATTAAATATTAAAAAATTCCATAATTCATCATATCATTGATCATGAATTTAATTATTTTTGAAAACCAATTTTGAAGACTAAGAGTGAAAGGTATGGAAAATAAAGGCATTTCATGAAACTATCCACATTGAAACACTTGGAATTCAAACAACTGGCATGGATCCATAAATTAGGGAAGGATTCTACCAGAAAGAACCAAGAGGGGACCATAGAAATTTTAATTTCTAATAAAAAACATGTATCCCACATTTTCCCATGGATTTCATGGCCGATAAATTGAAAAACTAATAGGATAAGATAGATCTAGGCCAGTATAAGGTTAGAATTTTGAAAATAGGATCATGACTTTGATCGGAACTTCTATCTACCAAGAATTGATATTGGGAGAGCAAAAATTTTATAAATAGAGACCCTAGGTTTTTATTTGTCAAGAAAAGTTCAAGGAAAGGGTATTAAGAAATAAGACAAGGGCCCCAATGAATAATTATAATAAGATCCTTACTTTTATCGACCATATCGGTGTCACCAGTGATCTTATAGCTCCCACCGGTTAGATGGTGGATTCACTGGTGAGGTGGTGGTGACCAGTCAAAGGGATAATGGTTTTAGACATAATTCCTTTCTGATTTATCCTCCATTGGTGGTCCAGTGGCTGGTCATTGGTAAGTAGGTAGAAATCTTGTTTCTCGGGTTAGTCAAGGATAGTCCACCATCGGGATAGCGTCCCTCATTGACGAGCTGGTTGACATCATGTAACTTTTCTAGTTATTGGTTAAGGTCCACACTTAAATAAACCTTCAAGAAACACCCTTGATCCCTCTTTAAAACTTAAAAAAACTAGAAATAACCATATATGGATAAGAAAATAAAACAAGTGATTGATTATATCTGGAAGAAACCTTGGGTGTGATAATTCTTTCCACTTTATTTCATTCAATCCCTAGAAATATAAGTTGAAGAATGTTGATCCATAAAGATATGAGTCTCTTACTCCCTCACAAAAGGCTCCCACTCCCATGTCTCATAATTATTTGATCCATGATTCCACATTTCTCAAACCAAGATTATATACGTCACAAGTAGAACCTTTAGTTGTGATTAAACAATTCAAAATGGTTGCTTTATCACTAATATATAATATTCTAAGTCAAAGTTTTCCCAATTAATAATGTGAGCCAACTCAATATGATAACTTTTGAGTTGAGTCACACAAAAAAAATTGTGAATTTAACATATATAAGGTGGTAATTCTAAGAGAAATGACACCTTTTCATGTCATTCAGTGAAATCAAATGGCCCCAAAAATCTAGGAGATAGATTCCATTGCTTTCCACGTAGCTGGTGACCCAACTGAGGATATACTTTTAGGGTTACCTAGTCACCGATTGAAAATTCAAATGGATGAATATAATTATTTACATAAGTTTTTTTCCATATTTTAATTGTAACCAAATGATAATGAACCACCTAGATAGTTTTTTATTGTTCCATAAACCAAACTAAGTCCAACCATGGAATCTTTACCCACCTCTGATTGACAAAACAATGAGTTACAATGTTAAAAATATAGAACCTAAAAAGGATCCATAATTATGGATCACTGATAGCTATTATTATATAAGAATTCAACCATCCAAAAATGGTTATCCCAATCACCTCCAATGTAAGAGACATGGGAAAAAAGTATATCTTCCGTAATTTTAATTTCTCATTCTTTTTTCCCATCCATTTAAGGATGATATTCCATGCTCAAAACAACTTGAGATATCATTCCACCTGTAGGACCTTCCAAAATATGTAGGTGAAATAGGAATCTCTATCTGGGATAATGGACATTGGAGTCCCATGCAACCAAAAAATCTCAAGCATAGGTAAATCCGCCAAGTCCACCACTTTAGTGGAGTCAAAAATCAGTATAAATTGTATTGAATTGGATAAATGGTCAATCACCAACCAAATAAAAATCTTACACTAGGTAGTTTGAGGTAAACCAATAAAAAAATACATTTAAATATCATTCCATTTTAATGTTTCCATGTGGAGAGGCTGACACAATCTTGGTAGATTTTAGTACTCATCCTTAGTCTACAAACAATTGTAAAATCAAGATACGAAGTCGGATATGTCCTATTTTATATCTATCCACCATAACTAACACTTCATTTTATAAAATATTTTTTTAGCTAGATGGTGGACACCCCTATTAGAAAAATTATAGTCACTCATCACAACTTTTTCATAAATATAGAATCATAATGATTCCTGAAGAAAATAACACCTTCCAAGGAGAACAACCATTCACTGATGGACTCCCCACCATATAAATAATCTATGATATTTCAAAACGGTTTATCCCATTGCTTCTCCTAGAGGATCATATCAAGAAGATAGTAAATTAATTGAATGATTTCCAAAATATTACTAGACTCCTTCTTCATGACTCCCAAGTATATTTATGCAAAGGGTCCCATAAAGTTATCTTCATTATTCTCTTCCTTCACCACCTAGGAAGGGAAGTTTCTACCGAGAGTGTTAGAAAGAAAATTACCTTTTATCAAAGTATAGGAAATTTAAAATTTGAATAAATTTTTCTAATTAACCCATTATATCTATTATAGATTCATATATTTATGAGATAATATGTAACCCAAACACTTATGGTCTGATTAGATGATGTACTTTTCTTGAAATAGACAGTGTTTCCAAATATTAGAAAAATACATAACATCTATGAGTTATAAATCATGAGTGGGATAATTATTTTCATGAGGTTAAATATGATGAGATCTATAAGACAACACATGTTATCCTTGTATAAGGATAAAACCCAAACCTTTACCCAAAGAATCTTGGTAACCCATATATCCCATCCCAGCATATGGTCAATTAATAATATGTTTTTATGTAAAAAACACTTAATTTTATCAAAGTATTCCTAAAACTTTGAGTCCCATAATAAATTCACCCCTTTCTAGGTGATAGTAGATGCATGTTTTGAGAAACCCTTCACGAACCATTGATAATGTCCTATAAAAACTAAGAATATTCAAATATTAAGGATATTTCATGGTTCTTCCCATGACATGAAAACTAACACCTTTTTTAGGATAAACTAAGATACCATGTTTCAAGACAATGTGTTTTTAAAACATAACTTCTTGGATCCAGAATTGAAATTTTGATTTTTTTTTATTCAGGAGATGATCCCTTAGGATTCCCAAAACACATGTCCTGCAATTCACATGATCTTATTCTGTATTTGAGTAAACCAGTATATATTTCATGGATAATATGATAAAATTTTCAAGATACTGGTGAAATATCTATTTCAATAGTTACATGAAGACAATAAAAGCATTAGTCAGGCCAAATGGAATCAAAAGCTACTCAAAATGGACATTCCTACTCTTAAAGGTGGTATTTAGAATATTCAAAATGGATATACCTACTCCTTAAAATTTTCTTAAAAATTTACATCTCTTTGATTATAATATGGTGGTAAACATATCAATGATAATTTTTTGAAAACCACTTAGCCCCTTTAATCTAGTCAAATAAGTCATCAATGCAAGGAAAAGTGTTTTTATTATTGACTGTTACCTGGTTAATATTTTAATAATCAGTAAATAAAGGAAGTGTTCCATCAACCTTTTTGGAAAAGAGTACATGGATTTCTTGGCATGACACACTAAGGAATATGAATCCCATGGATCTTAAATCATCAAACTTAATTTTTAACTCTTTTAACTCAACTAGTTCCATCAGGTATGATGGTATCAATATCAACTGAGTTTACAATAATAATTCTATTGAAAAATATAATTTTATCTCTAGAGGAAAACAAGAAAATTCATCAAGAAGAACTTAAGGAAATAATTTGTTATCACATGAAGCTCACCACTAAAATATTCATGTCCCTGATCAACTATAAAGAAGATATCAACTTTCCAGGATCTAGAAGAGCAGGTACCACCTGATAAGACTTTAGGTTCTACTCTCCTTGAAACACATGGTAGTTACCATCAAGAGTAGTAAAGGAAACCCTCTAAACATAAAAATAGTTTTGATATTTGTAATAAATAAACTAATCCATTCCAATGATAACCTCAAATATTTATAAGTTGAGAACCAGAAATTCACAAACTAGAATAATGTCAGACATTAAGAAATAACATGAGGGGCATAAAAAACCCTACATATTCTTCTTTCTTAGAGGCATCTTATACTACATAACATATGGAGTGAATTCCATTATAAGTTTGAAATGATCTATAAAACGTGTTGAAAGGAAAGTGTGAGAGGCACCTAAATCAAATAAATAAGTTTCTATGATCAAATTAGTATAAATGGTACCTCTCCTAGTTATAGGACCTGCATCAACTTCCATTAGAGACTCTTATATTATGTGTAACTTCTTCCTTATTGATGCTTGTGGATAGAACCATGTGGTTTGTGATGCATATGAATACACCAAAAAATATATAGGTGTATAAGAGAATGTTACAGAGCATGGAAAATAAATATCCTAATAGAAATTCATTAAGCTACCATAACGTCCACACGAGTAGTACATTTTTTAAGGTATGATAAAAAATGCCTCATGTGCCCCATCTAGCTGCATTTATAACAATTCAGACCACTAACTGTTGCTAATGGTGCATGGAAAGACGTTTGTGAAGTGTCACCACTATTCTATTTATGAAACTTTCTATGCATAATCTTCTATTTATAAGAACCACTAAATATATCACCATAGGTAAGAGGAACTCTTGTTAGCCCTAGCTTTCTAGCTAGGTCAAACTATGCCATCAATGATCTATCCACTACATAGACACAAGTAGAATTTTTTCTCATGAAAAATTACAAAAAAATATCATATCAAAGGTACATATGAAACCTTCAATCCTTCAACTTCTTATCTTACACAACCTCAAGTGAAAACATATAAAGCTTAATGAAGTGATTAAAATATTCCATTACTGTCTACTTCCCTTTATCAAGGCTAAATAACTCCATATATTTCACTAAGTTCATATAATATGGGTATAAATTCTCGATAAATATGGAATTGAAGTATTTCCACCTCAAGACCACATGATTTTTTACAAAACCACTAAATATTGCTACCTTCTACTTAGGTATTCAATATTAAAGGCAAAAAAATTCACCTTGATAGAGTTTACGATCTTTAAGAATTCAAATAGCCTTTAATTTTTTACCAAAAATTATTATAACTCATGAGGATCATTCACCCCTGAAAAAACAGTGTTTTATGATGAAGAAAATATTGGACTTGATTATTATCATTATCCATTAGAGGTTCTTCCTCTATATCCTAAATAAGAGCAGGTACCTATCCTCGGTCCATAGCTCAGACTGTGTATACAATTGCCTCAATGATATTAGGATCAAATAGAGGGTTTCCATATCGAGGTTCTTCAGTAGCACCCTCCTAAGGATTAGCTAGAATTTTTCTTAGGGGAATGGTATTACACAACATTAGACAAAGACACCAATGAAAATTAGACACAAGAACCAATTCTTACTTGAAATAAAAAATGTCAACTGGAATCATAATGGAAAATGGAGAGAGAATACTTGAATTGAATCACTATATTTCCAAAAAGTATTTTTTTTTGAGAATATATGGGAACTTAAGGATTTCATGATAAGAGATGGTTAGGAAATCACTCACAACTTACCACTTAAGTCCCAACGATCCTATCACATGTCCACCAATACATCCCAAGATGCATACTGATGATGGAAAAAGACGTAACCTAGTTATGATACTAATTTTTCATAAACCAAATTTGATCACCCAACTATCTAGGAACCCAATCCAGCCCATACATTTCCCAAAGGGAATTACAGACCCCTATAGGTTGGTGAATTGAACTTTGGAATCAAGAACAGTCTTTGTTAATGATTTAACCATAAAGATCTGAAACAAAGACGATAAATATAAAGGGAAAGTCAATATACTAATAAAAGTAAAAATTAGAAAGGATACATAAATATAGAATATATAGGTTACAAAACCACAAACCCATTCAAGGTCTACAAATAAAGAAACATCCCATCTATGGCATCCCTTCTTTTTATTATATAACTTTTCATTAAATTTTACATATAGAGGATCTTTGAAGTCTAGCATCTTGAAAATCAGGAACAAAAAAAATGAAAACTTAAAAAACTCTTTCAAATCCCCTTGAAAACATTCTTGAAAAGTTTATCTTATGTAAAATTACTTCATCTTATAACCTGGAGACATACATCAAAGGAAATGGTGAGCAGAAGGCCCAATAAAGAAAGCAAGGGAATCAGTTTACTTGAGATATCAATAATAACTTGATGAAAAACATAAAGATAAGAGAAATGTAAAAAGAGAAATATCTTAATAAAAAGAAAATTAATCATAACTTGAATATGTGGATACAAAATTCCATCTATGAATTCATGAAAATATCACCAAGGTTCATCCCCAAGGTGTTATAAAAAAATTACTAAGGTTATTCACCAAGGTATCATGAAACTTGTCATCTATAGAGATTAAATTATTTACCTAATGCATTGGAGTGTTATCAGGGTGCACCATTAATATGTATTTATTTTCATGTGATCTAAATAGGTCACAATAAAACATTTCATAAATAACCCATATAGAATAAAATAAATGGGTTTCATTTCAAAATCGTGACGTTTTAAAAGTTCTTAAAAATAAGATCATTATGCCATTTATAACCCATGGAAAGGGAGTGAGGGTTATATGTATGTCAATTACAGAATAAAATATATCATTTTTTTATATTTATGAACTCCCATAGAAATTAAATATGTCTGGGTATTCACATAAATAAAACAAAAGAATTTATTGAGAGAAAGAGAGAGAAATTTTGAGTTGAAATTTCTGTAGCATAACAGATATATATCATGGTTTTATAAAATAATAAAAATAGAAGGGACAAGGGTCTACCATCCATAAATTAATCATTTTATAGTATAGGGACATAATAAAAATAAATAACATCATGGTGTGTACATTTTAATGACATACCACATGAGAAGGAAACTTGAAGAGAAAATGTGATTTCTTTTACGAAAATTCGGCAGCCTAACGACATCGCATGAAAATTCAGAAAATCAATTGATGAGAGCGGAAAGGGTCTCTAATAATTTGGACATGAAATTTATATTATTATATATATATAAGAACAATACACCACATAATAAAATGTAATTACAAGACATAACATAAAGGAATGCATGACTTAAATGAGGAGGGTAAAAGTTTCCCTTACCTTGAAGAGTGACTTCGAATGCTCAAAGGTTGGGACCTTGGGGAGATTGAGGGCACCTTGGGAGGAATAATTGGGAGGTAAAAAGTCTAGAACTTAGTTTAGTAGGATTTTGGAATGAAAGGAATTAGGTAATGGCTTGGTATTTATAACAAAAGTGAGGGAATATTTAATTAATTTCCCAGGGACACCTCATCGGCGGTATTTGAAAAACCATGGGCTTGTCCATGTTATTTTCCCATGGTATTTTCCACTTGGGAAACCTCATAAAATATATTACTATTCACAATTAGACCATATTTATTACATCATTATTACATCATCAATGATGTCATTAAACACCCAAAACTCAAAACTGTATTTTTACTATTCACCGAAAATTCAACTATTTCAGAAAAATACAAAAAATTTACCCTAACCTAATATCGATGTTCTTAATTAAAAAATGAACGCCATTTTATGAAAATATTTATTTAAATATTTTAAATTTAATTTTTAAATAAAATCATTATTTATTTTAAAAAAACAACTCTAAAACTATAACTTGTTTTGCAACACATTGAAAAAGTAATCATGGTCCCATAAAATTATCATATAACTATAAGACAATAAAGTAAAAATTTATGATTACATTTTATGAAAATAAATTTCCATTTTAAAATTTTAAATTATTTATAAAATTTTAAATAAAATAATTATGACATACAAAAATACCAAAAGTTATACTATGATTGTTTTTTAACTTTTAGGATATCTAAATTGTATTTATACATTCATGGGTAAAGTTTCTATTCTTTTTTATGATTTACTATTCATTTCTATTCATAAGGGTATGTTACTATTCATACTTTACTATTCACTAAAAATTAAGTTGATCTTATTAGACTCTAAATTTCTTACTGATCGCAATTGTAGAAGACTATTTTTTGAAAATATTTTCACATTATTAATTATTTAAAGTTTACAAAAAATACATTTTTTTTCCAAAATTCATCAAAAAATAGAACTTCTACAATTCATCCTATTTTTATATAGACATTTTAAATTTACAAATTTTACCATAATAAGAAATAACAATTTTATTTATACAAAAGGATTTACACAAGGTAATTAAGGCCTCCTTACCTAGCCCCTTATAACACCTACATAGGACCTAAGTGTCAGATGTGCTATGGTGATAGAATCTTGGGGTGGCTTAGACAACATTTCCCAAGTGGTGATTTTTATCACCTTGAAATTATCCCGTATGAGATTTCATTAAAGCTTCACATGTTAGATTTCGGCTTGGGCTTGGTCTAGAGAAAATCCTTGTAATGCTACCTCCTTCCCAAGCTCTGAAAGATGGGCTTTGTATGACCCAAGTCTACTAGATGAGGCCATCAACTCTTCTTTCTGTATTAATTAACCAAGATCACTTGTATTTAAAAACAATAATTGTAACGTTAAGAGTTTAGTTTCCAACGTTCATATTGACTGATGGTCATATAACAGTTAAAACCCAATGGTATCATTTTAATTATAATCACTTCATTAATTTAAGGATATATTTTAATTGAGTATAAAGTAAAATAGCACACAAATTTAGGAAACAAATATTATTCAAAAATTTGGTTCATTACACCATCTCTATGTGACATATAGTCACCACCAAACTCTTACAGCCTACTAATGAACAAACCTATTTACACCCTATGGTGCCTTTCCTTTACCTTCATTAGATGAAAAATGTTCTACTTACACCCAAGGTTTTATGTTGGGTGTGATAAAACAAGCCCAGTAGTATCCCAACAAGTGTTTCCTAAGAATTATTAAAAAAATAAATCAAGTATGCTCAATTTAATAAAAACACATAATGAGATACAATTTTTAAAATTTTATAACAATCATGGAAATCCACCCATTTTAAAAAATGTATACAACATTTCTAAATAAATCACCTCAAAATAAATTTCCTTAACAATCATTTTATTAAAGCATTTCTAAAAAACATTCCAAGAGTATCAACATATAAATTGGTCTTTGGTAATATTAGGTCTGATTTATATTGGATACTCACATAGTGTGAGTAAAAAAAGTCTACATGGTGCACACATTACCCTATGAAACTAGGCATAGGGAGTAATATCCCATTTCTGATAGTGTACCCCTTCCTCCAAAATATTTTCCATCTTGTTCACACATTACCCTAGGACACTTGGCCTAGGGGGTAAGAGCATACTCCTGAGAGTGTGTCCTTGCCTCAACAATGAAAACACTTATGGTATTACTATTTCTTATAACTAAAATCATTCAAATAGTATTTTATATATAAATATTCAATAAAACTTTAGAGTTGAATAAAATTTTATTTGAAATTCATTTCCATTAACGATATGAAAGGGTAATTCCACTTAGTTTCAATATTAAAAAAATCAAAAAATTCATCAAATCTTTGATTATACCTTTAAAAAAATTTAGGTACCAATTTAGATGAGAAATATTGAATGTTCTAGAGAATAAAGGATTTTTATGAAAACACCCATTTCAGAAACTTGGAATTTCAAAAAGTAGAAGGTATCCACAAATCAAGGAAGAAAGATGCAAGTAAGAGCCAAGAGAGGACCCTAGAAATCACAATTACCAATAAAAAACCTTAATCTTTGGAATTTACATGTATTCGAGGCATGATTAATATAAATAATAAGAATAAAAGTGGAATATAGTCTAAAGAAAGGTTAAACTCACCAAAATAGTATCACAAATTCCATCAGCAGTTCAATCCAACAAGAATTGAGACTAGGGGAGAAATAATTATGCAAAGAAAACCCCTTGGTTTGTATGGGTTGAGACATGTTTAAGGGAGGAGGATTAAGAAATAAAATAGGGGATCCTATGCATAATTACAATACAATTATTTCTTTTATCAACCAAATCACATCACTGACAATCCCACAACTCCCACCAGCTAGCTGATGTACCTTTTATAGGAAAGGTTAGCCTGATCCAGTCCATCGGCTAGCTAGTGACGCTCAATAGAGAGCTGATATACCTCCTTTATATTTTATATCTATAGATTTGGGTCCACACTTCAACAAAACCTTGATCCACACCCTCAACCCCTCTTAAAAACTAAAAACAACTAGAAATAACCAGGGATCAAAAAGAAAATGAATAAATGTAAATAAGAGAGTGACCATTTCTAGAACCAACACTAGGTGTGACAGAATATGAAAACCCAGTGTCAGAAATTGTTAATTAATGAAGTTAACATGACTCTTATTACACCCAATTGTGTCATTATTGGCTTGGTTATTTAAAAAATAATCCTTTGTTAAAGATATATCATGATAGATATTTGGATTATTTCAAACTAAATTCATTATATATATGTCATGCTTGTTTTCAAGGTAAAATGACCAAATCTCTATTCAATGGAAATGATAAAATGGATACATAATTTTTAGAATTAGTTAATAGATGTGTAAAAAGATTTTCTATTTAAAAATTGATGTGGATACTTATCGTTTATAAATTTTATCAAAAAAATTATCATATATAGATATGTATAAATAACGAGGTATAAGTCAAATTCCTTTAAGATATTTAAGGAATGAAAGAATGAAGTAGAGAATAAACTTGGTAATAAAATAATAAAATCTTATTAGACCATATTAGAGACTATCTTAGCCATGAGTTCATTGATTATCAAAGTGTTTTTGGGATACTATATCAACTCAATATTCCTTATACACCACAATAGAATGGTTTTAGTGAAAGGAGGAACCACAACTTGTTGAACATGGTGGTATTGATGATGAGTCATGTAAGTATTACATTATCCTTTTGGGGATATATATTACAAATTGTGGTATACATACTAAACCAAGTTCTAACTAAAACAGTATACAGAATCCCATATGGGTTATGGTATGGGAGTAAATATGTGTTGTGAAACTTACATGTATAGGGATGTGGAGCATTTGTTAAGGACACTTATGGAAACAAATTTGCACCATGAGGAGGTAAGTGTATATTTATATGAAATCCCAATAAACAAGGGAATATTATCTATAAAACGACTCATAAAAATGGTAATATTTGAATAAATTTTCATGTTCATTGAGAGGGAGAAAATATACAAAAGAGATAGTGGGAGTGAGATAGACTTCAATGAAGTCAAATCTCAAGATACATAAGGGTTAGAACATTAATAAATTAAAAAAATACCAGTGTAAGAATTTAAATAGGTTAGAGAATCAGAGATATATTGTTTTATACTAAATGATGTTGGTGATGAATTATTAGATGATAATGATAAATCATTTTCTTACAAGGATGCAATAAATTGATCAGAAGTTGCATGGTGGGAAGAATCCATAAATTCTGAAATGGATTCCATGTACCAAAACCAAGTATGGGTTTTTATATACCATATAGTTTATGTAAATACTACTGGGTTAAAATGGGTATTCAAAAAGAAGCTGTAAATTAAAGGTAAATTTAGTACCTATAAATCCCAAATGGTGCTTAAAGAGTTTAAGAAACATCAATGCATATAATAAAATAAAACCTTTTCACCAGTATCTATGCTAAAATTCATAAGAATTATACTTTCCATAATAACTTAATCTGTTTATGAAATTTGGAAAATGGATTTTAAAATAGCCTTCTTCAATAGGAACCTTGTGGAAGATATATATATAATAAAACCAGAATGTTTTGTGATTTTATAAGATTCTAATAAGGTATACAAGTTGTGTAGATCCATTAATGTGTTGAACTAAGCCTCAAGATCATGTAACATTCATTTTTGATGGATCCAAAAAAGAATTTGGATTTATAAATAATGAATTTGATAGTTTCATTTATAAGTGGTTTAGTGGGAGTGTAACTATTTTTCTAGTAATATATATTGATGATATATTATTGACGTGTAATGTGATACAAGTCTTACAGTCAGTTAAGAAATGGATAAAAAAACATGATTCATAAAAGACTTCAGGTAAATAGTCTACATTTTAGGGATTAAGATCAATCATGATAAATCTATCAGGATTCTTAAACTAATTAATGATACATATATTAATAAGGCACTGAATAGATTTAGTATGGAATAATTTAAGAGGGGACTATTACCAGTGTCACATGGTATACATCTCTCTAAGAACATTTTTCTTTGGACATAAGAGGTAGAGAGTGAATGATTACGATTACATCCACATTAGTGATGGGATATGTCATGTATGTTATTATATATACTATGTTTTATGTTTCTTATTCCATGATCATGGTCAAAAAGTATCAAGTAGACCCTAAAGAGATGTATTGGACTACTATTAAAACTATTCTGAAGTATCTGAGGCTTACTAAGGAAATATTTTTGGTTTATCAAGAATATAAGGAACTATTAATCCTAGGATACACATATTATTGATACTAGATAGATAAAAATGTTCTGAAATCACAATTGAGATATTTATTGTTCCTTAAAGAAGAAGATGTGATTTGGAAGTGTTCTCAGAAGACAGTGATCATTGATTCTATTATATATTTTGACTATATAGTGGCTTTTATTGTATCTAGATAAGTATTTGAGAAATGTATCTTCATCCAAGAGATTTATGTGATTTTTAATAATAAAGATACTTTCACACTGTATTGTAACTTTATCCAATGTCACATTAATAAACAAAGCATATACTTCAAAAGTATCATCTCCTGAGGTATTTTTCTCAAAGGGATTATATTGAAGTTAGAAGAGTTTACATGGAAGAAAACATGATAAAACCATTGACTAAAACCTTATCTTAATATAATCTTGAATATCATGTGAGTGATGGTGAACTAAAAGTTGTTAGTAGTGGGATCTAGTGAAAGCGAGATTCTATTAGAGTTGGTTTCATTGAATCAATTAATTTTGAAATTTATATTAAAAATATATTATAATAATTTAATATTAATAAATATATTATCAAATGATAATGATTATTATGTGTAAATTTAATGAAATAATGTCTTTATAGTACTGTTCACATAGAAAAGTTAAGGAAGTTCATCATTATAAACAGAACATAAAAATGGCATGAAAATATTCTAAAACATATGTACTATGGTATATATTACATATGTATCATGAGACATAGATTATTTTATGACTACCAGGTTATTAATTTTCATAAGCAGATAAGGATTGTTAGCATGAATTTTTACAATTAATAATATCTATTATAGAAAGTTATGAGGATAACAATATCTATCTAAATTAAACATTTTATACGTTTCATTGGATATCCCAATCTATAGATGTATGTATTGGTCCATAAAATTTAGAATATTTTTAATGTATATCATGAATATAATACCTTTATGTATTGTCAAAAACTATGATGATATATGCTTGTAGTGAAGTAGAATATGTTGGGTGCATTATAAGTGAAATGACATTGATTGGAAAAATCAATAAAGAATTTTTAAATTCCAAGTTAATATAGGGAAATATATTTATCCATTTGATTGAAATAGAACTGTATAATTAAGTCCTCGGCTAGGGTGGTTTATCAACAAGTTTATTTCATAGGGTAGGAGAATGTTAAATCAAGAATATAGGTTGATGACACATGTATGCAACCTGTTTGATGATGCATCGATAAAAATAGACAATATTACATATTAATAAATCATAATATGTTTTTATTATTAATATATTAACTTATTTTTATATGTGTTCCTTGACATATTACTAGATTCCAATCATAGACTTTAGGAAATCTTGTCTAATTCCACTAAGAAAGAGGCCTAGATGATCCCACACTGTGTGTATGTAGAATCATAGTCAAATTCTATTTGAATTTAATATTAATAATAAATATTATTCATATTTTTTGGAATAATAGTTATTCAGGTTATGTTTATTTAAAAAACTCAATCATTATTTACTCGAGATTAGATTATATGTGAGCTAAATATTAATAAATATTTAGAAATAAGTTAGTGAATATAATATTTATTTATTTATTGAATGAATGAATAATATAATGATATATATTTATAATAAATATTTATTATTCAAGGATAAATAAATTCAAAGGAGAATTAAAAGGCCACGTTAAGGTATCGATGAGAATGATATATTTTATTTGATATCATTTAAATAAATAAATATTTATTTATTTACTTAAAAAAGATATTTAAATATCCAAAAATATTCACACACTAAATAATATATCAATAACAATAATATTATTATTTTATGTTGGGTTTACTTATAATTAAAAATTATATAAAGGGACTCTGTGCACTTAATTGTTTAACCCTAAGTATATAATCCAAATTATATCATTTATAGGGTTATGAGTGAATTTTTGTTTATAATAAATTATCTTAAGAGAATCCACTCAATATTGGTAGAATGTCTCAATAACTCTATGAGGAATGTATAGATACATCATCTTCCTCCCTCTCAAGAATAAGATAAAAAGAGAACTATTTTTTCAAGACCAAAAGACTTATTTTTGCGATAAAAAATGAATGATACAAGTTGTTTAGTCCCACTATTATAACACCCAAAATGAAAATGATTATGCTTTAGGATACATAGAATATGTGTGGATACTACTTGAGGAATTATACTTTGGATTATTCTTTGAAAAATGATATGACAATGTATACTGAATTGATCATCATCGATAACTGAATTATCAAGATGAAGTAATTATGATTATAAATTAATTATAAATTATATTATAAAATATCCTCTCTATGCAAATTTTGGGGTCATGTTCGTCAATTTTTCTAATTTATGAATTTAAATCAATTAAAAACTTTATTGGGCATGGGGTTTATTGTTTTTTATACATAATAGAACCTTAATTAAAATCATCTTTTAAATCCAAAAAGTGATATGTTTTTCAAATATATTTTTAACTATGGATTTATAAAAATAGTAATATTTCTTCATAGGGATAAAATTATGACACTTGTTTCCTTTTTATCTTCATTTATGAAAACATAATTTTTAAATGTGTTTAAAACTAGAATTTATGAAATTAATTATAAATGTAATTTCATAAACTCATTGGTGAAATACTACTAGGCTTGTTTAACTCACATCATACATACGCACCATTGTGTGTATATAGATCTTATGTTTTCATATAGGTTCCTATGTTTTTATCTCATTCTGGTTGATGTTATTTTATTCCACCTATGGATGTTTGGAATGTGGTGGTGACCTAGAGTCTCATGGAGGTGATTTTTCAGTTGTTTAGGCTTATGGTTTAACCTTAGGGTATTTTACGTATCGATCAATTTGGATAGTTGTATTTATATTTTGGCCTTTACTTTTCCCCAGTATTTGTTATGGTTTTTATTGATTTTTAGTTTGGTTGTTCTTATTAGTTATGCACTATTTGGTTGTTTTAATTATTTAATTTTTTTTATTTTATATGCATAGAAGTAAAATGTATAGATGCATAATGATAGATTATGAGTTAGTTTCCAATACTTATTGAATGTTATTTGAGGGGGAAATAATTTCTATTTGGGTTTCATTTTGATTCCTTGGTTCTTGTCTTGAGTCCGCAGTGATTGGGAGTGCTCTTTGGGCCATGTGACTAGCCGGTTTGGGTGATGTGGTAGGCTAAACTAGGATGGTTCAAGAAAAAATTATATTATAGTGATCTCTTATTATTTGGGAATTCTAATAGATGGATATAGGATTATGGAAGTTCAATAGTTCGATCAAGAATAGGTTCATGATCACTACCTTTAATAATGAGACTCAAATTACCTTGGGAAGTCAAGATTTCAGTTTTTATGTTAATTTTTGGTATATTTTGATCTGAAACGATTATATATTTACCCGCATTATATTTTATTAGATATATTTTTTAGGTTTATTTATGTTTTTTGGTGAAAATAGGTTAAGAACTAGAGATGCATGATTATCTCTCATGGTCTCGAAAACCATGTAGATTCCATGTGAATGGTTTTGGAAACATTATAGAGGTTATTTCATGGCTGGATCACACTCTTCCAATCTATGTGAATAAACCATGCACAATTCATCATCCCTCTTAAAAAAATTTAATTGAACCTATTTTGATTTCTAAAGTGATCTTAAAGTGATTCTCATTTGTAAGATATAAATAAACGATTTTTTTTATATATCATTGTTTTTCGATATTTTTTTATCACGGGTTGTATTTTTTGAAATAAAATTTCATGAAATGATTTAATTATAATATGAGGTTTGTTGGTTTATTAAAAAAATATTTAACTTCATGCAGTATTTTCAAATATGGTTGGATGTATGATAAAATTTAGAAAGTTTTTTGGATTATTTCTAAATAGTGAAGTTATTTTAATGTTTTAATGATTTTATAAAACGAATTTTCAAACTCTTCATCCAATTTTGGTGATTTTAAAGATTTTTTTTCATTTTGTTTTTTATGATGAATTTATGATTTTAGGTTGATCCTTTAGTGTATATTGGGATTGTTTGATTTATTTTTGAAGAATGAATTGATTGGGTTCATGTTTCCTGTTATTTTGAATATTCCCCTAGAATGTTCTTGTTGGAATATATAATTTTTTTCTAATGGTATGATCTTTAATATGATTCCTCCCATCACTTATGATTAACACTTCTAGTTTTTAGCTTTACCCAGAATCAGAACTGAGTGTTGGAGTTGAGTTATTCTCTATTATTGGATCCCATCCAAGTATATTTTAATAATTTTATACATTATTTCCATGGTGAAAAATATTTGGTAGTTTCTAAGGAATTGTTAGAGAGGATTAAGGAAATATATAATTCTCTAGAAACTCTAGAGACATTAAAAGTGAAAGCTATTGTTGGCTTGTATAAAGGATCGAGTTGAGTGAGGTGAGATTCCATCATCCCATCTCAACTACATGAGAGGATGTATTAGGACTTATTCAAAACCTTTTTTATTCTATGGCCTGATCCTAATAATGTGAAGGTAGAGAAATCCCTTGAATTCATTAGTCTCTATCATTGTGAGTGAATAGTGATGTAGTATGTCGATCATCTTTGAGAGTTGGTATTATTTTATCCTGATCTAGTCATTAAATAATTTGTTAAATCTCAATTAATTGAAATAATAATTTATAAAAACCTTAGATAATTTTTATTTGAACATGGTCTAGAATCTTATGAAGATTTATTTAAATAGGACTTGTTTATAGAAGCTAACTAGACAAAGAAACTTGTGATGGGTGATACCTTGGTTCCATATAATATGAGGAGGGATATTACATTTGATTTAAAGTAGAGGATGGATGAGGGTGAGTTGGAGAATGAGGTTGATGAGGGATAGTATTCTCAGATCCTTACTACTTATATGAATAAGAAGAGATCTCCTGTGTATTTTCATTGTGGGATACCTGGTAAATCTATGACCTCTTTCTTAATATATCTAAGGAAAATTCTTTAATGTGGTAATCTTAAATAATTTTGTAAGAATAATTATCAATTAAATAAGAAGTAAATTTATATATATCTGAATATATATTCTCATATATCTTATGATTTATGATCGATGAGTTTAGAGTAGATTGAATATTTTGTAAAAATATTTTACTATTGAATTTTATGGGTATCTTCTATATCCTTATTCTATACGATGTTAATTATTTTTTTTTTATTATCATGCCTTAGATTTTTTTAATTCTTATTTAGGTTTATATATAATTTTATCAAAGTGATGATATTTTAATTTTTATGAGTTTATCATGGGAATCATTGAGTATGTTCTTGGGTAATTGGGAAGGGTGTTACACCTGTTTAGATTATACAATGGATAGTACCTAGTTTGAGACTCTACCATTTCAACTAGTGGATGGTTTCTCATGATAAAGGTTCAAGGTTACACTTCACTTTAGAATCATGAACTAAAGTTATAGCTCATGTTGTTTTATTTTGAGGAATGTTTTTGATTTTATGTATCTTTTATATTCCTATTGTTTATGATTTTTATGGATTATTTGACCTTATCTTATGGTTTTTTGGGTATTATTTTGGGTTTTTCTTACTTTTAGGTATTTTGGACTAGTTTATTGAGTAATTATTTATGATTAGTATAAGGTTATCATTTCGCTTAGTATTTTGAGGATATGTGTTTATTTTGTGATAATTTTTATATTGAAATGTTTGTCCTCTATATCACTATTTTAAGATGAATTATAATTAGTGGGGAGACCTATTGTTGGTCACTACATTTTTTGAGATTCATTTTTCTTGATTGTGATTCTGATCTTTTTATATATGTTTGATGATATTTGAGTATTAGTTCTATTGATTTTGATGAATTGTGTGCCAGTCAATTTCTCTTTTCTCATTGGGCCTCTTTGAGTTTTCCAAATCATCTTAGTTCATGTATCCTGATAAAGGGTGTGGGTATAGTATTGTTGTTTATGTAAACTGGTAAATCTAAAATGGATAGAGTTTTCTTTCAGGATATGGATCCTTTGAATCCATTTACTTATTATATTTTATTGGTATACCATAGTACCCTTGATTAGGTGAAGTGGTTTTTAACTCTTATTGATTTCTAATTTTATCAATGAATTTTTGGGTGAAGATAGTGGAATGGTTAGGAAAATTTTGACACCCTCATGTTACTATTGAGTAATAAATTATATAATTATGAGTAATTTAAATTTTTAGAGTTTTTAAAAGTTATAATATGAATTTTTTTAAATATTTTTTCCATGTTTCATGGTTACTACATAGATATCACACAATATGTAGAAACTATGTGGGAATCTTTATATACATAGATTTCCTTTAGTGAACCACACATATTTGGAATAATTTTAGTAATAAACATGTGTAAAAACTTACATTCCTTGGTGAAAAATGGGTTTTCATGTTGTTGTTTTTTGGATTTTTAACGTCAGTTACCTCACAATGTTATTATAAGTGACATTGTAAAAAAGTTTTTTATGTAATCTAATATTAACCAATGTTATAAATTTGAAATATTTGGTGGTGTTTTATCATGTCATTTATAGGAAAACAAATGTGGAAAACCATTTATCACATTGGTTTTAAAATAACTGATGTGAGAAATACTATTATAGATGATTTTAGTACTGAATTTCTAAAACAATTATAGAAACTAGACTAAAAATAAATATATGGAGGTATTTTTTCACATTGGTTATATGAAAATCAACATGGAAAACCATTTATCATGTATTTTAAAAAAACCAATGTGATATTGTATTTATCACATCAGTTTTTAAATAAATGACATGATAAAAACTATTTTTAAATTTCCCAAATTGATTTTAAAATAACCAACCTTGATTTTTTTAGAAATTAAAATTAATAAATGACCATCCCATAAGTACAATATTATACCATAAATATAAAAAAATCATAAAATCTAGAAAATGACATCACAAAATCAATGTATTTGAACTTTAAAAATTGAAATATAAACCGTATAATTTATATTATAAATAAACAAAAATAAAATAATTCTTGTGAAATAATATATCCATTCCCTTTTTGAGTATCTTATCTATTTTCTAGTATAATTTTGAGGGTAATAAAAAATCTATAAAATAAAAATAAATCATTGAACATGTATTATAAATATAATTAATAAAAAAGTAAACTAAAGGTTCATAAAAAATATGAACTTAGGGAATTATGTAACTATCTCAGTTAAAATTATTTCAAAAATAAATATTAGAATATAGTATCCATATTCCATTAATTATTCTTGAAGATGATACTTTTGTTTAAAAATATTTTTTCAAATCAAAATATAATTTTAAGTACTTATATCCAAAATATAGTAATTAAAAAATGAGATATCTCCTTTTCTTTTTCATAATTGATATTTTCACTCTTATTTATTATTGTCTCTCTAATATAATCCCATACCCTATTTTAAAATAATATATATTAAATAAATTTAAATTTTATTATTATATATAAAATTATTCAAATATTCATACTTATATGTTCAATTAATTCTTAAAATTAACTCGCAAGTTTCCATGGATAGAGCATAGTGTCAATTTTGTATTCTATTTTGGATAAAAAAAACCCAACATACAATGGCGACTAATATAGAAAAAATTATAATGTTAATGGTATTTTCATTAATATATATAACACCATGGAATATATGTTCCAATCTCTTTAAGATTAAGAAGAATCCAATATTAAATTTTTTTTATTTTGAAATATTTCTACAATATAAAATGTTCTTTTTGTGTCACTTAGTGTCATATCTATGAGTGAAATAAATTTTTGGTCCATAAATACATATAAAAATTTCATATAATACTACATAAAAATTATATAACTATACCTAATACAAAAAATATAAATGTTAAGTTTCAATAAATTAAATTACCTAAAAGTTAGATGATAACCAACTTACATGGAAAATACTTGCATCGTGTTGATATACAAATAAACTCTAGTTATAATCTTCATGAAATATTTCTTTAAAATCATCATAGTCATTGCATGAACACAAATGAGAGCATCCACTCGAATTCCATAAAATTATAATAACAAATTTAAATATGTTGATAATATAGAAATTCTAGAAGAAGTTTTTTCAGAAGTCATAATATCTTTTACTTTTTTTTGTCAATATTGTATTTATTTTCCTTTAAATTATTCCTATAAAAAATAAGATAAATGTATAAATTTTAAAATGTTAAAAAAATAACACTAATATTAAATAAATTATATAATCTACACTTAACTCAATGGTAATTTGTTGAAAAATTATACATGTCCAAACTAAAAGATATCTAAGACTTTGTCCAACTATAGTGATATCATCCCTATGGAATGGTATTCCCACTGATCTATCTATAATATATCATAAAATAACCCCAAGATTCAATATCTTTATCTGTTGATGATGAAAAATATACCAAATATAATTTTAATCCCATATGAAAAAATATAATGATGTAGATAATCAATATATAAATCATAATAAATAGGAAGTTTTATAGGATATGGTGTAGGATTTGGATAAGTTATATGACAAGGTGGAGTGGGATCTATAGGAATAGGTGGAGGAGTTGGATTAGAATCATGAAACTATATTTTCATGTCTGAAAACATCTACTTTACTGAATATTTGATATTTTCTTCTATAGTATCACCCAAATTATGAAATTTAACTACTAAGGATTATTTTTTTATTTTATAAACATCCTCTATTTAAGAACCTTCATAATGACCAAAATATTTTTTACCGATACACCTACTGGGTATCCTTGTACATGACAAGAGTGTTTGGGATTTCACAATTTTATAGAAAAAATATCCTTCCAACCCTCTACTATAATGGCCTTCTATGTTCTATGATCCTCAAGGGATTCATGTATTTAAATTTTGAAAAAATCTTTAGTGAATCACAATATATAAAGAATTTGTTTACTTAAATAACTTAAATAAATTAAATAAATTCCTCAAATTTTCTCAGATTCAACCATTAACTTTTCCATATAATATTTTACCTTTTTTCTCATTCATAGACCCTTCCTTTTTTTGTGTCTAACTAGGGGGGAGGGGGAGCATCAACCTCTATAAAGTATGAAGACTCATCTCTCAGTTTCTTAAATGTTTCTTCTATCATTTATTCTTTCAATAACATATACCCTCCATGAGATAAAGTATGATGGTATACATTTTTTATTGGAACTCCTAAAGATATATCCTCATTTTATATAAATTAAAAATAAAAATATCATTAATAATATCATTAATATAATAAAACTTCTAAAAGTTAGCACTTCCCTTACAAATAAATTCTTATTTTCACCTACTTTCAACAAATTGATTCTGTGTATTTTAATATTGAAATGGATATTTATCCTGTGGATTTTGATGTTTTCTATCACCAAAAATGAAATCTGGTTCACATATCTTTGGATGGGTACGTGATGGCGTGTGAAAGTTGTGTCAGGTAGAGATATGGTTGCAACGATGTGAGATCCGGCTTCGATGGTGGGATGAGGTGGAGATCTGGTTTCATAGGGAGAGGGCGGTGATGACACTTCAAGATGGTAGTGGAGACTGATGACCTATAGAGGTGGGGACCTTTCAGAACAACTAGATCTAGAGGTGGCGCGGTGATGGGGGTTTGTGGGTTGTTTGGCCGATCTCCGCCATGCATGGGTCAGGCGGATGCCATCTCAGGTGATGACGAAAAAGGTTCGATCTATTAATAGAGGGCTCATCTTGGGGTTCTATGTCACAGGATTATGGTTCTTCTCATGGTAGATCTGGATATGGATCTTATCAGATGGCGTGGTGGTAGATCTCATTAGGGTTTTTTACTTTGTATTGGGTGTTGTACCAATGGTGTTTTGCTAACAAAATTTCAGGATGTTTGTCTCTATCCCTTAGGAATGTAATGGGTTCTTTCCCTATGGGATTTTGGGCCACTATAATGGATTTTTACTGGGTTTTTTAGTGGTTTTGATCCCTCTATCCTACGATCCTGTAATGGGTTTTCCCTTACCCAGTTCAAAAGGGGATATTATTTTCGTTTTCCCTTTTTTAATTATGGGGCATGTCCCCAAACCTTATGTTAAAATCCCTCCATCTCTTAGAATCCAATATTAAACATTTATCCATGAATCCTAAAATATTAGGTATATCATACGTCATCTGATAAGAAGGGGAAAACCTATATTTGTAAAAATATTTCATGATAAGTAAAATAATAAAAAATGATCTTACCAAAATTGTCTCTCATAATTGAGATATTTACACTTTTTCAATACTTATCCAATAATACATCAATATACTAACTTTTAATTTAGCTTTCACTACAATAAAAGGCTTAAGTTATTTTTAATTTTTGACCACTAGGAACATCATTATCATCAAACTCAACTAGCATCCTCAGGTCCCAACTATGGGCAATTGATAAATTTTGGTAGTTGTGTGCTGCAACAATTACCAACCCTTGAAGTCTTCTCTCCCTATATATAAGTACATGGATCCTATAAATAATTTTGAGGAGGATCCTCAATAAGAGTATGTTCATGGTTCTCCCTATAAGTAAGTGTATGGTCCTCCAAAGAATCTAGTGCTAAATCAAATGTTTCATCTTCTATAATCTCACAAGTCAAATAAAATTATTACACAAATATAAAAATGCAAATATTACATATAAAATTAAATAAAAAAATAAAAAATGATCTAAAAAAATTTAAAAAAACAAAACACATTTTTATTTATATTTTTTTATGTCTTTAACTAAAATTCTATCAACATTAATGAGAGATGAAATGACATAAAAAATGAAAAAAAATCCAACCATTATATAAAAAGTTTAATTACAATTATAGAATGATACAAGTAAAACAAAACAATACTAAAAAACCGATCTTTTCTATACTAGATATGGAATATCCAATGTAATACACCATTATGGAGTAGACTTACTCCAAAAAATAGTCTATGAATAATAAAAATTCTCCAACCTATTACACCATTTTTACCAAAAAAAAGAATATTCTTTGAAAATACTATGTTATACATTTTTCTAATTTTTAAATATATTAAAATTAAGTTAATTATTTTTATATAAAATCATTAAATTAAAACATTATTGAAGGGTAAACATAAGTTAAGTAAGGTTAATCTAAACATAAATAAACTAATTTAGAGAAACAATTTAACTTATTAGTTATAATATGTATTTTAATAAAAAAAATATCAAACATTTAATGAAATTTTAAAAATTAAACAAGAAATAAATATGTGTTACCTATAATATTAGAAAATTACTAAATGATTGTTTTCTAAAATTCCTTATGATTTTTACATATGGAAAAAACCATGTCTACAATTTTCTCATCAATATTATTTTCCAAACATTCTATGGAAGTAGATATCTCACATAAATCAACATCTTCATCAGGTTTTTCATCCCTAACGTATTGATTTTCTCTTTGTAAAATGATAGACCAATGCATATAAGATGGATAAAGAAAATAATTTTTTTCACGTGTTTCCATGATAAAAGGATCAGTTGTGTATTCCAATCAATTTATATTAACTACTACCATGTCAAATTCATCATGTTTGACATAATTTTTACTAATAAACCATTTTTGGTTAGACACTAGAACTCAAAATTTAATGTATTTTACCTACCATATTTCTTTAATGAATTTTTAATATGCACTTGACGTGGATATTGTGTTTTTTTCTTTGGAACTTGAAAAGTGAATTACATGTGTGAACCCCAATACACTACTATTATGAACTACACTTCTATTATCCTAATATTTCATATGTAATGTATAGCCATTAATGTCATACCCAGACCATGTTATTAAATTTAAACATGTAATTCCCAATGACCATCTCAAATTTTCTGATTCATCTGATCTATCGTGAATAATATCTTTAAACCATGGTAATTTTTTGGTTATGTTCATTAAAAATTCACATATATTTTATCTTTGGATAAAAAAATTTAAACACATTAATTTGAAATGTTATATATGGATGAGAATAATCTATGTTATAAAAGATTTATAATTATATCTTCTTTATATTTTCACTTATCAATGATTTCAATTTCAATTCACTAATCCCATTTCCCTCATAACTAACTCATTCATAGCCAGATGTTGGAAGATTGATGTGCTCCACTGTAGAAAAGTAACTTGTACAAAACTCTAAAACCTCCTTAGAAATATAATTCTCAATGTAAAATTGCAAGTTTTCCTATAAGGTAATAATCTATTTAATTTCGGTTTTAATTCATTTTTATGACCTAATTTGAATACCCTTGGAGGGAATGGGGATAATGGAGTTGTTTGGGGCTTATTTGGTGCTCGAAACCCATATTTCAGAGAAAAAAAGATGAGAAACTTGGTTAGTAATAATAATGCGACCCAAGCCAAATGGTTTGATGAAATTGTGTGGATCTAGATAGTGGGATTTAGGATCCCACACAATTTAAGGAAACTGTGTAGTTGGAGGTTCATGCCTGCATGGGGACCTGAAATATTTAGTAGAGACAAAATGCATGGTTTGCACATGGTTAGTCAAACCATGCACAATGACCATACGGGTTCCCCCTTAGCATAGTAGAGGCCACATAGTTGGTGCACGGTTTGGCCAAAAATGTTGAAAAACTATGAATCCCATATTTTTTGAGTAAAATGACCATATTTCCCTTAAATTTTGTTAAAATATAATTTCTATTTCACTTCTCATCCATGGACATCAGCACACCTATTGGAGCTCCCTTGAAGAAATATTTATTGGATATACTTCTATTATTCCATACGAACTCGAAATAGAGCACCAATAATCTCATTAGATTTTAATTGGTGAGTAATCCATTTCTTTTGTGCAATTATTTTTTCTTATTGGTATTAAAAGAGTTTTTTAGGTGAAAGATTATATGCCCTATTTCCAGGTTCTTCATCTGTTTTTCATTTTCTCTCAATATGATTCGAATAAGAAGCTGACACTGGAAAAACACTATAATATGGATCTAGGGTAGGTGTTTTATAATTTTCCTAAGTGGTTTGGTGCTTTATAGAGATAGTTTCCATTGTGCCACCCTATAGATTTTCCAATGTGGCTGTGAAAATGAATTGAATAATTAAATTGAAAGCGATGGAACCTATTAGGGATGCCCACTAATTTCTTGAGACTTTTTATAGGTTATTTCCCCAAACAAGGTCACCCATTGGGTGTGTCTTTGAGTTTTTCCCTTTTTATACCACCCATGGGGTGTGTGAATGCTTTCCTAGCTAGAGAAAGCCTATTTAAAATTGAAAGGAATTGAGTTGAATAGATTTGATTAATTAGGAGATGAAGATGAATCCTTTTCCATATATTGACATGCTTTTTCCTTATTTAATTGATTGAATGGTTTTAATGGATTTTTATATGAGTGGGTATACTCATGGAACTTGAATGCTTTTGAATTTATGAATGGAATGAGATGTGGAACGAAAATGGTAGTGGATTCCTTGGTAACTATAACATGGTCATTATTTCATCTAGACACCATGGATGTTTCACCCATGGGTCTTGATATATGGTAGAATATTCCTTGGACCTATATACTCCTTATATCTTGATTCTGTATGATACAAAGGGAATTTCTACCCCTTGGATCCAGCGTTTTGGACTTGCATTGGACATGATTTTTTGACATGTTCCTTGGACTCTACCAGTTCCATTACCATGTTTCCATTGAGATTCTCCAAGGACTCAACAATGATTCCTTGGTCCTATATACCTTGGATTCAGCCCTGTGGAGCTTGATACTTCTGATTATATAGAACAAGCTTGGTAAATGTGACATGCATGATTATACGGATCGACCATGGTAATTTATGCCACATCTTGTTATACGACATGACTATGATGGATATGATATACATGGTATATGGAATGGTCATAGTTTTTACTTCCTTTTTATTATTAGCTACCATGTGATAGGATCATGACACTTGTTTTGTAGGGATTCATGTGTGGATGTACAGGACCACATGCTTGTTTACTTTTTTACATGTGAAATTTACTTTCAGTACTATCATACCTTTTATATTATGAACTCTACTTAGATTTTATTGCACAACCCATACTTGTTATAGACACTTTGGGTGGTGACTTAGTGGGATTGTATCTCACACCCTGTTCAGGCTGCCATTGGGTACCCAGATTGATTACATGGATGTTGGTAGAGATTTGGTAAATCTCACATAGTTTTATTCTTGACTTGTTTCTATGTAAGATCAGGGGATCACATGACTAAGTTGAGGCTGATGATGCTATATAAAGAGTGGTTTTTGGATTTCTTATAAATTTTGATATATGTATTGTACACATTCCATGCATACCTATTTTGGATACTTTGTAAAGACAATACATGTATCATCATAGTTATGTATATTATATCAGTTTCTTGAGTTGTTATGTATTTCTATATTGCTTCTATTTCGGTGGGTTACTAGTCAGTATCTGGTTGATCGTTTCAGTCTTCTAAATGTTTATCTATTTCTTGATTGATTTACTAGTTCTGATATTGTCCGTATACGATTTTTACTATTGTTTTACATTATTATAAGAGGGAATAGTCTCCTCATAAGCACACCCTAGTCCATCATTTCTAGTCATTAACCTATAGAATTTGGGGAGATACGCTTCAGGTCATGTGACCAACCGAGCTTAGGGAACAGTTCAGTGGAATCTAGGTCTGGGATGTTACAAAGTGGTATCAAAGGTGTTTTATTTCTTATTTATTATTTTGAGACAATAGAAAGGGTATTAGAAAGAATTGGCATTTGTAAATGAGATATGTTTGAGAGTAGCTGACCCACACATGGGAAAAATACAAATTACCTCAAATGAAAATTTCTATTTTATGGATTTTGACTATTAGTGTTTATTTGATTCCTCTATTAGGTGATTAAATTAAATTGTGATGTTTTAATTTATGAGATTTTAGGTTAAATTTTGTTACAACCTGATGAGATGAGGGTATTCTATCTTATGCATCATTTTAATCACCTACTATAATCCAAATATCATGCATTATTCCATGCCATATTGGATGCATTTCTTATTTACATGAGTTTTTGATGTGTTCCATGATTGATATATCTACTATTGTGATGGAAATTCTATATAGGGAATTGGAAAACATGATTAGTACTTAGAGTACCTGTTTTAGCCTAAGCAGTATTTTCTTGATTAGGCTACAACAGACACCCTAACCAGCCAATTGTGTCATGTTGAGTCATATACCAAGAGTCGCATCGACTGGAATGTGTTACAATGTGGATTAGGTGGATTCCATATTTAGGTTCATGAGGAGTATGAGACCTTATGGATCAGAATTGGTGTACCATTTCATTCAACCATCTAAAATGAAATGTGAAACAAATATGAAAATTAGATGAAATTTGAAAACTGTGAAATAAAGAACTTGACCTTGACCTAGATTTAGTTTGGTATTTAGGCAGTGTCTCTAGTGAATTTTATGGCAGTTCATTTTTACCAGTACTATATTTAGGATAAAGCTATGTGGTATGACATATTTATAGGAAGGTTTTGATATATCCTATGATTTTAGAAGTAAAATTTGATATCAAATATTCTTGAGGTGTGTGTTTGTCATTATAGAGACATTACACCATGACGACCTCCAGTTGTACACCAATAGGGTGGCATTGGCTACACTCTAGGGGTAGTGGTCCATGGGCTACTGGTGGATCCTCATATAGTGATAGATGAGGCACCCACAATTTTACCGAAAAAAGGTGTAGATGAATGGTTCAACGAGTGTTTTATACATTTCATGTAGACTTATCAGGGGGCATTGAAACCTTCCTCATCCATGGATAAGGTGACACATGAGTTATAACAGCAACAAACTCCCATGTTTTTTGTGGGATGGAGGTTGATAGGATGTTGATATATGGATTGGGACTATGTTGTCGATATTCATGCATCTAGAGACACCACTTGAGTGGAGAGTAAAGCCTATGAATTATATTATTGGAGGAGCAGAAAAGTATTGGTGAGATGTTCTGAACCAGGAAGATGCACTATGTGGCATGGTTTGGATGGATTTTAAATTTAGATTATATGATTATATTTTCCCTAAACTCTAAAAGAAGAGTGGGATAGTAAGTTCATGCATCTGGATTTGGGGATATGACAATAATGGAGTATTCGACACAATTTATAGAGATTCATCATTTTCTGCTAATATATGTTGTTGATAACACATAAAGGGAGAGAGGATTTGAGGAAAGTCTCCAAAATTCTATTCAATAAAAGGTGAAAGTGCTTAGGTTAATGATGAATAATAAGATTTAAATCATGTAATAATTAGAGTACATAACCTGAGGGAAGATGGTGGTTCATAGCAAAGTAGTACAATATCATGACCTAGTGGTTTGAATTACAGTGGTGGGAAGCAAGGTTTTGAGGCTTCCCATAAGATGAGTACCATCTAGTATGTGAGTACTGCTATATTGGTTTTCTATCATCAATGTGGTAGATGGGGTGTCACGACCCATCCTCGGGGCTCGTTCCATGACTACCCCAAGCCCGCCTTCCATAGGCTAGGGGCTGGAGACTAGCACCAAAGGCGTAAATCCCGATAAAAGGGAAGGCATTACCTTATATAAGAAAACAAACACCACAGGTTACGCAATCTGAAGTAAACACTAAGTAAACTGAGTAAAAAAGTAAGTGCTGGAAAGTAAATG
Source organism: Viscum album (assembly GCA_963277665.1). NCBI lineage: Eukaryota > Viridiplantae > Streptophyta > Magnoliopsida > Santalales > Viscaceae > Viscum > Viscum album. Next base: position 84,173,429 of record OY728138.1, read on the forward strand.
GGCCAGAATACAAACCCAACTGAAAGTACAGTACAACTGAAAAGAAGGTACAACAGCAGTAAATTTAATCAGCAACCACCGAGTCGTCCTTCGTCTATCCCACCTGAAGGGTGGGTATAGATGGTCTCTTCAGCACCACGGGTCTGGTCTTCTGCTCCGTGTACGTCTTTCTTGATAGTCCACCTCCAGCTACTGTCCCGCTCTGAAAGCCTCAACCACGATCAACGTTGTCCTTCGTCTATAACCAACAAAACATAGTGCGGGCATAGCCCATGAAGGGGTCAGTATACGATACTCAGTAGGGACCCCGAGTGTAAAGACCCAGAAATTTCAAGGGAAATTTTTTTCTAAATTTTCTTTGGGATTTTAAAAGAACGCATTTTCTGACGGTGCCTGATTCTGAGGCCCAGTGTGCCCGGAATCATTTTCCAAAGTTTAGCTCGGTTACGTTCAGTGAACGAATGAGAGGGTTTCTCTAACTTTTGAATCGGTGCTCAGAATTGAATTCTGAGGGAACCGATGGAATCGCAGCGCCGGTATTTGCTTAGAAACACATCTTCCGGAGTTGCGTTTGCTCGGGTGTGGTTTTTAATTTTTGGGCTTTAAGTTAAGAAATAAAATAATGTGGTATGACAAACTTTATTTTATTTAACTTAAAGCCGCTTAAAGCCATTTTAACCTGGTTAAGCTGAGTTGAAGCAGATAGGGTGGAACCCAAAATATCCTACCCTCTTGGTAGGATATTTGTGAGGTGGGGCCCGCACGATCCCCACCATTTCTTTCCCTCTAAGTAATGCACCCACGAAAACCCTTTTTAAATAAAGTCAACCAACGCGTTTTCTTAAAATTCTAAACACCCCTATTAATTGGGCAGTCAAGTCGTACTATTAATTCATCGAATTAATGGTTCGTTACTTAACTTAGAATTTTCTAAATATTGGCATGAGAATAAAATAAGACCAATACTTGTTTTCTCTTAAGGGTTGCTTGTTGAGAGAATTGGGAGAAGCTTGAAGATCTTCATCCTCCTTCATGAAGAACGCGAAGAACGCGAAGAACGCGAAGAACGCGAAGAACACCGGCCTCCGACGAAGGGCGACAAAGAATGCCAAACCCTCGAAGATCGACGACGTGACGCCGACAGTTCTCCCTCTGTGACGCTTCTTCCACGACGATCCATCCCCGCGACAATCTTCGATCAACAACTTGAGGTAGGGGGGTTGTGTGATTTTCCTTACGTGATTATCTTCCGTCTTTTATCCGTGATATTTGGACCGCATGATATCAGTTAAATGGAGGAGGGGATATCAGTTAATGGGAGGAGGCCGGACTGCACAAACATGGTCGTCCCCCTCCCTTTTTTTTTCTTGTTGTTGCGGAGCGAATGAATTGATGCGGTGTCGTCACACCGTGCGGGATCGAGCGGCAAGGATGCGCGACAATGTCACACCGCGCGGGATCGAGCGGCAAGCATGCGCGACATCGTCACGCCGCGCGGGATCAAGCGGCAAGAATGTGTGACGTCGTCACGCCGTGCATTCAAATTTTAAACTCTCGTGCGTGGGTATTTGATTGCAAGGTGTTCGTATAATTTATTTTGGATAAATTATACCCTCATCAATGATTAAAATCATGTGTTTATTATTTTCCAATTGATAACACCTAACGCGGAGGGCGCGGGCCGAATAAACACGGACCGACAACCCTCCGCAGCTTGTTTATCGATGTTCGGATCAACAGACGACAACGAAGCAGGCCGCCATGGCGTTTGAGGGCCTTGCAGTGAAGATCGGGTCCTAGGAGGACCACTGGCGAAGACCGCACGCAAAACGGACCACCGGAGCGCGTCCGGTGGTCCGCAGAAGCTCCCGCCGGTGCGCCACTCTGGCGCGGCGACGCCCGGCACGCCGCCGGCAAAACCCGCCACGGATGAAGCCACGGCGGCGAGGTCAATTCTGCGGCCGCGCGGAACCGAGGGGCGGGACGCGGCCGGCATGCCGCGTCCGGGTGCCGCGGGCGGCCCCCGCGCGGGGGCCGCAGTTCCCTCGCTCGGTCGGTCGACCGACCCGCTGGGCAGGGTCGCGCCCAGGCCGGGCCGGGCCGGGTCGCGCCCAACCGGGTCGGACCCGGACCCGGTTCGGGCCGGGTCGGTCCGGGCCCAGACCCCCCGTTTTCAGACCGTTTTCAGTCTTTTGCCCATATCTTGGGCTACGGACCTCCGATTGACGCACCGTCAACGGTGATGCGATCCTAGGATCGAGACAGTTGTTTTAACATATTACACTCAAGGTTTAGGAGAACTTTGGGTTCGGCCGGGTTGGTTCGTACACGAAACCAACCGGGCCCTCGGAGCGGAAACAGGTATATCTTGAACACCGGACGTCCGATTGACGTGTCGTCGACTTTATTGGAATCCTCTTGATGAGACGGAACTTTTGGAATGCCCCACCCGAGGTTTGGATGCAGTTGGAGTATGGCCGGGTTGGATTGTACCCGAAATCCAATCGGGCCCCTGGAGCGGGAAAGCTGATATCTTTCAGACCAGACGTCCGTTTGACGAACCATCAGCGGCATTATTGATCCCTTTGAGAAACGGTCCCTATGAGTATACCCTATGAGAGTTCGGGGTATAGTTGAGATACGGCCGGGTTGGTTCGCACATGAAACCAACCTGGCCCCTGGGACGAAAATGTTAATAACTCATAGACCGGGCGCCCGATTGACGCGTCGTCTGTTGCATTGAGACCCCTATGATGAGGCGGTCTATTGAGAAACATCTTCATGGGACTTTGTGTTACTTGGAGCATCGACTAGTAGCTCATGGAGCGGACCCTCCCAGAGGCGAGCGTGCGGAGTACGGAGACCGTGTAGCCGGCTGAGACCTGACAGCTGCTTGTCCGATTCGTTTCGGAGTGACTTGCATAGCTTAGTGGGGAGCACTACTTTGTGAGGTGGCAGACCCACGGTGGAGGAGTACTACTGTGTGAGGTGGAAGACCCGCGGTACTCGACAGGAGGAGTACCTCTGTAGGCTATGAGGGGGAGCACTACTGTGTGAGGTGGCAGACCCATGGCGGGAAGCACTACTATGTGAGGTGGCAGGCCCACGGTACTCGACAGGAGGAGTACCTTAGCAGTCTTAGGTTGGTGATCAGTACCTCAGAGTCGTGACAGGACCACTGTACTCTCCAAAGATGGAGCTCTTCAGCAGTTACAGTTTCGATAATGAAAATCCTGGTTTGAGCTGAGACTTTTGACCTTTGTGTTTACCTCATGATTGAGATGGGTCACTTGATAACTTAGGTATATATATGGTCATATACCTAGGTAGGGGTTATCCGTTGATTTCATGATCTTGGTGTTTTCCTCATGATTGAGATGGGTTACTTGATAACTTAGGTATATGCATGAGCATATACCTAAGTAGAGGTTATCTGTTGAGATATTCTTTGTGGTTATCCTTGTTAGTTTTAGTGAGACCTTGAGGGTCTCGGGGTCCCTACTGAGTATTGTTATACTCACCCCTACACGGGCTATGCCCACACCTCGTTGTGTTGGTTGCAGACGACAGGTAGAGCTGCCGGAGGCCGAGTGTTCGAGGACTGGATGGTACCCGGAGGTGGACCACTCGACAAGTCAGTATCCCGTGGTGGACGATCTAGGAGCTGCGCTATCTGTACCTACCCTTCAGGTAGGATCCGTGGTGGACGATCCAGGAGCTGCGCTATCTATACCTACCCTTCAGGTAGGATCCGAGGAGGACCACCCAGGAGCTGCTTTCTTCCTTCCAGTTGTTTGTCTTTTTCTATTGTACTTTCTTTTCAGTTGTAGTTGTACTTTCAGTTGGGTTTGTATTCTGGCCCATTTACTTTTCAGCACTTTCTTTTGTACTTAGTGTTTTACTTTCTCTTGTACTCTGTGGTGTTTTGTTTACTTTTATAAAGGCAATGCCTTCCAAGTTATCGGGATTTACGCCTTTTGTGCTAGTCGCCAGCCCATGGCCTATGGAAGGCGGGCTCGGGGTAGTCACGGCATGGGCCCCAAGGACGGGTCGTGACAAATTGGTATCAGAGGAGTTGGTTCTACCGTAGAACTTATACTCTGATATTTTTCTTTCTGTGAAGTGATAGTGTTAAGTGTACCGAGTGTGGTTTTCAGTTCAGGGAGTCCAGTTTTGGTGCGGGAGGCCGACGTATCCATACACCAAGACCCTGAAAACTGATTTCGGACTTTGTGCATGAAAACACTGATTGCGTGTGTGTTTCCATAAGTTTTAAAAGTCAGATAAAACCAGGTTAGCTCACCAGGTATAAATCGTTTGACCGTTTCACGTTGTTTCTTTCAGGATGCCTCCCTGTGGACGACCAGCTAGAGCCCCGAGAGTGGTACGTACTGACAGCCCGCCGAGCGACGATGCCTCAGTACAGGGCCCTATCCCAGTTGAGGCACCAGTGGTACTACTACCCGTTGGGCCACCGATGCCACCAGCCCCAGCAGCAGAGGGTGCACGTTGCTTGAGCGCACTGCACGAGTTCCAACGCTAGAGACCAACCAGGTTCCAGGGAGGGACGGACCCGCAGGCGGCTGAGGATTGGCTGGAGGCTGTGGTGAGAGTCTTCAGGCTAGTGGGGACGCCAGCAGACTTCATGGTGATCCTTGCTGCCGGCCTTATTCAGGCAACAGCCGGCAGATGGTGGAGCCTGATGCTCCAGATACATGACGAGGCGACACTTCTATGGGCAGACTTCGAGAGCCTGTTCCGGGCAGAGTTTGTACCAGCCACCCTTCAAGCGGTGCGTATACAGGATCTACTTCAACTGCGTCAGGGCAGCATGACAGTGGCGTAATATTCAGTGAGGTTCACAGACCTTTCGCGCTACTCCACAGATATGGTACGGGACCCTTTCTTTAGGGCCCGAACCTTTGAGCAGGGACTCAGGCGAGAGATTAGAGCTTCTATTGTTTCTCACAGCATCCCGACGCAGACAGGGGTGTTGGAGTGAGCCCTCTTAGTGGAGAATTTCCTTGCTGAGCAGTCTCCAGCAGAAGGACCCACCACTAGCTGGAATGCGGCAGAGTCTTCTATAGCAGGCAGTAGACAGATGACGTAGAGGTCCAAGAGGACCAGACCTACAGGTGGTCGACCGCATGACTCACAGTCGGTAGTACGAGGCACCAAGGGGAGGGATAGAGCCAGACCTGCCATGTAGTGCTACTCCTGTGGCAGGATTGGTCACATGGCACATGACTGTCCGACCCGCTATGCAGATGACCAGTGGATAAATGAAGAACATCCCAGGCAGATGCAGAGGTTCGATCGAGACGGACTGCAAGGAGCGGAAGGCCGAGGGAGAGAAGTTGGTCGTGCAGTTGGAGGTGGACGACGCTACGAGGTGTTGCCACCACCACCACCAGGAGGTCCACCCCGACTGCAGGGGTTTGGTGGACATAGGAGAGCTCAGCTTCAGGAAGCTGTGGCCTACGATCATGGAGCTCCGGAAGCAGATGGATAGGAGCAGAACTAGTGGATACGTCCCTTGTACTTCTAGTTCCATATTGCTATTGTATTCGTGTCTTTGTACTATGAGCTGCAATAATAAAAGGACATTTATCTTTGTGATGTTTTCTTTCCTGTCCTTTTGTTTGGTTGATACTGAGAGGTCCCGGTTAAAACTGTTGACTTGACCCTCACTTCCGAGATTTCTACTGGAGGAGACCCAGTGACCTCACACTGATGTCGACAGCGTGACTCGACCCTTTGAGGTGAGAGTGGTAGTTGGATCTCTTGGTGGCAGCATTGAGGCCTTACGACCTTAGTTTGAGTATGGAATGGGAAATAACTGTTCATACTCAAATTGACGGTTTTAGGCAAATGTCGGGATGGGTTTTCCTTGGTCGGCGGAAAGGAAACCCCAGGCAGCACAGGATAAAATCATGCACAGTAGGGTGCGACCGATCACTCTTGAGTCAGTCAACCTTACCCTCATGGCAGCAGTCGTTTTGAGTTCCAGTTCTAAACAGGAATTGGAGACCTCTGGAGTTCGAGGATGACGATCACGTCCTTATACGGGTCTCACCTCGATGAGGTTTACGGAGATGTGACCAAGGCGGCAAGTTATCTCCGAGGTTCAGCGGACCTTCTTAGGTTGTCAACTGGGTAGGCGGGGTGGTTTACCGCTTGACCCATCCACCTCAGTTGCACTAGGTGCACGACGACTTCCACATATCTCAACTGAGGAGATACGTGCTCGACCCTTTGCATATCATAGACTATGAGGAGCTGGACGATGGCGATGGGGTTTCTTTCATGGAGGTTCCAGTGGATCGAGGATTGACAGGAGCAGATCCTACGAGGACAATCGATTCCTCGGGTGCACCTTCTTTGGCAGTATGGAATCCTCCAAGTGAGCACATGGGAGCGGAAGGCTCAGATGCGTGCTCAATACCGCTTTAGTGACCCTAGTTTGTGTTGAAGCTTTACGGGGACGTAAAGCCCTGAGGTGGGAGTAATGTAAAGACCCAGAAATTTCAAAGGAAATTTTTTTCTAAATTTTCTTTGGGATTTTACAAGAATGCAATTTCTGACGACACCTGATTTCGAGGCCCGGTGTGCCCGGAATCATTTTCCGAAGTTTAACTCAGGTACATTCAATGAACGAATGAGCGGGTTTTTCTAACTTTTGAATCAGTGCTCGGAATTGAATTCCGAGGGCACCGATGGAATCGCAGCACCGATATTTGATTAGAAAAACCTCTTCCGGAGTTGCGTTTTCTCGGGTGTGGTTTTTAATTTTTGGGCTTTAAGTTAAGAAATAAAATAATGTGGTATGACAAACTTTATTTTATTTCACTTAAAGCCGCTTAAAGCCACTTTAAACTGCTTCAGCTGAGTTGAAGCGGATAGGGTGGAACCCAAAATATCCTACCCTCTTGGTAGGATAATTGTGAGGTGGGGCCCGCACGAGCCCCACCGTTTCTTTCCCTCTAAGTAACGCACTCGCGAAAACCCTTTTTAAATAAAGTCAACCGATGCGTTTTCTTAAAATTCCAAACGCCCCTATTAATTGGGTAGTCAAGTCGTACCATTAATTCATCGAATTAATGGTTCTTTTCTTAACTTAGAATTTTCTAAATATTGGAATGAGAATAAAATAAGACCAATACTTGTTTTCTCTTAAGGGTTGCTTGTTGAGAGAATTGGGAGAAGCTTGAAGATCTTCATCCTCCTTCGTGAAGAATGCGAAGAACGCAAAGAACGCGAAGAACGCCGGCCTCCGACGAAGGGCGACGAAGAACGCCAAACCCTCGGAGATCGACGACGTGACGCCGACATTTCTCCCTCTGCGACGCTTCTTCCACGAAGATCCATCCCCGTGACAATCTTCGATCGACAACTTGAGGTAGGGGGTTTACGTGATTTTTCTTACGTGATTATCTTCCGACTTTTATCAGCGATATTTGGACCACATGATATCAATTAAAGGGAGGAGGGGATATCAGTTAATGGGAGGAGGCCGGACCGCACAAACATGGCAGTCCCCCTCCCTTTTTGTTTTTCTTGTTGTTGCGGAGCGAATGAATTGATGCGGTGTCGTCACACCGCGCGAGATCGAGCGGAAAGGATGCGCGACAACGTCACACCGCACGGGATCGAGCGGCAAGCACGCACGACATCGTCACGCCGCACAGGATCGAGCGGCAAGAATGCGCGATGTCGTCATGTCGCGCATTCAAATTTTAAACTTTCATGCGTGGGTATTTGATTGCAAGGTGTTCGTATAATTTATTTTGGATAAATTATACCCTCGTCAATGATTAAAATCATGTATTTATTATTTGCCAATTGATAACACCTAACGCGGAGGGCGCGGGCCGAATAAACACGGCCCGGCAACCCTCCGCAGCTTGTTTATCGATGTTCGGATCGATGGATGAAGACGAAGAAGGCCGCCATGGCATTTGAGGACCTTGCAGTGAATATTGGGTCCCGGGAGGACCACTGGCGAAGACCACACGCAAAACGGACCAACGGAGCGCGTCCGGTTGTCCGCAGAAGCTTCCGCTGGTGCGCCCCGGAGGCGCGGCGGTGCCGGCGGCCGGCAGCGGCTGACCGCCATGCGGAGGCGGTGCCTGGCACGCCGCCGGTAAAACCCGCCATGACTGAAGCCGCGGCGGTGAGGTCGGTTCCGCGGCCGCGTGGAACCGAGGGGCGGGACGCGGCCGGCATGCCGCGTCTGGGTGCCGCGAGGGCCGCGGTTCCCTCGCTCGGCTGGTCGACCGAGCCGAGCCGACCCGCCGGGAAGGGTCGCGCCCAGGTCGGGCCGGGCCGCCCCCGGCCAGGTCGGGTCGCGCCCAACCGGGTCGGACCTGGACCCGGGTCGGGTCGACCCGGTTCGGGCCGACCCAGGGGGGGTCAGGCCGGGTCGGTCCGGGCCCAGACTCCCCATTTTCGGACCGTTTTCAGTCTTTTGCCAATATCTTGGGCTACAGACCTCCTGTTGACGCACCATCAGTGTCGATGCGATCCTCGGATTGAGACGGTCGTTTTGACATATTACACTCAAGGTTTCAAAGAACTTTGGGTTCATCCAGGTTGGTTCGTACACGAAACCAACCGGGCCCTCAGAGCGGAAACATATATATCTTGAGCACCGGACGTCCGATTGACATGCCATCGACTTTATTGGAATCATCTTGATGAGATGGAACTTTTTCCATGCCCCGCCCAAGGTTTGGACTCAGTTGGAGTATGGCCAGGTTGGATTGTACCCAAAATCCAACCGGGCCCCTGGAGCAGGAAAGCTGATATCTTTCAGACCAGACGTCCGTTTGATGAACCATCAGCGGCATTGTTGATCCCTTTGAGAAACGGTCCCTATGAGTATACCCTATGAGAGTTCGGGGTACAGTGGAGATATGGCCGGGTTGGTTCGCACATGAAACCAACCGGGACCCTTAGATGAAAATGTTAATAACTCATAGACCGGGCGCCCGATTGACATGCTGTCTGTTGCGTTGAGACCCCTATGACGAGGCGGTCTATTGAGATACTTCTTCGTGGGACTTTTTGTTACTTGGAGCATCGACCAGTAGCTCGTGGAGCAGACCCTCCCAGAGGCGAGCATGCGGAGTACGGAGACCGTGTAGCTGGCTGAGACCTGACGACTGCTTGTCCGATTCGTTTCGGAGTGACTTTCATAGACCAGTGGGGAGCACTACTTTGTGAGGTGGCAGACCCATGGCGGAGGAGCACTACTGTGTGAGGTGGCAGACCCGCGGTACTCGACAGGGAGAGTACCTCTGTAGGCTATGAGGGGGAGCACTACTGTGTGAGGTGGCAGACCCATGGCGGGAAGCACTACTGTGTGAGGTGGCAGGCCCGTGGTACTCGACAGGAGGAGTACCTCAGCAGTCTTAGGTTGGTGAGAAGTACCTCGGAGTCGTGACAGGACCACTGTACTCTCCAGAGACAGAGCTCTTCAGCAGTTACAGTTTCGATAATGAAAATCCTGGTTTGAGCTGAGACTTTTGACCTTTGTGTTTACCTCATGATTGAGATGGGTCACTTGATGACTTAGGTATGTGTATGGGCATATACCTGGGTAGGTTTTATCCATTGATTTCATGATCTTGGTGTTTTCCTCATGATTGAGATTCATTACTTGATAACTTAGGTATATGCATGAGCATATACCTAAGTAGAGGTTATCTGTTGAGATCTTCTTTGTGGTTATCCTTGTTGGTTTTAGTGAGACCTTGATGGTCTTGGGGTCCCTACTGAGTATTGTTATACTCACCCCTACACGGGCTATGCCTGCACCTCGTTGTGTTGGTTGCAGATGACGGGAAGAGCTAACGGAGGCCGAGTGTTCGAGGACTGGATGGTACCCGAAGGTGGACCACTCGACGAGTCAGTATCCCATGGTGGACGATCCAGGAGTTGCGCTATCTGTACCTAACCTTCAGGTAGGATCCGTGGTGGACGATCCAGGAGCTGCGCTATCTGTACCTACCCTTCAGGTAGGATCCGAGGAGGATGACCCAGGAGTTGCTTCCTTCCTTCCAGTTGTTTTTCTTTTTCTGTTGTACTTTCTTTTCAGTTGTAGCTGTACTTTCAGTTGGGTTTGTATTCTGGCCCTTTTACTTTTCAGCACTTTCTTTTGTACTTAGTGTTTTACTTCCGCTTGTACTCTGTGGTGTTTTGTTTAATTTTATAAAGGCAATGCCTTCCCAGTTATCAGGATTTACGCCTTTGGTGCTAGTCGCCAGCCTCTGGCCTATGGAAGGCGGGCTTGGGGTAGTCACGACACGGGCCCCAAGGACGGGTCGTGACACCGAGACCCCCGAAGGTCTCTCAGAATCCACAAAGGATAAACCACAAAAGAAGAATACAAACACGAAGTATCAACCAACACTACTTAGGTATATGCCCATACATATATCTAAGTCTCCATTTCCAATTCGGCTCTAACTCACGAGCCCAAGTACAACCTAGTCCACACAGGAAAACACAACCCAATCCACATAGGAAAGCAAGTCAATCATATCTATGATAATGATTGGAAGTCAAGACTCAGCTCACACAGGTATACTACTCACGAAGAGGGGTGGAGATGATAGATGTAGCCTCTGAATCATCTCCCCTACTGAACCCACGTAGGATCCAAGTATAGAAGTCGTCGCTACCGAACCCACGTAGGATCCAAGTACAGTTTTCATTGCTGCCGAACCCACGTAGGATCCAAGTACAGTCGTCATCACTTCCGAACCCACATAGGATCCAAGTACAGTCATCCTCACTACCGAACCCACATAGGATCCAAGTACAGTCATCATCGCTGCCTAACCCACGTAGGATCCAAGTACAATCGTCATCATCGTCGCAGTCGCAGCCAGCTCTAGGATTCCCGCACACAGCATACTCGATTTCGGGAGGGTCCGCTCCTCGAATCAAAGGGGTGGATACATCAACCGTCACGAAGACTAGAGTTAAAGTATCTCATAGTTTTTTCCCACGTCACAGGGTAAAACCAAGCAAAATGTACCCAAGTCATGGAGAACAAGACAACCAATCCATTTTCCTAAAGTACACGGCATGTAGGTAAGCAAAACACACCGTGTCATCAGACACCGGGTACTACCTGTGTGAAACGGCTCGTGTCACGGGGTTGGTCGTGTAAATAAGAAAGTACACGGTGTGTGGTATAGTTACACACCGTGTCTTCAGTCCAAGGGTACTGTTCGTATACCACAACCTATGTCAAAGGGTTGTTCGTGTAAAAAGTAAGTACACGGCGTGTGGTATAGTTACACGTCGTGTCCAAACTTCTGGGGTCGGCTCCATGTACGTTGGCCATGCCTGGCCGTGTGGTGGAGTACCTGCCCGTGTACTCCACCCTATGTCGGTGTATTCCCGGAATACACGCCAAGTCATCACAAAGCTGCTTCTGCCATGGTGAAGGTAGTACACATCGTGCCTCTTGGCCGTGTGGTTCTGCTCGTGTCCGTGTATCTCTTGGATTACACGCCGAGCCTCGCGAAGCTGCTTCTGCCTTTCTATAAAGAGAATATATGCCGTGTTACTTGTCCATTTATAGTTGTCTGTGTCCGTGTATTTTCCCTAAATACATGCCATGTCCATCGAAGTCTCCTTTGTCAAACAATGTGAAGATTACACGCCGTGAGTCTATAGTCACACGTCTTGTGTTACTTTTCTAATGTCCGAAACGGAAACCACAATACGCTTGTACTACATGGCGTGTGCTCCTGGAGGACATGCCGTGTATTCAGGAATTTTCCAGAAAATGACAGCTCTGGCCAGCACACCTCCTGAGGTGTCTGTACGTCGTTCCGATGATCCGATTTCTACGAAACTTCCGCTTCTAGGTCGCCCCGATGCCCTGAGGTCGTTTACGATGTTTTCAGGCCTCCGATTGGCTCCAAAAAACATAGCTTGATTAACTGCACATGAACATCCTAAGAACTCCACATATATTCGCAAGAACGGAGCAGGAATCGGACCGTGTTCGTTTGGTTCGGCCCCTTCCACATCAGTCTGATAACAAGCGGTTTAAGAGGGACAACAACATAGAAGGAAAACCAATCATTTCTCAATCCAAACACACCCCTACCTTGATAAACGATGACGTTTTCCAGAAATGCGGAAGATGGTGTCGTGGGGTGAGGTTTCGAAGACGGCGTTGGCGTGCGTCCAAAGAGGGGATGGAATCTCACACTATCTGCGAAGAGAAGATGGTATGGCATGTCGTCTCTCCTTGTGGTGACGGCGTTCTTCGTCAAAGGGTGATGTTCTTTGCGGAAGGATGAAGTTCTTCCAAAGGAACTTGAGCTCTCTCCTCCAATCATCAACACAATGTGCCAACCCCCAAATAAAATAAGACTCCTCTTATTTTATTAAAGCGTGGAATGCATTTCAAATTACAAAATTCAAAAACAAAATCACTCAATTAATAAAACTTGAGTTGTCTAATTAATTGGGTGTTATGTTGGCAAGTTTAATGAGGGTGAGAGAGAGGATTTACTCACATAAAGGTGGGAGTTAGGGAATGTGAAGGGTTGGGATAATGTGGGCCCCACCTCACCTTAATCCTCTCATGGGTAGTTAGAATCTAGTGGATCCCACCCCAACTCCCACACCTAGGATCTAACCACTTAGAAAAAGAAATAAAATTGTTACACAATTTTATTTTACTTTTCATTTAATCCACATTTTTTTTACAACTCCTCCCAAGAAAATGCACCTTCGGTAAAGGTCCTCTTAAGCAATTACCGGCGATGCGGTTCGATTGGTGCCCTCAGATTTCAATTCCAAGCACCGGTTCAAAAGATAGAAAAACTCACTCATTCGTTCACTGAACGTACCCAAGCTAAACTTCGGAAATTGATTTCGGGCACACCAGGCCTCGGAATCAAGTGCCGTCAGAAACTGCGTACTCATAAAATCCCAAAGAAATTAAGAAAAAAATTCCTTTAAATTTACGAGTCTTTACATTACTCCCACCTCAGGGCTTTACATCCCTGTAAAGATACATCACAAACTAGGGGAACAAATGAGGGTACTGTGTACGCATCTGAGACTCCTGCTCCCATGTGCACTCCTGGAGGTTCCTGTGCTGCCACCTAATGTGCACTAGAGGAATCGACCATCCACATAGGACCCGCTCATTTCGATCCTTGATCTCCACTGGAACCTCTACAAATGTCGCACCATCATGGATGTCCATCTCCCCGTGATCAATGATATGTGTCAGGTCGTGCACGTATCTCCTCAGCTGAGATACGTGGAAGACGTCGTGCACTCGGTGCAACTGAGGTGGAAGAGCCAGGCGATAAGCCACCTCGCCTATCCTACTGAGAACCTGGAATGGTACAATGAAGCGCTGAGATAACTAGACACCCCGGCCATAGAAATATGCGCACTAAAGGAATCGAAGTACGTGGAAATCTCGTCACAAAATCCATAGATATCCCGTCTCACTTCCACTCCGGGACCTCTAGGGGCTGTACCAAACCTTCCAGTACCTGGTTCTCTGCCTTCACCTACTGGGAAATGAGGCATCGTGAAACGAACTCTACCACAACATTCTTCATACCAGTACACCAGTGCTATCATCTGAGATCCTGGTACATCTTTGCCACTCCCGGATGTACTGCCAAAGGGGAAGTGTGAAACTCTCTCAGCACTTCTTCCTGTAAAGTAGTTGGTACCATGGTACATCCTCTAAAAAGGATGATGTGCTCTCCTCCTATAGAAAATACATCAGGTGCCTGCCCTATAGAAATATGAGCACGTCGCGTCTCATAGTAAATGTACCCACGATGTGCCTCTCTAACCCACTGAAGTATTGGGGGAGTGACTGTAGAAAGGCTGCCCCATCTCTATCCACGAAGGATATCTGCAAAGTGGCTAACTGCTCTGTCGCCTCTCCAAGTAGTTGAATTCCCATCCTCCTGATGAGAGCATCAGCTACTACGTTCTCCTTCCTAGGAGTATAGACTATCTCAAAGTCATAGTCCTGGAGGAACTCAAGCCATTGTCACTGTCTCAGGTTCAGGTCCTTCTGCGAGAAGATGTACCTGAGAATCTGGTGGTCAAAGTAGACTGTAAAGTGCTCACCCATCAGATAGTGCCACCACATCTTCAAGGCGAAGACCACTACTGCTAACTCTAGGTCATGGGTACCGTAGTTCTACTCATGCTACCTCAACTGTCCTGAACCGTAATCGATCACTGCCTGCTCCTGCATCAGGACACACTCAAGCCTGGTCCCTGATACATCGCAGTAAACTACGTACCCTATGCCCTCCTCCGATATCCTCAAGATGGGTGCACTGGTCAATCTCTGTCTTAGATCCTGGAAGCTCTACTGACATCTATCCAACTACACGAAGGGTTTCCCCTTCTTTGTCAAAGCTGAAAGTGGTGCTGCAACTCTGGAGAAGTTTGGAACAAATCTCCGATAGTACCCAGCCAGACCTAGGAAACTCCGCACCTCCGTCACACTCCCGGGTGGCTCCCAAGCTAGTACTGCCTCGATCTTCGAAGGATCCACTGCAACTCCCGCCTCAGAGATGACGTGTCCCAAGAAGTGGACCTCAAGAATTCAGAAATGACACTTCGAGAGATTACCATAAAGCTGGTGCTCTCAGAGTGTATCCAGTATAACCCGCTAGTGGTAGGCGTGCTCCTCCTCAGTAGTTGAGTATATCAATATGTCGTCGATGAAGACTACGACAAATAGATCGAGCTAAGGTGGGAATATCCTGTTCATGAGACTCATGAACACTGATGGAGCGTTGGTTACACCAAATGGCATAACCAAGAACTCATATTGGCCATATCGACACCTGAAGGTCGTCTTCTGCACATCCTCGTCTCGAACTCTAAGCTGATGATATCCTAACCTGAGGTCTATCTTCGAGAACCATCGTGCTCCCTTGAGTTTATCAAAGAGGTCGTCCATCCTCAGGAGTGGATACTTGTTCTTCATAGTCACCTAATTTAGGCGATGGTAGTCGACACACAGTCGCAAACTCCCGTCCACCTTCTTGGCGAACAAAATCGAGGAAGCCCAGGGTGAAACACTGGGTCGAATGAATCCATTGCCTTGCAAGTCCTCCAGTTGTACCCGTAGCTCTCGAAGCTCAGCGGGAGCCATCCGATATGTTTAATTAGATATTGAGGCTTTGACGGGGTACAATTCAATATAGAAGTCTACCTCTCTACGAGGTGGTAGTCCTAGAACGTTGTTAGGAAAAATGTCCGCATACTGATCCACCACAACAGGAAAAATCAGACTCTGCACATCAACTTCTCCTAGGATTAGACGAGCCAACTGATGGGTGATCGGCTGTCCTCTCCTCTATGTGAGTTCATCCTGCGCTGTAAAGGCTCCCTTCTCTCCAGTGAAGGTGAACCTGCTCCCATCTGTGTGGACACACCGCACTTTGCGCCTAATACAGTCGATCTGAGCATGGACCGTAGATAACCAATCCATGACCAAGATAATGTCGTAAGGCCTCGATGCCACTACAAGAAGATCCTAGCTGAAACTATCACCTCCTAGAGTAAGCTCACACTGCCGACACCAGTGCATAATCATGGAGTCTGCTCCTGTAGGAGTCTCTAGCAGTAAGGATCGAGCCAACGGCTCTGTCGGAATCTCCGAGCTCCGAACAAGGGCAGCAGCAATAAAATAATTACTCGCTCCAATGTCTATAAGAAATGCAGCAAGGGTGAAGTAGACATAGATAGTACCTTGAATCATCTCAGGTGCGCCGTGGTCATAAGCCTCCGCTGCCTGAAGCTGAGCATGCCTCTGTCCTCCAGTTCCCTGTGGTCGGGGTGGACCTCCTGGTGGTGGTGGTGTTGGTAGAGCCTCGAAGCATTGTCCACCACCTGCTGCTCATCCATATCCTCTACCTCGTCTGTCTGCTCCCTACTGACCACCACAGTCGAACCTCTGCCTCTGCCTGGGTGGTCCCTCAACCATCTACTGCTCCTCTGCATGGCGGGTTGGGCAGTCACGAGCCATGTGGCCCTGCCCGCCGCATGCATAGCACTATCTGCCTCTCATATGACTAGATCTACTGTGTGTACCCCACACATCCAAACCAGTATCCTGAGGTCGCCCTCCTGATGGCCTGGTTCGTTTGGACCTCTACGACACCTGTCTACTGCTGTCTGCAGAAGACTCCGCTACATGTTTCCCTACGGTAGGCCTCGCTGCTGGTGTAGGCTCAGCAATAAAGCTATCCACAAGAAGGGATCTCTCCAGTACTCCTACCTGCGTGGGAATGCTGAGGGAGATCATTGAAGCCCTGATCTCATGCCTCAGTCCCTGGTCGAAGGTCCGGGCCCGGAAGAATGGGTCCCGTACCATGCCCGTGGAGTAGCGTGAGAGCTCAGTAAATCTCGTCGAGTACTGGGCTACGGTTATGCTACCCTACCACAACTGTAGTAACTCCTGAATACACACCAATCCTTGGCCGCCTCAGGGTCCGTCTCTCCATGGAACCTGGGCAGCCTCTAACGCTAAAACTTGTGCAATGCACTCAGGCGACGTGCACTCTCAGCTACTGGGGCTAGTGGCATCGGTGGCTTGGCGGGTAGAGGTACCGCCGGTGCCTCCACTGTAATGAGGCCCTGCACCGAGGCCTCATCGCTCGGTGGACTGCCATCTCGCACAAAGCTCAGAACCCTAGCTGGCTGCCATCGTGGGGCCATCCTGAAAAGAAACAGGTGCGCCATGGTTAATACAATATACCTAGTGAGATGAGACAAATTAATCAAAAATAAAACTTTTGAAACACACATGAAATCAATGTTTTCATGCACTGAGTAAGAAATCAGAAGTCAGGGTCCTCATGTATGGATACGTCGGCCGCCGCACCAACACTGGAATCCCTGGACTGATAACCACACTCAATACCCTTAACACTATTTCTTCACATAGAATAAATTATCAAAGTCCTGAGTTCTGCGGTAGAACTGACTTCTCTGATACCAATTTGTCACGACCCATCCTTGGGGCCCGTGCTGTGACTACCCCAAGCCCGCCTTCCATAGGCCAGGGGCTGGCGAATAGCACCAACGGTGAAAATCCCAATAAAAGGGAAGTTATTTCCTTATATAAGAAAACAAACACCACGGGGTACGCAAGATGAAGTAAACACTAAGTAAACTGAGTACAAAAGTAAGTGCTGGAAAGTAAATGGGCCAGAATACAAACCCAACTGAAAGTACAGTACAACTTAAAAGAAGGTACAGTAGCAGTAAAGTAAATCAGCAACCACCGAGTCGTCCTCCGGCTATCCCACCTGAAGGGTTGGTACATATGGTCTCTTCAGCTCCTCAGGTCCGGCCATCCGCTCCATGTACATCCCACCTGATAGTCCACCTCTGGTTATCATCCCGCTCTGCAAGCCTTAACCACGATCAGCACTGTCCATCGTCTGCAACCAACACAACGTAGTGCGGGCATAGCCCGTGCAGGGGTGAGTATACGATACTCAGTAGGGACCCCGAGACCCCCGAACGTCTCCCATAATCCACAAAGGATAAACCAAAAAAGAATAATACAAACACGAAGTATCAACCAACACTACTTAGGTATATGCCCGTACATATACCTAAGTCATCATTTCCAGTTCAGCTCCAACTCATGAGCCCAAGTACAACCCAGTCCACACAGGAAAACGCAACCCAATCCACATAGGAAAGAAAGTCAATCATATCGATGATAATGATTGGAAGTCAAGACTCAGCTCAAACAAGTATACTACTCAGGCAGAGGGGTGGAGATGATAGATGTAGCCTCTGAATCATCTCCCCTGTCGAACCCACGTAGTATCCAAGTATAGAAGTCATCGCTGCCAAACCCACATAGGATCCAAGTACAGTAACCATTGTTGTCGAACCCACGTAGGATCCAAGTACAGTTGTCATCGCTGCCGAACCCACGGAGGATCCAAGTACAGTCGTCCTCGCTGCCAAACCCACGTAGGATACAAGTACAGTCGTCCTCGCTACTGAACCCATGTAGGATCTAAGTACAGTCGTCATCGTCGTCGCGGTCGTAGCTAGCTCTAGGGTTCCCGCACACATCATACTCGATTCCGGGAGGGTCCACTCCTTAAGTCAAAGGGTTGGATACATCAACTGCCAAAAATACTAGAGTTAATGTATCCTGTAGTTCTGTCCCACTTCATAGGGGAAAACAAAGCAAAACATTCCCAAGTCACGGAGAACAAGACAACCAATCCATTTTCCTAAAGTACACGGCGCGTCGGTAAGCAAAACACGCCGTGTCATCAGACACTGGGTACTGCCCGTGTGAAACGACTCGTGTCACGGGGTTGGTCATGTAAATAAGAAAGTACACGACGTGTAGTATAGTTACATGCCATGTCTTCAGTCCATGGGTATTGTCCATGTACCACAGCCCGTGTTGAAGGGCTGTTCATGTAAAAAGTAAGTACACGGCGTGTGGTATGGTTACACGCCATGTCCAAACTTCTGCAGTCGGCTCTGTGTATGCTGGCCATGCCTAGCCGTGTGGTGGAGTTCCTGCCCGTTTACTCCACCCTGTGTCCGTGTATTCCTGGAATACACACCAAGTCATCATGAAGCTGCTTCTACCATGGTGAAGGTAGTACATGTCGTGCCTCTTGGTCGTGTGGTTCTGCCCGTGTCCGTGTATCTCCCGGATTACCCGCCGAGCCTCGCGAAGCCGCTTATGCCTTTCTATGAAGAGAATACACACCGTGTTACTTGCCCGTGTATAGCTGTTTGTGTCCGTCTATTTTCCCTAAATACATGACATGTCCATCGAAGTCTCCTTTGTCAAACAATGTGAAGAGTACACGTCGTGTGTCTATAGTCACACGTCGTGTGTTACTTTTCTAATGTACGAAACGGAAGCCACAATACTCTTGTACTACACGGCGTGTGCTCCTAGAGTACACGCCGTGTATTCTGTAATTTTCCAGAAAACGATGCCTCTGGCCAACACGCCTCCTGAGGTGTCCGTTCGTCGTTCCGATGATTCGATTTCTACGAAACTTCCACTTCTAGGTCATCACGATGCCCTGAGGCCGTTTACGATGTTTTCGGGCCTCCGATTGGCTCCGAAAACATAGCTTGATTCACCGCACATGAATGGATGAAGAACTACACATATATTCACAAGAACGGTGAAGGAATCAGACCATGTACATTTGGTTCTGTCCCTTCCACATTAGTCCGATAACAAGCGGTTTAAGAGGAACAACAACATGGAAGGAAAACCAATTATTTCTCAATCCAAACACACCCCTACCTTGATAAACGATGACGTTTGCCGGCGACGTGGAAGATGGTGTTTCGGGGTGAGGTTTTGAAGACGACGTTGGTGTGCATTTAAGGAGGGGATGACATCTCACACTAGCTGCAGAGAGAAGAAGGTATGGCATGTCATCTCTCTTTGTGGTGATGGAGTTCTTCGTCGAAGGGTGATGTTCTTCGCGGAAGGATGATGTTCTTCCAAAGGAACTTGAGCTCTCTCCTCCAATCCTCAACACAATGAGCCAACCCCCAAATAAAATAAGACTCCTCTTATTTTATTAAATCATGGAATGCATTTAAAATTAAAAAATTAAAAAACAAAATCACTCAATTAATTAAACTTGAGTTGTCTAATTAATTGGGTGTTATGTTGGCAAGTTTAATGAGGGTGAGAGAGAGTAGTTACTCACATAAAGGGTGGAGTTAGGGAATATGAAGGGTTTGGCTCGTGTGGGCCCCACCTCACCTTAATCATGTCATGGGTAGTTAGAATCTAGTGGATCCCACCCCAACTCCCACACCTAGGATCTAACCACTTAGAAAAAGAAATAAAATTGTAACACAATTTTATTTTACTTTTGATTTAATCCACATTTTTTTACAACTCCTCCCAAGAAAACGCACCTTTGGTAAGGGTCCTCTTAAGAAATTACCGGCGCTACGGTTCCATCGGTGCCCTCATATTTTAATTCCGAGCACCGGTTCAAAAGATAGAAAAAACCCTCTTGTTTGTTCACTAAACGTACCCGAGGTAAACTTCAGAAATTGATTCCGGGCACAACGAGCCTTAGAATCAGGTGCCGCCAAAAACTGCATACTCGTAAAATCCCAAAGAAATTAAGAAAAAAATTTCCTTGAAATTTAAGAGTCTTTACATGGGGGAACATGAGGAATCAGTATGATCGTGACCCAGTTGATTGTTGAGATTACAACATAATGGGCCATGTGAAATATTTCTACAGGACCTTACCTCCAATAGTGGTTGGTATGGTGTCATCTTTGACACCAGGTTCAATAGAAGGTTTCACAACTCCGCATCAAGTTGGGAGCTAGAGAAGTACCGGTTGTTCAGGCCGAGGTGGTGGTGGTGTTCGTGGCCGAGGTAACCAAACACTAGTTGTACCGAGAATATAGAGTAGACCTACTTCATGTAGTGATGTTATATAATAGGGTCTCAGTATATAATATATATATTATGTACAATCTATCCCTAAGGAGTAGGGTTCCAGACCATCTACAGTGAGAGGTATGATCATAGTAGCCTCAAATATTGTATCTACTCTTTTTTAACACAGGTGAAACACATAGTTTCATATATATACCTATTATGAAGGGACTTTGTCTTGTGATTCAGTTTTATGATGGCATGATGATTCTTAACACTCAGTTGGGGATCATAACTAGGGATGTATATCAGTACAAGGAGTTCCCCCTGATATTGGTGGGTGTCACTTCATCTGGAATCTTTTTTGTCCTTGAGATGACTGGGTTTGATGATATACTTAGGATGGACTGGCTAGTATCTTATCGAGCCTATGTTAATTTATATCTTCATAGGGTGATGTTCAAATCACAATAGGGTGGAGTGTTTATTCACAAGGGTTAATAGGATTTTCAGGCAAGCCGATCTAGAACAGAGCATCATGGGATGAGAAGGATGGCAACCCATATTTCTAGTTTATATCTGGATGATCAAGGAGCATGTCAGGCAGAATTTCCTCCCGTGGTTGATCATTTTAGGGACATTTTACCAGATGAATTTTCTAGCATACCTCTTGAGAGAGAGGTAGAGTTATCTATCAAGCTAGTTCCATTAGATTCACCAATATCTATTCCTCCTTATTGGATGACTATAAGGGAGTTGCAGGAGCTTAAGAGGTTGCTAGAGGACTTGGAGACAAAGAGGTTTATTCAAACCATTACTTATCCATGGGGTTTGATAGTATTTTTTGAGAAAAAGGAAGAAAAAACCCTTAGGATATGCATATATTAATAAAAATTAAACCAACTGACGGTTAAGAACTGTTGTCCCTTAATGCAGATAGATGATATTTTTGACTAGCTTTGTGAAGCTCGGGTGTTATAAAAAAATTATTTGAGATCCATATATCATTAGGTTCATGTTAGACCTGTAAAAATATCTGGTACAACATTTCATAGCAGGTATGGTATATACGAGTATCTAGTTTTTTAGTTTGGTCTCATGAATGCACTAGTGGTTTTCATGTCGCTGATGAACCAAGTTTTCCATCCATATATTTATTTTTTTATGGTTTTTTTCGTGAATTTTATCTTTATGTATTATAACTATATACATAACAATTCCAAACATATTTATATCATTTTAGATACATTGGGAGAGCATTATTTATATACTAGGATCACAAAGTGACACTTCTGGATGAATAAAATTCACTTCCTAGGTTGTATTTTCTCAAAGACAGGAGTATCAATTGACTCAGAGAAGGTGAGAGTTACAGTTTATTGGGAGAATCCCAAGAATATATTTGAGATTTAGTGTTTATTGGGGATGGATAAATACTAATGGAATTTCATATAGGTATTATCATAGTTAATAATACCATTTATGGGATTGACTAAGAAGCATGTGAAGTTTTTATGGATAGATACCCATGAGAAAATCTTCTATGAGATGAAAGGGAGATTAACTTCAGTGCTGATCCTGATTCTTCCAGAGAATGGAAGAAGATACACCTTATATTTTAAAGCATCAGGTATCGGTCTAGGAGTAGTGATAATGTAGGGAGATAGATTAATAGAATACAGGTCTCAATAGATAATGCCACATGATAGGAATTACATGACGCATGATCTTAAGTTAGCTATAGTTATTAATTCTTTGCGTTGTTGGAGACATTACTTACTGGGAGGGAATTTTATGGTGTAAATAGACCATAAATTACTCAAGTATATATTTACACATTGTGATATGAATATGAGGTAGTGAAGGTGGGTTGAGTACCTATATTATTTTTACATCAAGCTTTCCTATATACTTTTAAAGGGGAATGTAGTGGTTAATTCACTAAGCAAGAAGACTTAGATACCTATAGTTCAGTGGGATTGTAGTGAGTGGAAGCTTATGGATTTTTTCTCTGAGATAAACTTGGAGGTGCATGAAATTTAAGATAAGTCTTTTCTTTTATCTTTAGCTATGACCTATACTCTATTAGATAGATTGAGGATGAGGCATGTATCAAATTTATAGGACCTAGTCCTATAGGAGAGTGTGATAGGAGAGGGCCCACCTCTTAGTTGGATGGTATGAGAGGATGAGATCCCATGTATTTGTGGTCGCGTTTGGGTTCCATTGGAAATATGTGAGGAGATGATGCAGGAGTTCCATGCCTTATTTTGGGTAGTACATCCTGATGTTCCCAAGATATATCGCTACTTACTTCATTAGTACTAGTGTTCATGGATGAAACATGAGGTAGTTGGTTTTATTGCGAGGTGTTACACTTGTTAGTAAGTGAAGGGGAGAATATTAGTGACTTTGTAGACTTTTATAGCTATTACCTATTCCTGAGTGGAAGTGGTATTATGTCGTGATGGATTTCGTGACCAATTTTCCAAGGTCTTCTCAAGGTAGTGATGTTGTGTGAGTTTTTTTGATTGGTTCATGAAGTTTTCTCATTTCCTTCCAATCAGGGAGACCTTTAATATTGATGATCTTGGGAGGTTTTATATACATGGGATAGTATGAATTCATAGGTTCCCTCTTAACATCATTTCAGATATGGATTCTCAATTTATGTCTCTTTTATGATAGACTTTTCAAAGGGAACTGGGTACATGAAAGAGCGTTGTCGTGGGCGCCCTCAAATGATTAGTGTGATTTTGGGGTACTTAGGTGCAGCAGAGTGGCTGACCAAGGTCGTCTCTCAAAGGAGGAAGTAGATTTAAAACAAATTTTTAAAGATATTCTAAAAATAAAATAAAAGAGAATAATAACACTATTTGAAAGGATGGGGGTTGGTTATAGTTTATGAATCTAGAAGAATTTTTCTGGAATAAGATTGTATTTTTTTTGTTTTTAGTTTTGAAATGAAGTTCGATTAAAACGACACAACAAACAGATGTTTTTTTAGAAAATATTTTAAAAGGCATATTAGATCTAACTATACCTCTTCATTCAATTATTAATCATTATAATTTAAATCAATATCCACTTAATTATGATCCCCTAATTTTTTATCCCTCGAACCCTACGAGAGTCAACTTAACCACAAAGATGAAATTACTTAAACCCTAGGCTAGCTTCGGAACACGCAATCGCAGCACCCTGCTTTGATTTTTGTTCTAAGATTAGCTTTTGGTCAGTGTTTAATTAGATTACATATCCATTCTGGAAATGAGGATGAATTGTGCTTAGGGATTATATTTTAACTCCACAAATTTATCCCGCATGATCTTGTATTACCAATTAAGATCGCGCTCTCACAATTTACACAATTCCCGACCTCGCGTGTTTTGTGTTAATTGTTCAATTGCTTGATTAGTTTCTTACAATTTAAAAACACAACTCATGGATCATATTAAGTGAATTATAGTATCTCAATTATTCAAAATAATTAAATGAAGAAGGATAGAGGTCGATCGATTACTAAAAAGAACTACTCTTCCATGGGCGGTGTAGTCATCGTGGAGACATTTTGCATAAGTAAAGGATTGAAAGGGTAGAACCAAATCTTTTCTCCACTCTTGATTACAACCCAATTAAGAAGATTAATAGAAGAAGAAAATGGAAGAACACATAAGATTATTTGAATAAAAATTCAAGAAACGGACATGAAATAAAATAAATACAAAGAAGAGGTGGGAGAGGATAGCCTTTTTGGAAGAGAGGTTTGCACAAAGGCTTACTTCTTACCAGAGTTTTGAAGGGATCCCAAGAGACAACTTTTCGGACACACATTTCAAAAGCCTATACCAGACCTACCAAAGAGTTAAAACCCCCTTTAAATAGAGTTTGTGAGGGCTAGGGTTACATAACTTTTTAAGTGTGAAATGAAAAAATCGTCCAAATATTTTATTCTAAGTTTCACCGCCTAGTTGACCTCCAAAAATCGTGAATTGACTGTTCTTACAGAAGGATTATTTGTTCCAAATCATGTCCCCGAGCGTTCCTCAAAATTTGGGCTCAATCCAATCCCGGATGAAGAATATAGGGCCCAAATACAAAACCCATGTCCATTCTGCCAAGTCCAGCCCACCATTGGATTAATGGCCCATTTACCCCATCCGAATGCACTCTTTAGCTCTAGTGTTCTGAATAAACGTTGTAGAAAATTAAGTTAGGAACACTTTTACAAAATTTAAAATTCAAATAATAAATATAAAAATATTTATCTTCAAAATACTACAGTGCACTATAAAGGGTAAAAAAAGAATTTTCACCAAATTTTCAAATGAATGATCAAATCCCAAATATTTTATAAATAAACATATTTAACACAATGTGAGGAAATTATATCATTTATTATCAATAAAATATTTAAAAAAATAGTGTTTTATCAACTCCCCCACACTTACCCTTTTGCACTCCTGGGAAAAACCTCATGTCAAGTAAACATCAATATCAAATCAAAACCAATTTAAAAACACATATCATTGGGATCCATCAATTCCGCACCAAGAATCAAAAGATATAATGCCTCATAAAAAACCTTATTTCAAGTTCTATATTAATATAATTCAATATATTTCCACTTCATTTATCCTCCCATGCACAGAACACTTACCTCGCTTCAATTTTCTCTCATTACTCAAATATCAATTTTTTTTTGCAATGTCTTTCTCATCCAAACTCATACAAGGGTCACCATAGGCTTGATAGATTCCTACATCACCACCCGATGTGAGTCAAGGACATATGTTTATCATGAGGACTTTTTAGGGTTGTTCTATGGCTTTCGGTTGGTAGGATTTAGATGTGAAAAATTATGAGGCTGAATGAGGAGGGCTTGACTCTTTTTGAAGAAAAATTGCATTAATCTAATTTTCACTTAAATACGGTCTTCTTCTCAATCCCCATAGTATCAATTCAGCTCCATCATCATAAAAAGTCATGAAAATTTTACACCATTCATCATTTCAGCATCAAAAATGTCAATCTTCTCAAACATGATTTTCTTGAAAGCTCCAGATAGGCACATCTTTCCACCTCAATTAGAAGCTCCAGAAAAGGCACAGCTTCACTTGTCATGAAAGCTTCAGAAAAGGCACAACTTTCAATATAATGATTTTCTTCAGCATCAAACACATCTCTTAAGAATTTAATTTTCCACCCAAAGTGTCACAGAATGTGGTAGCACAACACAAGAAACCTTCCCCCACACTTAATCTCAAGTATATTATGCAATTTCACTTCAAGAGTTGGTTGGATAGGGAAAATTGGCTTGTAATGTGGCTAACCTAACAGGTTGTGCATGGATTCTAAGGGCTAAAAGGATTAAATGTTCAAGTTAGGCCATTATAAAAAAGGATTATTTGAAATAGGGGCTTTAATACTAAACAAATGCCTCAATCATTTAAACATAAGTACCTCAAACCCTCAAGTTTTGATAGGAATAAATCAAATTCTGGTTAAATCAAGCATGGTTTGGTTCTCTCAAGAAGTTAGGTGAATGTAAAGAATATGAAAATAATGGTTCAGAAGCCTCACAGGAAAGTGATTTCAAATATAAAGACAGTGAGATGTGGCACGGGATTCAAAATTCAGTGTACTTTTCATGAAATTACTAAATATTTGAACTTGAAACAAAGTCATTTCAGCATTCATTTAAGCTTAGTTTCAAGGGATAAATTGTTTCACTCATTAATATGAATTTTAAAATTGTGATGAGAATAATTTTAGCTCAAAAATTTCAAAAACAAAAAGAAAATTGAAAAATAAACACACAAAATTTGAAAAACACACAATTTTTTTTTTGTTTTTTTTAAACAGGAAAACAATTGAAATTACTAAACTAAAAGGTTCCCTACTCCCCCACACTTAAAATATTGCATTGTCCTCAATGTGAACCCATGAGATGATATATGCACATGAAATGCAGAATTTTTAAATAGGACAAATAATATAAAAGTGAAAGGGTTAGGAACAACCTGATGTGCTCAAGTGATGATGGGGTCATGCAGTGTGATAAAATCCACTACATCAGTAGGAAGTCCCTCAATGTATCTCTTCAAATGTTTCCCATTGACTGTAAAGCTCCTTCCAGTGTCCTCTTGTGTGATCTCCACTGCACCATAAAGAAAAACATTAGATACAATATAAGGACCTAACCATATGGAATGCAACTTACCAGGCATCAACTTCAGTCGTAAACTGTAGAGTAGGACTTTCTCTCCAATATGAAACTCCCTTTTCTGGATCATTTTATCGTGAACTGCTTTTGATCTTTCCTTGTAGAGCCTTGAGTTCTCATATGATGCCAGTCGAATCTCCTCAAGCTCTTGAATTTGTAACTTCCTTTGAATTCCAGCTTGGGCCAATTCCATGTTGCATTTCTTTATAGCCCAATATGACTGATGCTCGACTTCCAATGGGAGATGAAATGCTTTCCCAAAAACAATCTGAAACGGGGACATACCAATGGGGGTCTTGTATGTTGTACTATAAGCCCACAATGCATCATCCAAGCGATTGCTCCAATCCTTCTTATTTGGCTGCACAGTTTTCTCCAAAAAAAAATTCAACTCACGATTTTAAACCTCAGCCTGTCCATTTGTTTGGGGGTGGTATGGTGTTGATGTTTTGTGTGTCACCCCATACTTTTGAAGGAGGGAATAAAAATTCTTATTGCAAAAGTGTGTCCCCTGGTCACTGATGATGGCCTTTGGTACTCCAAACCTGCAAAAAATCTGTGCTTTGACAAAGTCCACAACAACATGAGAATCATCAGTCCTAGTGGCCTTAGCCTCCACCCATTTACTCACATAATCAACAGCAACCAAAATTTACAAAAAACCAAGGGAACTAGGAAAAGGGCCCATAAAATCAATTCCCCAAACATCAAAAATCTCACAGAATAAAATGGGTTGTTGGGGCATCTCGTGTCTCCTTGAAATATTTCCAGTGTGTTGGCAACGGGAGAATGACTTACAAAACACATGGAAATCATGTAATAAGATAGGCCAATATAATCCAGACTCTAAAACATTCCTAGCTATTCGTTGGGGTCCAAAGTGTCCACCACATGAAAGTGTATGACAGAATTGCAAAACAGACTCAAACTCATGATCAGGAACACAGCTCCTAATAACATGGTCACTACACATATGCCATAAGTATGGATCATCCCAAACATAAAATCTTGACTCACTATTTAATTTTTGGACTTGATGTTTCTTTAAATTTGTTGGGATTTCAGAGGAAACAATGTAATTAACTAAATCAGCATACCAAGGATGCGTACCTGAGATGGTATAGAGATGCTCATCGGGGAAAGTGTCCCGAAGTGGTACCTAGTCCAAGGTGTCATCCTCTAGTGTGTGAGTAAGCCTACTCATGTGGTCTGCCACCAAGTTTTCTGACCCCTTCTTGTCCTTTATCTCAATATAAAATTCCTGAAGAAGGAGCATCTATCAGATCAGCTTGGGCTTTGCATCTGGCTTCTTCAAGAGGTACCTCAGAGCTGCATGGTCAGAAAAAACAACTACTTTAGAGCCTAATAAATATGAACGGAATTTATCTAAATAAAATATGACTGAAAGAAACTCCTTTTCCGTGGTTGTGTAATTTGATTGGGCTGAATCCAGTGTCCTCAATGCATAGGTAATCACATGTGAATGTCCCTCCACCCTCTGAGATAAGACAGCTCCAACCGTGAAGTTGGAGGCGTCACACATAAGATCAAAAGGAATCTCCCACCGTGGGGGCTGTATGATAGGTGGAGTGGTCAGAAACATCTTTAGCTCATCAAAGGAAGTCCTACAAGAATCTTCAAACACAAAATCAGAATCTTTTTGAAGTAATCGTAACATAGGAAGAGCGATCTTAGTAAAATCTTTGATGAAGCGCCGATAAAATCCTGCATGCTGTAGGAAAGATCTAACATCACGCACACATGAAGGATAGGGTATGGATGAAATAATGTCTACCTTAGATCTATCAACCTCTATCCCATGTTTTGACACTACATGCCCTAAGACAATGCCATGTTCTACCATAAAATGACACTTTTCAAAGTTCAGGACCAGATTCTTCTCAATACAACAATTCAACACCTTTCCCAAACTACTTAGACATTCATCAAATGAAGACCCATACACTGTAAAATCATCCATAAATACCTCCATGTAGGTCTCAATAAAATAATAAAAAATACTCACCATGCATCTCTGGAAGGTACCTGGGGCATTGCAAAGTCCAAATGACATCCTTCGGTAAGCAAAGGTACCGAATGGGTAGGTGAATGTCGTCTTCTCCTGGTCCTCTAGAGCTATAGGAACCTGAAAATGACTAGAAAATCCATCCAAGAAACAATAGTGTGTTTTCTCAGCTAGTCTCTCAATCATCTGATCAATAAATGGGAGGGGTAAATGGTCTTTGCGAGTGGAATGATTTAGTTTCCTATAATCAATACACACATGCCAACTATTTTGTACCCTCATTGGAACTAACTCATCTTTCTCATTTTTAACAATAGTAACACCAATTTTCTTAGGCAAAACCTGAATAGGACTCTCCCACTGAGAATCTGAAATGGGAAAGATTATACCAGCCTCGAGCAAGTTCTCAACTTCTTTTTTAACAACTTCCAGGAGGGTGGGATTGAGTCTCCTTTGTGGCTGTCTCACCGGTTTAGCCCCATCCTCCAAGAGAATCCTATGCATGCAAATGGAGGGGCTAATACCTGATATGTTAGCCAAGGTCCACCCAATCGCCCTGATGTTCTCCCTCAAAATATTCAAAAGCTTTTCTTCATGTTCAAAAGGGACATTGTTAGCAATGATAACAAGTAATCTCTCACCACTCAACAAGTATGAGTATTTCAGATTTGGTGGCAATGGCTTGAGTTCTAATGAAGGAGGGTGTAGTATGGATGGAGACATTGAAGGAACTGAAATATGTGCACAAAGAGCATCAGTATCAGAATATAAATCATTAAAATCAGAGAATAAAGCATCAAATCCATCAACATACTCTATAGCCATGTCATAATCAAAGTTCACATGATCAAAATCAGAATATGATTCCATTTCAAAATCAAATCTTATAGAGTCTTATTCCTTAGAAACGGGTGTGGAAGTACTCTTAGACATCAAACTAGAACCAATACTCATAATCTCCCTAAGAATAGGACAATCTAATTCCATGGTGTTTTTACTTGGTGGTTCAAAATGGGAGATAAAAAATGTAGAATGATCCTCTAAGGGGTACTTCATGGAATCCATAACATTAAATATCACAATTTCATCCCCAAATTCCATGGAAAGTGTACCCTCATTGACATTTATGATAGTTTTTTCAGTTTTGAGGAAGGGCCTACCTAAGATAATGGGGGAATGAGAACTTACCTAATCATCCTCCATGTTAAGAACATAAAAATCCGTTGGAAAGATCATGTCTCTTACCCGGACAAGTACATCCTCAAGAACTCCCACTGGATATGCCGTAGCTCTATTCGCTAATTTCACCACTACTCTCGTCATCTTCAACTCACCAACCTGTAAATAAGAGAATATAGAGTGAGGCATCACATTTATTAAAGCTCCTAAATCACAAAGATCATCAGAGAAGTGCAACTCCCCTATGGTACATGGGATGGTGAATGTCCCGAGATCCTTGCACTTTGTTTGCATTGCTAGAGTTGGTGTAATGAGTGTTGAGACATTCCTTCCAAGGTTGATCCTCTCATTTCTCTTGAGCCATCTTCGATTGGTGCAGAGTTCTTTTAAGAATTTGGCATACCTTGGGATTTTCTTAAGGGCATCAAGTAGAGGAATGTTGATCTCCACACGCTTGAATGTTTCCAAAACCTCCTTTTGCATTGCTTATTCAGCCATCTTCTTGGTTTGAACAATCCTGTTGGGAAAAGGAAGGGTTTTAGGAGGAACATCATCAATCTTTTTCTTACCTTTATCTTTCTCCTTGGATTTCTCATCAGTTGGTTTGGAATGCGGTTGCTCCGGAGTTGAGGTGAATCCCGGTGGAATGGTAGGTACAGATGTATCGTTCATTTGCTTCCCACTTCTCAATGTGATGGCACTAACATTCCCCTTTGGATTTGGAGTGGGTTGGGAAGGTAGATTTCTAGAATTCTTACTCACTAGTTCATGGAGGGCAGTGGCAATCTGGCTCATTTGAGTCTTCAACTACCTCAACTCCGAACCTTAACTCTTCAGTTCATTCTGTTGATTAAGAACAATTTTCTTCAAAATATCATTAGTGTTAGAATCTACCTTGGGTGGGGGATTCCCTTGTTGTTGGCTTGTTGATGTTTGAGCTTCAAATCTCCTTTGGGGTTGTTGGAAACCCTGATGGTAAGGCGGAGGCTGCTGGAAGTTTTGTTGAAAAGGGGGCCTTTGTTGTTGTCCAGATTCATACCTCATGTCTGATTGATCCTTCCACCCTTGGTTGTATGTTGGAGAAAATGAATCATACTTCTTTTGGGGATATGGTTGTTGTTGATGCAGAAATGGTCTCCCGGGGAATACTACTGCACAATCCTCTGTCTCTTGTAGTTGTGGGCAACAGTCAGTTGGATGGCTTGTCTCTGTGCAAATGCCACAAGACCTTGAAGGAATGGGTTGGGATTTCTTTTGAGCCAAAGCAATCTACCTCACCATAGTGTTCAATTCTTCCAACATTGTATCAATCAAATTACTTTCAAGAGAAGAAGAACTTACCTAATGTACTCCCCTGACATGTGGTGTACCTCTATCGCCAAATTGTTGGGAGTTTTGGGCCATTTTGTCAATCAATGCTTGTGCAGCTACTGATGTCTTGTCCACCAATTCTCCTCCAGCTGCAGCATCCACCATGTTTCTCTCCATAGGTGTGATTCCTTCATAAAAGTACTAAATGAGTAATTGCTCACTGATTTGGTGATGTGGGCAGCTTGCACACAACTTCTTGAATCGCTCCCAATACTCATACATTGACTCCCCTTGTGCTTGCTTGATCCCCAAGATCTCCTTACAAATGGAAGTGGTCCTCGATGCTGGAAAAAATCTCTGAAAGAAAAGACGTTTCAAATCGTTCCAACATGTTACATCTTC
Source organism: Viscum album (assembly GCA_963277665.1). NCBI lineage: Eukaryota > Viridiplantae > Streptophyta > Magnoliopsida > Santalales > Viscaceae > Viscum > Viscum album. Next base: position 84,205,022 of record OY728138.1, read on the forward strand.
AGGTTGTAAATAGTACATCCAATCCTTTGCAGCTCCATCAAGTGAAAATGGGAATGCTCTTAATTTGATTTGATCTTCAGAAATATTTCTAGGTTTTAGGGTTGAGAAAATCACATTAAATTCTTTCAAATGTTTATTGGGATCCTTACCAGATAAGCCATGAAACTTTGGAAGTAAGTGAATTAACCCAGATTTTAGTTCAAAGTCTGATTTGAGATTTCAGTATGCAGTACAATTTGGTTGATAGTTAATATCAGGTGCAGCCAATTCTCAAATGGTTCTATTTAGCTCATTTCCATTATTTCTAGCCATTGGTTACTCTTTTATGTTTTAATTTGAATTGATTCCAATTTCAATGTTTCCAGAAGAGAGGAATTCACCAACTGGTTGAATATTGAAACTTCCCTTAGACTGAGAATGTTTGATTCGAGCCCTAAGGCTAAGTTCAATCTCAGGGTCAAGATCTAAGAGATCTTCAGGATTAGTTCGTGTCATAAATCAAATAAAAATGAAAAGAAAGAAAGTGGATCATAGTAAAATAAAATTATAAGTTTGTGTTGATTGTCCAAAAAGAAAATAAGAGGATGAAAAAAAAGGAAAACTTGAGAAAGGGGAAAGTTGAAAGAGAGAGGTGAAGAAAATAATAAAATGAAAAATAAAATAAATACCTCTAAATGGTTGAATAAAGTACTTTACTCCCCGGCAACGACCCCAATTTTAAAGAGCACTGTCGTGGGATCCCTCAAATGATTATTGTGATTTTGGGGTACTTAGGTGCAGCAGAGTGGCTGACCAAGGTCGTCTCTCAAAGGAGGAAGTAGATTTAAAACAACTTTTTAAAGATATTCTAAAAATAAAATAAAAGAGAATAATAACACTATTTTAAAGGATGGGGGTTGGTTATAGTTTATGAATCTAGAATAAGTTTTCTGGAAGAAGATTGTATTTTTTTAGTTTTTAGTTTTGAAATGAAGTTTGATTAAAACGACACAACAAAAAGATGTTTTTTTAGAAAATATTTTAAAATTCATAATCAATCTAACTCTACCTATTAATTCACTTATTAATCAATATCATTTAAATCAATATCCACTTAATTATGATCCCCTAATTTGTTATCCCTCGAACCCTACGAGAGTCAACTTAACCACAAAGATGAAATTACTTAAACCCTAGGCTAGCTTCGGAACACGCAATCGCAGCACCCTGCTTTGATTGTTGTTATAAGGTTAGCTTATGGTCAGTGGTTAATTAGAGCACATATACATTCTATAAATGAGGATGAATTGTGTTTAGGGATTATATTTGAACTCTAAAAATTTATCCCATATGGTCTTGTATTACCGATTAAGATCGCGCTCTCACAATTTACACAATTCCCGACCTCGCGTGTTTTGTGTTAATTGTTCAATTACTTGCTTAGTTTTTTACAATTTAAAAACACAATTCATGGATTATATTAAGTGAATTACAGTATCTCAATGATTCAAAATAATTAAATGAAGAAGGATAGAGGTCGATCGATTACTAAAAATAACTACTCTTCCATGGGCGGTGTAGTCATCGTGGAGACGTTTTGCATAAGCAAAGGATTGAAAGGGTAGAACCCAATCTTGTCTCCACTATTGATTCCAACCAAATTAAGAATATTAATATAAGAAGAAAAGGGAAGAACACAGAAGATTATTTGAAGAAAAATTCAAGAAACAAAATGAAATAAAAGAAATACAAAGAAGAGGTGGGAGAGGAGAGCCTTTTTGGAAGAGAGGTTTTCACAAAGGCTTACTTCTTCCAAGAGTTTTTAGGGGCTCCCAAGAGACACCCTTTCGGTCACACCTTCCCAAAGCCTCTACCAGCACTCCCAAAGAGTTAAAACCCCATTTAAATAGATTTTGTGAGGGATAGGGTTACATAACTTTTTAAGTGTGAAATGAAAAACTCGGCCAAATATTTTATTCCAAGTTTCACCACCTAGTTGACCTCAAAAACGTGTGAATTGACCGGCCTTCCAGAATGATGATTTGTGCCAAATAATGTCCCCGATCTTTCCTAGAAATTTGGGCTCAATCCAAGCCCGTATAAAGAAGATATGTCCCAAATACAGAACCCATGTCCATTCTGCCGAGTCCATCCCACCATTGGATTAATGGCCCATTTACGCCATCCAAATGCACTCTTTAGCTCTAGTTTCCTGAATAAAAGTTGTAGAAACTAAAGTTAGGAACACTTTTAAAAAATTTAAAATTCAAATAATAAATATAAAAATATTTATCTTTGAAATACTACAGTGCACTATAAAGGGTAAAACTGGAATTTTCACCAAATTTTCAAATGAAAGATCAAATCCCAAATATTTTATAAATAAACATATTTAACACAATGTGAGGAAATTATATCATTTATTATCAATAAAATATTCAACAAAATAGTGTTTTATCGGTACACATGTGGTTTTGAGCATAGCATACCACCCTTAGTCTGCGGCTAGTCAAAGCATGTAATATAGGTTCTTGAGGACATGTTGTAAGAATGAATCCTAGATTTTGGGGGATATTGGGAGATTAGTATTCCTCTTATTTAGTTGAATTAAAATAACAACTATTAGGTGACAATAGATGAAACCTAATGAGTCTTTTTATGGTAGGTCATGCCTATCTACCTTGTGTTGGATAGAGGTAGGTGAGGCAGCTTTATTAGGACTACGTCTTATTCAAGATAGTTCTGAGTAGGTCCAGTTGCTTTGGAATTGAATTTATTCTACATAGTATCGATAGAAATATTACACCGATTACCAAAAATGACCTCTAGAGTTCAGGTTCAGGCATTGGGTTTTTTACTATCTCACTGAGTCTGGGACACAGATGGATCAGGAGACAGGGTAAGATTTAACAGTGATATTTCAGACTGTTAAAGATTCTAGAGAGAGTGAGGCCAGTATCCTATCAGTTTTAGTTACCTCATAGGTTATAGTCCATGTACGATGTCTTCCATGTATCTCAGTTTCATCATTATTACTCAAACCCATCTCACATTATACAGCCTGAGGAGGTGGAGTTACAAGTAGATGTATCCTTTGAGGAGAATCCTATTTTTATTATTAACAGGATCATAAAGTTTATTAGAGGATATTTAGTTCATATAGTATAATTTATATGGTAGTACAACCATTTATAGGATGACACTTGGGAGCGAGAAAACGATGTACATGCTCAATGGTCAGAGTTATTCTTAGATGAATCTTGGCCACCATTGAGGGGGAAATTTGTGGATGAATTTCATTAAGGGGGAAGATTGTAAGATCCTGTATTTTCCTATGAGGTACATATCTCTTTAATTTTCATTTAAATTCTTTCTTACAGTCTAATGTTAATACCTTTTGATGTAATGGGGGTAATGGGGTTGTATGAGGCTTTTTTGAATCCCGAAACCCAGCTTTCAGAGAAAAATAGTATAACCACATGATTAGTAGTAACTATTCAACCCAAGACACATAGATTTATGAAATTTTGTGGAATTGGACAGTGATATTCAGGATCCCACACTATTTGAAAAAACTTTGTGGTTGAAGGTGCACGCCCATACTGGGCACCTATAATTTTTAGCATATCCAAAATGTACAGTTTAAACATAATTAGTTGTTAGAACCAAGGGTGTTTTTGTGCTAGAAATGCAGTATGGCTTGTGTTTTTTTCAATCCTAACATATAATACCAATCAAATACTAGGGATTTTTCATGGAAGGAGATCTTATAGTTCAAGCGGGCAATAATTTTGACGGTGGCGTCATTTCTGAGTGTTTGCCAAATTTTTGGTGTCAAAAATCTGGTGGAAGAGGTAAGCATCATGAAAGGTATTTTTCTAGAATCAATATTTCATAAAAATGGAAAATCATTAATTTTTATAATCTTGAGATTATATTCATGAAGATGAGAAGCATCGTGAATAGTGATGGTGATCTCTGCGATTACAAAAATTCAAGCATCGCAAAAGGTTGACATATGGAATCAACTCTTCATAAATATGTTAGAGGTGTGGGTTTCATGAATAATATGTCGAGGATTTAAAAGATATAGAGAATTATGAATAGATACAGTGTTGTTATGTGATTACAAGAAGATGAGAATCATGATTGTGCAATGTGGCGATGGAGAGCTCTGCGACTATGTCAAGTTTCATGGGAGCATCATGAAGGGAAGAGCGCCGTGAAGGTTTTTTTTGAAAGATTCAAAAAAAATGTGTTGGATGTGGTGGAGGATCAATAATGGACAAGACTATAAATATAATTTTACCCTCACATTAGTTAAAATGAAGAGTTTAGAGAAAATTTGAAATCGCTTTGATGTCATGAAACTAGGGGAGCTCCTAAAATCTGGTTTTCTATGTGAGCTTGAGCATCATGAAAAGAATACTCAAGTCTTGAATGATGCCAATGATTATAAGTAATGGGTGATTCACAATGATGGGATATTCCACGTTGTCCCAGTGAGCTTCACGAAGGAGTTTTTTCCGCAAAGGCAAGAAAAATTTGTGAAGGGGTGAACTTCACAAAGAAGATTCACAAGAGGTAGTTTTGAAAATTTGGTTTTAAGTGAACATAGATTTCAGAGTGCATCAACTCAGGTCCTCAGTGCAAGCTGAGTCTTGTGATAAGTTAGGGATATATTTTCTAATTCCAATCCATTAAAGTGACCTTCAAGCTAATAAACTATGTTTGAATTTTCACAAAGCAATGAGCTAGGGCGAGTCAATGTAAGTGCTCTGAGGGACATAGTGTGTTATCCCTAAAATTTTTTAAAGGCAGTGTTCCTAGAATAGAATTATTGTGCCTAAACTTCTATATTCCATAACTAGTGAAGATTAGTGGACTTTGGTATGAATGAAACACTATCAGCATTAGACTAGACCTTAGAGGTGAACCAAGTAAAATTGAAATGTCTTCTCTTTGCATGTGATTGTTTACTGCATGTTCTAATCAGATAGGTTTAATAAGTTCCTATCAACAAGGGAACAAGATCTATCACTTAAGAAGAAAAATTTGACACACTGATTCACCCCTCCCCTCTCAGGGTGATCTGGGGTCCTTCAAGTGGTATCATAGGGTACAAGTTGATGGTGTTAAATCTTTCCCTCTTTTCTATCATATATAAATCAATAAATGTTAGGGGAGTCCCTCAATTTGATGGAAGAAACTTTCAAATATGGAAGAATATGATGATATCTTATCTAAGATCTCTTGTAATGGAAGTCCTCTTTTCCACTGCTCAAGGAATACAGATCGTTGTTCCAATGGGGTTGTCTATAACTAATTCAGAAAAAATGACTAATACAGATGCTAAAGTGCATAATTCCCTCACTGCATCTCTTTCTAATCAGATCTATCTGAAGGTGATGAGTTTCACCTCATCCAAGTATTTGTGGTGAAAACTCAAAAAATATTTATGAAGGAGATATTAAAGTGATGGAGGCAAAACTCCAAATTTTTCACAACATGTTTGAAGATATAAAGATGCATCATAATGAAAATATAGATTCCTTCTTCAATTGAATTACTGAAGTTGTAAGAGAAATTCAAGGGCCTATAAAATAACTCAAATACATTGACATTGTGATTTTTTTGAGAAGGCTTCCACCTCTCTATATTCCAAAAGTTTTATCCCTTGAGGAAGGGGATCTGTCTAAGCTCTCTTTGGATGATCTGCTGAGTAGTCTAGTGACATATGAAATGAGAGTCAAACCTAAAGAAGAAATGAATCAAGTAAGAAAGGAAATTTCATTCAATTCCTTGAAAAAACTATAAATTTCAGGAGATAGTGTTGATAAATATAATGAGGAAAACAAACTTCTTTCTCTAATTTTTTGGAAATTAAAGAAGGAAAAATGGAAATTTGAAGGTAAGTTAACCCTGCTTGTTTTTGTTTTTACAGAGTTGGGAACATTACCTCTCGGTTCACAAGAAAGTTCGATGATGAAGAAAGTGAAGTTGGAAATATGGAGAAGCCTAAAAAAATGTTTTTCCAAAAGAGAGACTTCAAATATAGAAAGAAATTATAGAGTAAGAGTTTTTTCTGTGAAGAATAAGACACTATAAGAAAACGGTCGTTTAGCGGCGGTTTTTTCGCGGTGTTTTTTAAAACTGCCGCTAAACGCGTTTCGGGCCACGATTTCGCGGCGGTTTAAAAACCGCCGCGAAATGCCAAACAAAAATTTTATTTTTTTTATTTTTTTTATTTTTTTTTAATTTTATTCGAGGATTAGCGGTGGTTTTTTAAAAAAACCACCGCGAAATAGCGGCGGTTTCGGTAAAATCGTCGCGAAATGAAATGAAAAAATAAAAAAACACGAGAAACCCCAAAATCACTAAAACGACCATAACTTTTGATCCGGGCGTCCGTTGAAGCTCCACGACTAGTCAAATCGAAGATCATGAAGAGATCTAGAGGCACATATAATCAAAACCGTGAGACGATCTAAGGTGTGGAAGATATTAGAGTTATAAGAAAGTTGAAAAAAGTTCGCCAACTTCAAACGGCCATAACTTTCGCTCCGGGTGTCCGTTTGGGCTCTACCACATATCAAATCAAAGCCAGCAAAGAGAGATATGCACCAATTCGACACAAGAAAGCTTTTTTAGTGTTTTTTTACCCCAAAAACTCCTCCAAAGGCCTCTAAAACGCCGTTTCTGTCATCGGTGTCCCGTCGAACTTGTCTTCAAACAGACCTAACTTTCGATCCGTGTGTCAGTTCGGCCTCCTCCACCTGCCAGATCATAGCTCGTTCTATGAGCTTCAGTTTGACTGGTCGCGATGCCCACACGCACTCCTGGATCATATGTTATAGCATTTTTAGTGAGTATCGGGTTTGTTATGTTTTTCGATGCCTCGTTTCTAGCACCCGTTCCACGTCAGCTTTTTTTAAATGGTGGTAACTTCCGATCCGCCTGTCCATTCGGACTCTTTCACCTATCAGGTCAAAGATCGTTTCAGGATCTTTGATTTGACAGGTCGTGGATCTAAAACGGACTCTCGGATCATAAGTTATGTCCGTGAATGTGAGTCCAATGTTTTTGTCTCTTTAGGACCGTTTTGACGGGTTTTAACGGTTGCTCCATTTATTACTGTTTATTTGGGTTTCCATGACTTTTTATCTTTATCAATGGTTTTTTTTGGGTTATTATGATGATTATGTTGAATTGTTAAGGACTATTCTAGAGTTGTCACGAGTTTTCATGCGTTCTCATTCTTTCTAATGTCTCATTCTTCATATGCTTCTCCATCCTTTTTCATGCGTTTTAAGGATTTTTAATCCCTTATCACGTCTTTTCATACTTTTTCATGTGTTTCCTTTATTATTTATTATTTATTATTTATTATTTATAATATACTTTAATTTATTTATTATCTATTATTTGTAACTGGTTATTTATTATTTATTATTTATTATTTATTATTTATTATTTGTTATTTATTATTTATATTTACTTATTATTTATTATTTATTATTTATTATTTATTATTTATATTTATTATTTATATTTATTATTTATTATTTATTTATATTTATTATTTATTTATTATTTATTATTTATTTATTATTTATATTTTCTTATTATTTATTATTTATATTTATTATTTATTATTTATATTAATTTATTATTTATTATTTATTATTTATTATTTATATTTATTTATTATTTATATTTATTTATTATTTATATTTATTTATTATTTATTATTTATATTTATTTATTATTTATTATTTATATTTATTTATTATTTATTATTTATTATTTATATTTATATTTATTATTTATATTTATCATTTATATTTATTATTTATATTTATTATTTATATTTACTATTTATTATTTATTATTTATTATTTATTATTTATTATTTATTATTTATTATTTATTATTTATTATTTATTATTTATATCTATTATTTATTTATTATTTATTATTTATTATTTATTATTTATATCTATTATTTATTTATTATTTGTTATTTATTATTTATTATTTATTATTTATTATTTATATTTTTTTTTTATTTATTATTTATATTTATTTATTATTTATTATTTATATTTATTTATTATTTATTATTTATTATTTATTATTTATATTTATTATTTATTATTTATTATTTATATTTATTTATTTATTATTTATTATTTATTATTTATTATTTATTATTTATTATTTATATCTATTATTTATTATTTATTATTTATTATTTATATCTATTATGTATTTATTATTTATTATTTATTATTTATTATTTATTATTTATTATTTATTATTTATTATTTATTATTTATATTTATTATTTATTATTTATATTTATTAATTATTTATGTTTATTTATTATTTATTATTTATTATTTATTATTTATTATTTATTATTTATTATTTATTTGTATTTATTTATTATTTATTATTTATATTTATTTATTTATTATTATTTATTTTTATTGTTGGACTCTTCATGTGTTAATCATGTTTTAATGATCACAAATCTCATTATTGTTAATTAATCTTGATCTTCAGTGCAAATCTTGCTAATGCTCTTCAAAATCAACAATAGGTGCATATCATGTTTTGATAATAATAAATCTTATGGATGTTAATTACTCTTTACAAGTTTTATGCATAATCACAATTCTCTCATATATTATCTCTAATGAGTAACCTTAACTCATATTCTGCATATCACTGTCTTAGTCCGAATACAGATTTTTTTTGTCTAAGTATGGAGACACCGTGAAGGACTCACCGTGACCAGACACCGTGACCAGACACTGTGACCAGACACCGTGACTAGACACCGTGACCAGACACTGTGACCAGACACCGTGACCAGACACCGTGACCCGACACTGTGACCAGACACCGTGACCAGACACTGTGACCAGACACCGTGAGGAGACACCGTGACCAGACACTGTGACCAGACACCGTGACCAGACACCGTGATCAGACACCGTGAAGAAGACACTGTTTCCATGATCACTGTGACACCATTTCTTAAGCTTTTGTCAATATTATTTTAAATAATGCTAACGGTCATATTTGTTATTTTTAATGCAATTAATGTTATTTAATGTTAGTTGTTGGCTTGACAGGAAACCGTATCTCGTACCTATGAAAAGGGAATCATTCCTACTGTCAGAGCTCGTGGAATATAAAAAATATTAAGCTACATTAGAAAGCACATGCGCACTTGACACGTCTCGACACATATACTACAATACATGCGAGCTCTGTACTTAACCGAAGAACAATCTGGAGCACAACTGTGAAGAACACATTGCATGATCCTCAAAGAAGTTCCATACATGTAATCCTACATTTCTGAAGAACACACGACGAATCAAGAGACTGTAGAACACAAGCTGAACTACGACACTCTGTTTTTCAACAGAAAAACCAGAGAAGGACTCCGAAGCATTCCTTCTCAATCCAACGAGTCCATAGCTACATTGACAATCACTAGAGCCATTTCTAAACTCTACATCTCTGCTCTATGATTCATTATTTACTTTTTGAGCAGTGTGTGTCATCTGTTGTATTTTTAGACACACTGTCTCCTGAACTTTAACTGGAGGATCTGTAAATCCTCACTCAAACTCTTACATCTTTTATTTCCCACTGGGATAGTGGTAGAGGTCGTGTGTGACCTGAATAGCTGGTTTGCTGTTGTTTTGTTTCCCACGAATAACAGTGGTAGAGGTCTTGGACCTGGACAGTTTTTGTAAAACTGTTGTTAACCCTGATCCAGGGTGTGTATCAAATTCTTATATATATTTGAGAGGACTAAGTCTCAGCTTGAGACTGAACCTCTTGTTATATCTATTGTGCATCTTTTATTTAAATTTAATGTATATGACATATATTATATTTATTCCGCTGCTATTACTTTAAAATACAAAAATTATTTTGAAGCTACTTTGATAGTTAGATTAGCAAGTGTTTAAACTTATTGTAAATCAGTAGATTAGTTTCAAAAGTTAGTTTGATCTTGTGGTTAAACTAACTGAGACCTAATCAATCTTTGAGAAGCTAAGCGAACATTTACAATCTGTATAAATTCACTACAGTTTAACTTATTTTATAAATCAGGGGATTTTAACTAGACAATGTTTTAACAGAAATTTTAATTGGAACTCAATTCACCCCCCTCTTGAGTGTCCACTCCGACCAACATTTGGTATCAGAGGTTTAGTTTTTTTTTGTTCAAAGATTTTTGAAATACTCTGTTTTTCAACTGTGATTTTAGTTGCATCTTTAAAGATCTTAAATTTCTGTTAGTTCTAAATTTTTTATCTCTTTAAATTGTCTTTCTAAAATCTAGTTATGGATAATAGACTAGAGGGTGCTACTACTAACAGGACACCTTTCTTCAATGGTGCCAACTATGCTCAGGGGAAACTTAAAATGAAAATTCATTTAGAAAGCATAGGTTTTGATATATGTACTGCCATAGAATCAGAATAAAAAATTCCCACTACTGCTAGATCCACTTGGGATGAACCTACAAAGACTGCTTATAATAATAATTGTAAAGCCATGAATTCCATGTACTATGCTTTAGGAGATGAAGAGTTTAACAAAAAAATTTCTTGTAAAACTGCTTTTGAAATTTGGGATACCCTGGGAATTTCTCATGAAGGAACAACTAATGTTAAGGAAATGAGATTAAATACTTATACTATTAAATATGATAATTTTAAAATGAAAACTGATGAACCTATTTCTGACATGTATCTCAAGTTTAATGAGATAGTCAATACAATGAATTCACTTGGAAAATCTGTTCCAGTAAAGGAAAAAATTATGAGAATCTTGAGATGTCTACCAGTCCGATGGAGAGGCACATCTGTTTCAATCAGAGAGTCATGCAACATTGCTGCTCTACCTGTTAAAGAACACATTGGTAAGCTTATGATGTATGAGGAAGAACTCAAGGTGAACAAATAAGAAGAAGATGAACCTAGAAGAAAGTCTGTTGCTTTCAAATCTTCAACTTCAAAGAACAAGGATAAGGAGAAACTTCAAGATATAAACGAGAGTTCAAGCTGTGAAGACAGTGAAAGTGATTCTGATAGTGATGCTGAAATGGCTCACATTGCCAGAAGGTTTAAGAAGTTTTATAGGAAAAATAAATTCTTCAGAAAATAAAATTACAAAGGAAAGTATGACAATAAGGAACATTGGAAGAAGGATTGGAAAAATCCAGATAAAAGTAATGAAGTTGTATGTTATGAGTGCAAAAGGAAAGGACATATTAAAGCAGACTGCCCAAAGCTCAAATTCAAGAAGAAATATGATTACAAGGACAGTAAGTACAAAAAGGCTATGAAGACTACTTGGAGCACTTCTGAGGATAGCTCCACTGAATCTGAAGTTTCTAAAACTGAACACAGAAATAAGGCAAATATGTGTTTTATGACATTCACATCTGAGGTAACAGCTGAAACTCCTGCTTTAAATTCTTATTATTTTGGAGATGATACTGACTCTGATAACATGTCAAAATTTGAACTATTTGAATATTGTGATATGTTATAAGAAACCTGTAATGAGATGAAAGAAAAATACAAAGGATTAAAGAAACAGTATGCTCTAACTGTTAAACATAAATCTGATCTTGATATTGAAATGGAAAAGAATGCTCAGTTTCTTAAAGAAAACACTAAAATGAAATTATCTAATGAGAAACTCAGAAAGGATTTAGAGAAATTCACAAATGGAAAGGATACACTAACTCAAATGCTAGGAAATCAAGTTGCACCAAAATACACTACTAGAATAGGCTACAAACCTAGATAGAGATAGTTTACTAAGAATAGATTTATTCCTAAATCTGGACAGAATGCTGCTAATTCTAGTTCTGGAAATTTATATGCTTCAACTAGTTATATTCATAGTTATGGATCTAATAAGGTTTATCTTTCAAAGTCTATTGATTCTACAACTTTCATGAGACCCATAAGACAAATTTGGGTACCAAAAGCTTTGATTGCTAACCTATCTGGACCCAAGAAGATCTGGGTACCAAAATCATTTCCTATCTAAATCTGTTTTGTAGGAAACCTGCTTAAAGAGCTTCTGTAGGAAGACCTGGTACTTGGACAGTGGATTTTCAAGACATATGTCTAGAGACTTCTCATGCTTTAAAAGCTTAGTCAGGATTGATGGAGGTTTTGTCACCTTTGGTGATAATTCTAAAGGGAAAATCATCAGCTTAGGCCAGATTGGTAACACTGACTCTGTATTAATTTCTAAAGTTTTATTTGTTGATGGACTTAAGTATAATCTGTTAAGTATTTCTCAGTTATGTGATGATGGTTTTAATTTTAAATTTGAAAATGATTCTTGCAATGTTTTTAATTCTAAAAATGCTTTAGTATTTTCTGCCCTGTGAAATAAAAATGTTTATGCTGTTGATTTAAATTCTTTAGCTAAGCAAAATATTACTTGTTTAAATGCTTTTCATAAAGAGTCTTGGCTTTGGCACAGAATATTAGGACACTGAAATATACACTCGCTTAGAAAACTTACTAGGAAGAACTTAGTTAGAGACCTACCCAAACTTGAGTTTCCAAATGACAAAGTTTGTAATCCTTGTCAAAAGGGAAAGCAATAAAAAATCTCTTTCAAACCAAAGAAAGAAGTCTCAACTTCTCAACCTCTCGAGTTGGTTCACATGGATTTGTTTGGACCATCTAGAGTTTCTAGATTAAATGGGAATCACTATGTCTATGTCTTAGTAGATGACTTTTCTAGATATACTTGGGTATATTTTCTAGCTCACAAAAGTGAAGCTTGTTCTTACTTTGTTAAATACTCCAAATCTGTAGAAAACCTTAGTGGACTTAAGATTAAAAATCCAAGAAGTGATCATGGCCGTGAATTTGAGAATCATGAATTTGAATCTTACTGTTCACACAATGGCTATAGTCACAATTTCTCTACCCCTAGGACACCCCAACAAAATGGTGTAGTAGAAAGAAGGAATAGAACCCTGCAAGAAATTGCTAGAACTATGCTTAATGAGTATGACCTACCTGTTTATTTTTGGGCTGAAGCTATAAATACAACTTGTTATATTATCAATAGAGTCTTAATCAGACCTGTTCCTAAGAGGACCCCTTATGATTTGTGGAACCATAGGAAACCTAAGGTTAACTACTTCAAAGTCTTTGGCTGCAAAGTTTTTATTCTTAATACCAAAGATAATCTTGAAAAGTTTGCATCCAAGAGTGATAAAGGAATTTTCCTAGGTTATTCTATCTCTAGTAAAGCCTAAAGAGTTTTCAATAAGAGAACCAAGTGTGTGGAAGAATCTGTTCACATCAAGTTTGATGAAACTGATCCACATGAGCCTAAAACCTCTCTTAAAAATCATGAATATGATCTCTCTGTTTTGAACCTTAATGATAAAGATAGTGGACCTATAGTTAAAACGTCCAGTTCTGGAAATTTTCCAGAACCTGCTTCTGTTGATTCCCAACCTGTTGATGAACCTGAAATTTCTAGCCCTACCTTTACTAGATCAACTAGAATTCTGAAGAATCATCCTTTAGATGCTGTTGTAGGAAATCTTGATAGAGGGACACAGACTAGAGCTTCTCTTAGAAATCGGGTTTAACATCAAGCCTTCTTGTCACAGCTTGAACCTAAAAACATTGATGATGCTATTGATGATGAATTTTGGTTAATTTCTATTCAAGAAGAACTCAATCAGTTTGAAATAAATAAAGTTTGGAATCTTGTTGAAATACCTAAGGACACTTTCACAATAGGCACAAAATGGGTGTTTAGAAATAAAGTAGATGAATTCAAAAACATAGTTAGAAATAAAGCTAGACTAGTTGCACAGGGCTATAGTCAAGAAGAAGGTATCGACTATGAGGAGACTTTTGCTCCAGTAGCCATATTAGAAGCTATTAGGATTTTACTTGCTTATGATGCACATCTAAATTTCAAACTCTATCAAATGGATGTCAAGAGTGCATTCTTAAATGGATATATTGCTGAGGATGTTTTTGTTGAACGACCACCTGGTTTTTCAAACACTCATTTTCCAAATCATATTTTCAAACTATCAAAAGCTTTATATGGTTTAAAGCAAGCTCCAAGAGCTTGGTATGATAGATTAAGTACTTTTCTAATTTCTAAAGGTTTTACAAAAGGAATAGATGATCCTACTCTTTTTATAAAACGAATTTCTAAAGATGTTTTAGTAGTACAAATTTATGTTGATGATATTATCTTTGGATCTTCTAAAAATTCTTTATGTACTGATTTTTCAAAAATGATGCAAAATGAATTTGAAATGAGTTTAATGGGTGAACTTAAATTCTTTCTTAGTTTTCAAATTTTTCAAAATGATGATGGAATTATTTTAACTCAAAGTAAATATACTAGACATCTTTTAAAACGTTTTGGATTGGATAGCATAAAAAGTAGCGACACTCCCATGAGTAACACCTGTAAGATGGATCTTGATGAAAATGGTAAATCTGTTGATCAAACCACTTATAGAGGAATGATTGGAAGTCTACTCTACCTGACTGCTAGTCATCCTGATATTATGTTTAGTGTGTGTATGAGTGCTCGTTTTCAAGCAAACCCTAAATAGTCACATTTAAATGATGTAAAGAGAATTTTCAAATACCTCAAGCATACTCTCAATTTAGGACTGTTCTATACCAAATGACAATCATTTGAACTAGTTAGTTATTCTGATGCTGACTTTTATGGATGTAAGCTAGATAGAAAAAGCACCTATGGAACATGTCATCTTTTAGGCAAGTCACTAGTATCATGGTGTAGTAAGAAACAAAATTTTGTTGCATTTTCAACTGCAGAAGCTGAATACATAGCTGCTGGAAGTTGTTGTGCACAAATTTTGTGGATGAAACACACATTACAAGACTATGGATATCAATTCAGACATGTCTCAATAAATTGTGACAACACAAGTGCTATTAATATTTCTAGGAATCCTATTTCTCATTCTAGGACAAAACATATTGATGCAAGACATCACTTTTTGAGGGATCATTATCAAAAAGGTGATATCACTTTAGAATTCATTGGTACTGAATATCAACTTGCTGATATATTCACTAAACCATTAAATTCTAAAAGATTAGGCTACATCATACATGATCTTGGTATGATTAATCATAAATGAGTATCTTACTGATCTTAATGTTTAATACTTTATTGTACTTTACTTTACGGTTTTATACTTACTGTTTCTAAGTTACTGTTTTGTGCTCACGGTCTGACAACTCACTGTCTCACCGTGACTATATAAACTGCTCACTGTTTCACCGTGATGACTATAAACTGTCTCACCGTGATGGATAGTTTTCTGTCTCACCGTGAGAAGTATGATAATTTTTATTTTATTTTTACCCGTATCGCGGTAATTTTTATTTCACCGCTATTTGATTTCCCGCGTTTGTGTTTTTATGACGTTTGACATTCCCAAATGATAAAACTTAAGGGTTTCATTCGAATCCTTACCCGAATTCTCTCCTGAACCTTCTCTTCCCTCTTGCCCAAACCTTTAGTGAATTCCAAGGATGAAGCATCCATCTTCACCCTCGTCTGAGAAGCGCCACTCTAAGAAACAAAGGAGGATACCAAGGATAGCTCCCGAAGGACCTCTAAACCCAAACCTGGTAATCCGTACCATTGTACCTGAAAAATAATTTTGCCCTGAATGGTTGTTGTCTAGAAGATTGTTAGTTTTGAAAGTTTTAAAAGAACAAGGATGGCTTGAATGGTTCACTGGACAGAATAGACCGATTTACCCGAGGATTGTATCTCAATTCTATCAGTATGTGAAGTTCTCTTTTGAGTTTGGAGAAAGATTTTTGGTGACCAGCTGGATCGATGGTCAGAAGTGCTCTTTCTCTTCAATGTTGTGGGCTGTATGCCTAAGAATTCCACATGAAGGAGTGTGTGAATATTACTAGAGAGACCCTCCTCCAACAACTGACATCTTTGACCTAGAAACCGCTTTGGAAAATCTAACTGGAAATGGAACCAAGCGAAGGGCCATAGCTGCTGAACTGGATGGGGAGACAAGAATTTTGTTCAAGTTTTTTCAGAATTTGGTTAGTCCAAGAAAAGGAGATTTTTCTGTGATGAAGTATCAGGATGTGTTCCTGATTCACCTGTTGAAGAATGGCCAAAAGATCAATCTGTGTAAGTATGTTATCAACCATATCTGTGAGCTGATCAAAGTAACTTCCAAATCCACCTCCCTGTTTTATTCAAGTATGATTTCAGCCATGTTAGTCTCAAAAGGAATGGTTGGACCGAATGAAGAAAAATTAGAGGACTTTGATTTCTGCCTATCCATGTTTATCATCATAAGGATGAAGATTAGATAGAATCCATGGAAAAAGAAATGGGTTGAGGATAGTGATTAACTGTATAAAAAGTTTAATCTTGTTGACTGTCCAAGAAGGCCTAAGAACCTAGCTGATCCTGGTTTGGAACCAGATGAAGTGGCTGAGTACTCAGAAGAAGAAGAACAAGAAGAAGTAACAGCTGAAGCTCCACCTAGAGAAGAATCTGTAATACCTCCAATGGAAACAGTTCTTGTTGAAGAGGAAAGGGGTGTTATCCCTGTTGTTATCCCTGTTGTTATCCCTGCTGAAATACCTCAAGGTGAGGAAGTTGTTGTTGAAAAGGAAAGGACTAAGGATCCTTCAGTTGTTCTTCATGAGGAAGAAGCTCATCCCAATGCTGCAAGGAAATTAGTTTTTCCTGGTTCAGAACAGCAAGAAACTTTTGAGGAAGTTTTTGTTGAAAAGACTCTTTCTGTTGAGAGAGAAGCAAGTCTAGAAGCTTATCCAGTGGAACAATCGGTTCTTGAGATTATTCCATCTGTTGAAGAAAGAATGGAAATTGCCTTTCAGCTGGCAAGGAAATAATTTGCTGAAGAGATTAGGGATGATCCTGTGGATCTTTTCCATGTCCCTGAACCTCAATAATCTGAAAGGGAAGCACAAGTTGAGGGGGAGGAAACTCGAAATATTGATATTGTGGAAGCTGGATCTGGTGAAGCCTCTCAACCTTCTGTCACTTTCTCTGTATACTCTCGGTATGAGTTCCCAAGCTTTTATGATGTGAATGAGTCACAGCAAGTGACTGCAACTGGAATGGATCTTTCTTCTCTGTTTCAACTAAAGTCCTTAGCTCATTCAGAACCAGAACCAGATCCCCAACCTCAATCTAGATCAGAATCTGAGTCTAAAGATGACTCTGACCCTCAACCAGAATCTGAACCTCTACCTTTACCTCCATCCTTACCTGATCTTCATTCCTTTGTAACCAAGGATGATCTGAAAGTTTTTGGCGAGACTTTGTTAGCTGGTTTTGAGAAAATTGTCTCCACTCAACCTCGGCCAGTGACTCAATTAAGTCAATAAGATGCATCAATTCTCTTGGAAAATATTATCTTTCATATTCAAACAAGGATGATCCTAGAAATTCAAGAAGTCCGAGTAGATAATAAGCTGTTGAGTGCTGATGTTAAAAATCTGAAAAGTATGGTAGAAAGTCTGCAGAATGAGCTATCTATGAGATCAGAGCCTGCTCATGTTTCTGCCCCTGCACCTGCTGTTGTTTCACCTGAGTCTTCTGATTCCCTTTTTTCTATGGAGATTGTGTCTCAAGTTCATCCTTACTTACTGTATTTTGATGAAAATATTGGAAAAAGGCACAAGAAGATGATGGAATGCATGAGAGAGCTTGTGGAAACTCTGAATAAGCTTACAGATGAATACACTGGATGTCTGCAAAAAGTTCTGAAACAGCTCAAAGTTCTAACTGAAGTTGTCAAGGCTTCACCTGCTTCTGGTCAGACCTCCACACCTACTTTGGATGATTATCTGCTGAGATCCATAATCAAGGAATAATTACAGAATGCCTTCAGTGGCTTGGATCTATCTTCTTTGTCAAAAGTGATTAAGAACAGTGATATAACATTGTACTTGGTTAGGATCCATTCAAATATAGCCAATGATGCTCAAAAAGAGATCTCCAAGAAAATAGATTTGTATATTTCCCGGATTTTCTCTAAAAGTGACATGACAGATCACTTTAGATATCTTGTGGAAAATCTGAGAATCCCTCCGGTGACTCAAGCTTTTAAAGCTCAAGTTCAGAAACTTTCAGAGTTCACCAGATTGTTGGACAGATTTCTGGAGAATAAGGATGATTTTGAAAAGGCTATGCAGTATGGTGGTGAAGTCATTACTGATTTCATCAATCTTTTGAAGATGTATCTTCATGTGCAGAGTACTGCTATAGTTGCTCCAGCTGCTGCACCCCTTAGACCTGGACTTCCTGCCTTAGCATTTACTACCATGACAGTTAGCCAAGCCCTTTCTCAGACCCGGCCAGTCATTCTTGACCAACCTAAGCCTAGATCTTCTACTGCTCCTACTTTGGCTCCATCTGTTTTTGAAGGTCTACCCTTA
>OY728138.1:84228533-84332412 GCA_963277665.1 Viscum album
TGAAGCAGGAATGTGAAAAGGCTTATGATTCTTGTGTGTGAGGGAATTTGGTCTACATTTCATATTGACCAAATAAGAAAAGGGCATCAAATCTTCTTGTTCTCATACATACAAATGTATGTGGTCTGATAAATGTTACTAAAACTCATGGGGAAAGGTAATTTTTACTTTTCATTTATGATTATATTAGAACGGCTTGTGTGATGGTTATACATAGGAAACAACAAGTGACTGATTTCATGGAAACTTATCACTGAATCATTGATAATGATACTAGATGGATGATCAAAGCTCTGTAGTTTGATAATGGTGGGGAATACACATCCATTGAGTTTCAAAATTACCTAGAAAATCATGGAATAAAACATGAGGTAGATACTATGCGAACCCAAAAAAAATGGGGTTGTTGAGCACAGGAATCGACAGGTGAATAATATGGAAAGAACTATGCTTATTGAGAGTCATATCCCTCAACAATATTAGAAAGAGTCTATTCAAGCTCCGTTGTATATTCAAAATCAGATAGGAATTTATAGGGTGAAACCAAGACATCGTATGAGTTGTGGTAAGGAAGGAAGCCTTCTTTGAAGTATTTACATATTTTTGGGAGTAAATGTTTTATTAGAAACAAGGAAGGACATCAAGGAAAGTATGGTGATGTGGCAGATGAAGAAATATTCCTTAGATATTCAATGAATAACAATGCTTACAAGTGTTTTAATAAAAATATTATAAATTTTGTGGAATACAGTGATGTAAATATCATTTAAGATAAAACAAAAAATTCATGAATGAATTATTATGATGATGTGATAGAATATTAAGAAGAAATTGGACATAGAATAGATTCAAATGAAGATGTAGATAAAGTATTACAAAACATTCAGAGGTCACAACAAGATGTTGACTTTGAAGAAGAATCAGAAGATGAAATTGTGGCTAAAGAAAATTCTTCTGAACCTCCTAGGAAAAATTGAAGAGAATAAATTGATCAATCCAACATCATTGGGGATTGGATATCACAAAAAAAAATAAGGATAATGAGGAATAATGCACAATCTTCCTTTCTATCAATTGTGGAACCATCCACATTTGAAGAAGCTGCAAAGGATGAATCATGGGTTAAATCCATGAATGAAGAGTTGGATAAGATCTAGAAGAACCAAACATGTGATCTAGTTATGAGACCCAAAAATCATAATGTGATTTATATGAAGTGTTTTTTTAAGAATAAATTCAATGAGCATGGCAATGTGATCAGAAACAAAGAGCGATTGGTGTGTATAGGGTATTCACAGATTGAAGGTGTTGATGCTGAAGAAAATTTTTATCCAGTGGCTAGACTAGAGTCTATCAAACTTTTTTATATCCATAGAAATTCATAGAGGAATAAGGTGTATCAAATGGAAATCAAGACAACCTTCTTAAATGGTGTTCTTGAACAAGAAGTCTATATAGAACAACTAGTGGGTTTTCTTCTTGGTAATGTTCAGTTGAAGGTTTATAGATTACATAAGGCTCTCTATGGTATAAAATAGGCACTATGAGCATGGTATTCCCAACTATATTTATATCTAAAGTAGGTCAGTTTAAAATAGAAGGATTGGATCATAATATTAATGTGAAGAATTCTAAAAAAGATCAGTTTGCGGTGCTAGTGTATGTAGATCATATTATATTTAATGCCAACAAATAAGGATCAGTGGATGAATTTTCCAATCACATGAAATCAGAATTTAAAATTTCTATGATTGGGAAAATCACGTATTTCTTGGGGCTGCAAGTGATTCAAATGAAAGACTATACATTTATTTTCAAGAAAAGTATGGAAGTGAGTTTCTGAAGAAATTCAATATGCATGACTCCAAACCAATGTAGACTCCGATTTTGGTTGGGTAAAAAATGGGAAAGCATGAGGATGGTAAATCTATAGATCCTACAATTTATATGATAATCATTAGAAGCTTAATATACTTGACAACAACACTACTAGATATTGTCTTTGCAACATGCTTAGCATATCACTTTCAAAGTAATATGAAAGAAGACTACATGGCTGTAGTGAAAATAATCATGAGGTACATTCAAGGTACTCACAATTATGGCTTATGCTTTGATGTAGGAAGGAATAATGAACTATTATCATAATATGATACTGAATGGGATGGAAATGTTGTTGATAGAAATTCCACAAGTGGTGGAGTATTTTTTATTGGAAGGAAATGTGTGGGTTGGTTGAGTAAGAAATAGGAAGTACTTCTGTTAGTACTATTGAGGCTGAGCATATCTCTGCTACAAGGCATGCACGCAAATACTTTTTATGAAGCAATAACTAACTGATATTGGTGATGAGGTAAAACAACCAATGGTGATTCACTATGATAACAAGAGTTTGATTGATCTTAAGAATAATCTTATTCATCATTCTCGTACAAAACACATTGAAATAAAATATCACTTTATCAAGGAAAAAGTTGAACAAGGCATGATTAAAGTGGATCATTTTGGAACTGATGATCAAGTCGCTGACATACTGACCAATACATTTTCAGCACAGGTGTTCGATAAGGATCAAATGAACCTCATTGTTCAACCACCTCCTAGTGCATGAGGAGGTTACCATTGATCCCCTCTACCTAGTTGTGTTAACTTTTTTAATCTTTTTGCAGATGTGATGCAGGTTTATGGGGGAGATACGATCCATAGGGAGTGTGTTTTGAGCTCCAAACGTTCAATAAGAGGTTCTTTGGGTTTGTTGACAATGTGGGAGAATAGTGAAATTAAATAATATGCTATTTTAGGGGGATAATTGATCTTAAAAAATGGAGGATAATTGGTACAATGGGGGAGAATGATGAGTTACAAAATGGGAAAATGAAGTGAAAACAATTTGGTGTTTTGAGGAAACAGTTTAGGGAATACAATGCCCCTGTGACATGATTAGAGGTCATCATGGAGATCTTTAAGTATTCAAAAAAATGATAACCCAATTTATGCTTCCCCTCTTGTTTTCTACACCGATAATTGCTCATGTAGACTTAGAGTGTTGGCTAAGTTGTTTCTTGCGTATCAGGTTTTGATTACAATTGGTGCTTCATTGAATTTATCTGCAGATTGCCAACAAAACCCAAAAGGGGGAGATTATTGGAACCAAGGATGTTCTTTTATAGAAATTGAGTATGTTTTGAGTGTGTTTTTTTCAATCCTAACATGGAATACCAATGTAAGATCAGGGAGTTTTAAAGGAAAAAAGATATTACAGTTCAAGCACACAACAGTTTTGACAGTGGTGTGATTTCCCAGTGATTGCCAAATTTTTGGGGTCAAAAATCTATTGGAAAAGGTTATCACGAAAGGTATTTTTATATAATCAGTATTTAATAAATGTGAAAAAGGAATGGATTTTGTGAAGACGGGGATTATTTTCACGAAGATGAGAAGCATCACGAATAATGACAGTGATCTCTGTAATTACGAGAATTCGAGTATTGTAAAAAGTTGAATTTTGGAATCATCTCTTCATAAATATGGTAAAGTTGTGGGTTTAAAGAATAATACATTGAGGATCATGGATAAATAAAGCATTGTTAATATAGATGGTGCTACTATGAAATTATGAGAATTAGAGCATTGTGACAGTGCAATGTGGTGATAGAGAGCTCTGTGACTACGTCAAATTTCATTGGAGCGTCATGAAGGGTGGAGCACCATGAAGGTGTTTTTGAAATATCCTTAAAATTAATTAGAGGTGGTGTATCATTGTGAATGGATGAGCCTATAAATATAAGGCTACCCCCACTTCAGTTAAAATGAAGATTTCATAGAAAATCTAGAATTGCTTTGATTTCACGAAGTTAGGGGAGATCTGTGAATCTGGTTTTCTATGCAAGCTTGAGCATCGCAAAAAGATAACTCAAGTCGTGAATAATTCCAATGATTCTAAGTAATGGGTGTTTCACGATGATGGAGTATTATACATGGACTCTATGAGTTTTGCAAAGGAGTTTGTTCCTCAAAGTCAAGGGTGCTTCGTGAAGGAGTGAGATTCACGAAAGGCAGTTTTGAACGTTTGGTTTTTAGTGAAGATATATTTTAGAGTGTATCAACTCAGGTATTTGGTGCAAGAAAAGTCTCATGCTAATTTAGGGACAAAGTATTTGATTCCAATCCATTGAAGCGACCTTTAAGTTGATAAACTATGTTTTAATTTTCTCAAATGAGTGAGTTAGGGGGAGTTAATGAAAGTGCTCCAAGGGATGTAGTGTGCTATCCCTAAAATCTCGTAAAGGTAGTGTTCTTGGCATAGAGTGATTGTGCATAAACTTATGTATTCCAAAGCTAGTGAAGATTAGTGGACTTTGGTATGACCGAAACACTATTATCATATGCTCCTTAGACTAGCCCTTAGTGGTGAACCAAGTAAAATTGTTGTGTCTTCTCTTTGAATGAGATTTTTTTGTTTACTATATGTTCTAATCAGACGGGTTTAATAGGTTCCTACTAATGTGGGAACAAGATTCATCACTTGAGAAGAAAAAGTTGACATCATGATTTACCCTTCCCCTCTCAGGGTGTTTCAGAGTCCTTCATTAGTCACACCATGCGTAATGACCATGTGGGTTCCCTCTTAGCACATTATAGGGCGCATGGTTGGCGGATGGTTTGACCAATTGTGTGACCAAACCATGTGGCCCATACTTTTTTTGAGGTAAAATTACCAAATTTATCTTAAATTATGTTAAAAAAAATCTATTTCACTTATTCTCTATGGACAGCAGCACACCTATTGGATCTCCTTTGAAGGAAAATTCATAGGCTTTGATCATGTTATTATGTTCGAACTTGAAATCAAGTGTCGACCATCTCTTTGAATTCATATTGGTGAGTAATCCATTCCTTTTGTGATGTTCTTCATTATTCATGGTATTGGTGGTGTTATTTAGGTGCAAGCTCATGTGTCCTATTTTCAGGTTCTTCATCTGTTGTTCATTATTCTCTCAATTTGAGTCGAATTAGAAGCTGAAATCGGATGAACACTCTACTATAGATCTATAGTAGGTGTTCTATACTTTTCTTGAGTGGTTTGGTGAATTATAGAGATATTTGTTGATGTTCTACCCACCTAACTTTTTGGAATGACCCCAAAAATGAATCTAATAATTAAATTGAATGTAATGGAAACTGTGGTGGATTCCTACTAGTTCTGTGATACTTGTTGGTGGTTGTTTCCTCACCCATGGGGTGTGAATTAGAGTTTTTTTCAATTTTTATACCACCAATGGGGTGTGTGGATTCTTTCTTAGCTAGAGGAAGTATATTTATAATTGAAATGAAATGAATTGAATGAAATTGATTAATTAAGAGATAATGATGCCTCCTTTTCCATTTGTGGACATGACTTGTCTTTATTGAATTGATTGACTGGTTTATATAGATTTGTATATGAGTGGGTATACTCATTGAACTTTAAGGCTTATGAATTGATGAATGTAATGAGATGTGAAATGAAATTTTAGTGGATTACTTGGTTATTATACCAGGGATATTGATTCCATTTAGACTCCATGTATGTTTTACCCATGGGTCTTGAATATATTGTAGAAGATGCCCAGGACTTGTATGCTCCTTGGATATTGATTCTCTTGGAAGGCAAGGGAATTTCCAGCCACCGCCACTGGTGCTTCCTCCTATGCATCACACCATCACTTTCCCACCGTTTTCATCCCTACCTCAAGCTGCGAGACACCAGTTCTGCTATCCACAAACCCCATTCCTTCATCCTCTGCTACTACAATGCCATCATCAATCTTCACTCTCTGCCACTGCAACCCAATGCCCCCCAGTTTCCTCATCCGAATCAAACTCAACATCATCAAATTCATTTTGCAGACCTAAAACCCTAAAGCTAAGATCCGCCGCCGCCGCTTCGGTGAACCTGAATCCACCTCAAGGTGGAGCTGAGCAGGTTGGAGGATAATGCACCGCTCCTTGAAGAAATCTGTAGATACTCTGCCGCTGAGCAGGAGGATGAACCGTGAGGTCACCTAAGCCCACCGCCGCCGCTCAGAAACTGTTCCACCGCTCCTCCGCCTCATGCCCGAGCTGCCGTAATAGAGGAACCGCCCCGCCGCTGTGGAGATCTTCCCTTTCTATCGCGTGAGCAGAGGAGAAGGTACCTTGTCTACGCTGGCGAGATGAAAGCGAGCCGCGCCGCGTGTGGAGGAGGTCAGGCCGCCATGGGGCATCACCCACACTGGCTGTTCTGATGAAGAAGATCCTCTACCGTGCGCCGTGATTTGGGGGGTGGAGATGAAGATGAAGATAAATAATAAATAAACAATTAAATAAATTGATATATAATTAATAAAATAAATTAAACAAATAATATATAAATATTATAATATATAATGATTATAATAATAGATAGTTAATAATACAATTTAATCAATTAATAAAGTATATTAAAATTAAATATCTAATAGTAAACTAATTAAATTAAAATAAATAAATAAAAATAAATAATTTAATAAATAGAATAATTTGACTTTGTAAATAAAATAATAATATTATTATTATTATTAATAAAATAAAAAAATGTAATTGTTTTAATTAAATAAATAATAATCTCATAAAAATATATAATAACTAAAAAATTTAAGAATATAAATAAATATTAAATTATTAACTTAATAATTAAATTAATAACATTTATAATAATTAAATAATAACATTTAAAAATGTTTATAATAAATAGAATTAATTAAAATATTTACTAGTAATACAAATAAAAATTAATCTAATCATACTATTACTTTTATTTAAATAAGTAAATTAGTTTTGTTTATTATTTATTTTACTGCATTTATGTTTCATCCTCTGTTTTCAAGTTCATACAGGAATTGAAATCCCATCCAAATTCATTCAAAGAAATCACTGGAAGTTAGTTACAAGGGAAAATCTAGTACGACGTGTGGTTCATGAAAAAGTGCACGTGTGCGGTGCACATGTGAAGAACAATTGAAGTTGGTGGAAAATAGGGGGTGACATGTAGCAGATGATAGGTAGTTTAAAAAGGAGAAAAGAGAGCAGTAAATGGGGGGATTCTAACATTCAACAACTTCTTACCAACTGATAGAGTAGAGAAACCCTTGGGGCACTTCTCAGAAAACTATTCTAGGAGACTCGGGGACCAGGAGGAGCAGCAATTTCAGCTTGGAGAGGGAGTTATATTCCTCTGTTCTTTTTCAATTTTCTTTCTTTGTAATCGAATTATTTCAATGTATGTAATAGAGATGTTAGTTAGCTAAATATTCTAGTTTGGGGAAAAATTATCATTCTACTGGTTAATTGGTATTCTGTTTTTTCACTTTATCATTCTAATGTATTCAGAATTGATCGACGAGATCAATTCTGAATTCAGTCAATTGCTTTGAACCACTTGTATTTAATTTTTAAATCCACGATCGTTTGGTGAGAATGATCGTGGATACATTTCTAAAAAAAAAAATCTAGAAAACTTCAACAATTATAGTGAGTTTGTTCTATCGTCATTTTCATGGATAAATTTTCTCTGTGGAACTTTCTTGGAGTGGCGAACTCCAAGATTGATCAATCTGAATGGATTATCTCCTATCAAGGTAAGTAAGTCATTCTTTTTACAATGGAACATTGCAACAACATTTAAGTGATTATGAATCCTTTTAAAACCTATAGAATAGAGTTTTACACCGGCTGTTTCACTCTGGTTATTCATTTATCAGTATTCTATATCTCTGTTTCTTACTGTTTTCAAGCTACTTCCCGTTTCATTATAGTTTAGAACAAAAATAAAAAAAATGTGGTGTTACATTCCTACTTTAGAAAAGTTAAAAATATATAAAAAATAAAATAGGAAATTTACCCCACTACTGACAACAATGGGGTCTTTTTTTGAAAAGTTTTAGAAAAATAGTTGTCACAATTCCTTCTCTGTGGGTTCAACCCTACTTTCGACAAGACAATAGTTTGTAGGAAAATATAAATTTTAAACTTTGACCAGCTTCAATAACGGTCGTGTAATTTTTTTGGTGCCATTTCTAGGGAGGGCATGAGCCATTACTTTTCTAAAAAATTTGAAAAAAATAACATAATAAAAAAACATCAAAAAAAATTGAAAAAATAGAAAACTTTTAAAAAAATTCAGTTATGTCAATTTCTGTATGTTACTGTCTTATTGCTATTGTTATACTTTAATTAGATGTTATGTTTGTTCCTGTTTAGTTGTATTGTTTGCTACTTTGAACAGTTGAGATGAATTCAATTGTTGTTTTACTTTTCATGTGCACAAGAGCATCTTTTGGTAGTCTAGAGCACCTGAATTTAGAAATAAACAAACATCTTACTGCTTTAAGAAAGAAGAACAAAATTGAAATGGATAACTTAGATGAAAGAGTGTATGTAAACAACTTCCAAAAACATCCAGAACTCTTAGAGGAAAATGAGGGGCCTAGGATGAGGGAGTTTCAACTCCCTCAAGTTTCAAGCAACACTTCTTCCATTAGACTTAGTCTTAGAGATAAAAATTATGAGATGAAACAGTCCCATATTTCATTTTTGTCTACTTTTGGTGGACTCTATAATGAGGACTCTCTTTCCATCATTAGATATTTCTATAAAACCGTGCAACAATATCCTCTGTTAGGACTTACTGAAGATGAGCTGAGAATAAGAGTCTTTAAATTTTGCCTTAAAGGGAATGTTAGGAATTGGTTTCTGAGTCTAGATGAAAACATATTTGAGAACCGGGATCAGGTCTACAATTCATTTATTATGAAATTTAATCCCCAATTATTAAAAGTAGAACATATAAATAAGATAACTAGTTTTTATCAAGAGGATAGAGAAGCCTTTTATGAGGCTTGTGATAGATTTAGAGACCTTATTAGGCAGTACCCCCATCATCAAATCCCATTTCACCTTCTCATGGATACCTTTTATGAAGGGTTATCCTCCTCTAGAAAAAACATAGTTGACCAAGATGTTGGGGGTAATTAAAATGGAAAAACTAATGAAGAGTTGAAATTTTTTTTGACAACCTCACACTGCACTCTCAACATAAGAATTCAAGAATAAAAAGAGTCAACATAAATACTAATGTCAATAATGGATTTGGTTCAATGAATTAAACTCAAGATCAACTAGCTGAAATCACCAACCAACTTCATTATTTAATGAACCAGAATTCAAAACAATCTGTAAACCCAGTAGCTACTAAAACTAGAATCAATCTCT
Organism: Viscum album; assembly: GCA_963277665.1. Lineage (NCBI taxonomy): Eukaryota > Viridiplantae > Streptophyta > Magnoliopsida > Santalales > Viscaceae > Viscum > Viscum album. The sequence continues at coordinate 84,237,804 of OY728138.1, forward strand.
TAGGGAGCAGTGTGTCTAGTGTGGTATGTTTGGGGACACTGAGAATTTCTTTCCAAACTATGACATGCCTGTCCAACCTCTTGAAAATGCCAAATTTTCTATCTATGGTCAAAGAATACAGCCTAGGGATGACCCATTTTCCAATAATTTTAATCAGGGGTATAGGAATCACCCAAACCTTTCTTGGAGAGAGCAGGGAGTTCTTCGACATTCTGCCTCTACTGGATTCTAGCAGCCTCCTAGGCAGCAATTCCAACCCCAATCTCAACCTAAGGCTGAATCTTAAAATTCTAAGGATGAGGTGAAAGATATACTCCAATAGTTGATAGGCATGTTTTATGAACAAAAGACAAAAATTGGTTATGATAAAATTCAAATGGATGAAAGAACGAAGAATCCTGAAATTCAAATGGGGAAGTTGGCCCGGGATGCTTGTTCTAGGAAAAAAAGGTAGACTTCTAAGAACAACTAAACTCAACCCTAGAGAGAATATCATGGATTTTGTCACTATAAGTGGGATCAATACTCAAAATGTTGCCGAAAAAGAACTTTATAATGACCAAAATGAAAATCTGTATGATTCTGAAAATAAAAATCTACTTTGTACTCAATATGGAAACCATGAAAAAGGTGATGAAAATGAAGATAATCTGAATTTTTATTTAGAAACTCATATTGTAAATTCATCAAAATATAAAAAGAATAAAGGAAAAGGGAAATTTGTTGAAGAGGTGAGGGATATACCTACTGTCCTTAAATTTTTTCCCCACCCATCCCTTTCCTTGAGAAGTTGAAACCTCAAAGCAACACTAAGGCTGAACTTATTCAGTTACTTGGGATTCTGAAAAAACTCCTCGTAAACATTCCATTCATCCAAGACTTGATTCAAATTGCATCTTACTTGAAATATCTTAAAAAAATTGTTTCCAATAAAAATACATATGAAGAATTTTCCACCTATAGCCTCACTGAAGAGTGTAGTGTTGTACTCCAAAAAGATAATCTGACCCAAACTGAAAGACCCAGGCAGCTTTGTAATCCCCTACACCCTAGAAAATTAGTATCAACTCAATTGTCTATGTGACTTAAATTCTATCATTAATATGCTCCCACACTCACTATTTCAACAGTTTAGGCTTAGTGATCTGTAACCCATCATATTCACACTGCAATTAGCTGATAGATCTTTCACTCATCCTATGGGTCGGGTAGATGATCTGTTTTTTGGGGTAGGGAAGCTATTTTTACTAGTTGACTTTTTAGTCTTAGATGTGGAGTGTGATCAAGAGGTTCCCATCATTTTAGGTAGGCCCTTATTGGACACTATTGGTGCGGTAATAGATGTCTCTAAGGGTCATCTGATTTTCAAAATTAGAGAACAACCATCTGAATTTTTTTTAATAATATTAAGATACCAAATTATTTTGAAAACTATTCAAAAATAGATTTACTTGAAGTTTAAGGTTCTTATAAAAATTAACTTGAACACATTGAAGTATTTAAAAAACAATTCTCTATTGAATAAATTCATTTGGAAGCTGAAAATTTGGATTTTCATGTCTCACAAGATAAAAATTATGCTCAAACACTGAATTTGGAAAATTTTCTAGATCTGGACAACTGTCCAGTTTCTACTCCTACTGAAGTAGTTTCTTTTACCTTTAAACTTTAATAATCCTCTAGTTATTTTCAATTTTTTTCTTCTATTTGTAATAATTCTGAAAATTTTAAGGAAGTAGAGGGAGATCTATTGAAAAATTTCATGCTTCTTCTTTATTGAATTTTGAAAATTCTGAACTGGAAAATCTGGACAGTGTGTTGTCCACCTTAGACCACAGGGATTTTATCTCTAAAACTAAACATGAAATTGAAAATATTTCATCATTTCAAACTCATTACAAGAGATATTTTGAAGATCTTAGACCTCCCAGTCCTAGGAGTCTTCCATAAAGTGTTGAACCACCCATTCTTGAATTGAAGCCACTTACTGCACATTTGAGATATTCATTTTTGGGTGAGAATTCCACTTTTCATGTCATTATTTCTGTTGAACCTAACGAGAACCAAGAAGGAAGAATGTTGAGTGTATTGAGTAAATTTAAATCTTTTATAGGTTGGACTATATCTAACATCAAGGGTATTAGTCCTTCATTTTTCATGCACAAAATTCCTTTGGAGCCTGATCATAAACCTAGGTTAGAGTGTTAAAGAAGATTAAATCTAAACATGAAAGAATTTGTGAGAGAGGAAGTGATCAAGCTATTGGAAACTGGTGTCATTTATCCCATTTCTGATAGCACTTGGGTCCACCCTTTCCAGGTAGTCCCTAAGAAGGAAGGTTTCACTATTGACAAAAATGAAAAAAATTATGAAATCCAAGTTAAAATAGCTACAAAATTGAGAGTCTATAATGTCTATAAGAAGCTTAATGCAACCACTAGGATGGATCATTTTCAAATTCCCTTCTTTGATCAAATTATTGAGAGGCTTGCTGGGAATGATTTTTTATGTTTCTTGGATGGGCATTCTAGTTACAACTAGATTCCTATTTCTCTAGAAGATTAGGAGAAGACTACTTTCACATGCTCCTTTGGGGCATTTTCCTACAATCATATTCCCTTTGGGTTGTGTGGAGCTCCATCTTCCTTTCAAAGGTGTATGATGGCTATATTTTTAGACATGATTGAAATAATAATTGAGGTATTCATGGATGATTTCTCCATTATGGTTAGTACTTTTGATACATGTTTAGGAAATTTGGAGTTAGTTTTGGAGAGATGCACTGAAACCAACCTTGTGCTTTATTGGGAAAAGTGTCATTTTATGGTCAATGAGGGTATTGGGATTAGTCATAAAGTGTCGAAGAGAGGTCTGGAGGTCGATATTGCAAAGATAGAAGTCATTCAAATGCTTCCACCTCCTGAAAACTTAAAACATATTAGAAGTTTCTTAGGGCATGTCAATTTCTACAGGAGTTTTATCAAAGAATTTTTAAAAATCACTATTCCCTTATGTTCTGTTCTATCCAAGGATGCACCTTTCAACTTTGATGAAAACTGTTTGAAATCATTCAATCTTCTTAAGTAAAAACCAACTTCATCTCCTATTATCACGGAAAATGATTGGAAATTACCTTTTGAACTTACATGTGATGCTAGTAACATGGATATAGGTGCTATCCTTGGATAGAGGATAAATTGGAAGTTACATGTGTTTTATTATGCTATCAAATTTCTAGATGAGGTTCAAAGAAATTACAACACTATAAAAAAATAGTTGTTAGCTGCTATGTTTTCTCTAGAGAAGCTTAGACAGTACCTTTTAGGATCTAAATTCAAAATTTTCACTGATCATTCTACCTTGAAATACTTGTTGTCTAAGAAAGAAACAAAATAAAAGTTGATTAGATGGATTTTGTTATTGCAAGAGTTTGAATTAGAAATAAGGGATAAGTAGGGAGTTGAAAATTTAGTTGCTAATCACCTATCCAGAATTCCTCACACTCAATATGAATATCCATGGGAGATCAATTTTTCATTTCCAGATGAAAAACTGCTCACTATGTTAATTAGGCAGCTTTTATGGTATGTAGATTTTTCTAACTTCCTGGCAGTAGATGTATTACCAAAAAATCTATCTAATAACCAAAGGAATAAATTCATTTATGAACTTAAGTACTATATTTGGGATGAAGCTTTGTTATTTAGGTTATTTTCTGATGGTATTCTTAAGATGTGTGTGCCTAAAGAATAATTTTTTCCAATTTTAGAGAGTTGTCACTCCTCACCTTGGGGAGGTCACCATGGTGGTGAAAGGACTGCCCAAAATATCTTACAATCTGATTTCTATTGGTCCACTCCTTTTATGATGCTAGAAGCTTTGTAGTTGGCTATGATAGGTGTTAGAGGTTGGGAAATGTTTATAGGAAACAAGAGTTACCCCACAAAGGTATTCTAGAGGTATAGATTTTTGATGTATGGGGTTTAGATGTAATGGGTCCATTTCCATCATCTCATGGGAATGAGTATATACTTGTTGCTATTGATTATGTGTCTAAGTGAGTTGAGGCAGTAGAAATGCCCAACAATCAGGAAAATGATGTCATTAAGTTTGTGAAAAAGAACATCTTTTCAAGATTTGGAGTTCCCAAATCCTTAATTACTCATAATGGAACACATTTTAAAAACTACAAGTTCAAGGATTTAATGGAAAAGTATGGTTGTGTTCATAAGACTGGAACTCTTTATTATCCACAGTCTAGTGGATAGGTGGAAATTTCTAAAAGAGAATTGAAACAGATTCTTGAAAAAAATGTGTCACACTCTAGGAAAGACTGATCTCTTAAATTGGATGAAGCTTTTTTGGAATATATAATTTCTTTCAAGGCCCCAATATGTATTTATTCATATAGGATTTTGTTTGGAAAATGTTTTCATTTTCCTGTGGAGTTTCAATATAAATCGGATTGGGAAGTTAAGGCTTTGAATTTTGTTTTTAAGATTACTGGTGAGAGAATATTTCTTGATCTGAGTGAGTTAGATGACATACTGAGAGAGGGTTATGATAATTCAAGAATATACAAAGAGATGACTAAAATATTTTATGATTATATCATTCAAAACAAAGAATTGAAACTTGGATATAAATTCCTACTATTTAACTTTAGACTCAAACTCTTTCCTGGAAAACTGAAGTCTAAGTGGTATAGTCCATTTATTGTTATGGGAATGCGTAAGAATGGATCTGTAGAAATTGTTGGTGAGGAAAATAAACCCATGTTGGTTAATGGGTAGAGAATTAAACTATATTTTGAAGGAAAACCAATTGGCTGCCTTCACAGTGCTTGATAACTAATCTTGAATAAAGTATGTATGAAGTCTTTAAAAATTAGTACTACGTGGGAGGCAACCCATGGTTTTTATTTTGTTTTTAATAATTTTTTTAATTAAGTAAATTCTAACTGAAGGCTTTAAAGTTAGTGCTTTATGGGAGTGAACTCATGGTTTCTCTTTTTTCTTTACTCTTATACATGATTTTTTTTCAATAAAAAGCTGTTTGATGCTATCTTTGTACTCTGTTTCTACTGGATCTGAACTTATTATTTCTTCTCTGTGAGTTTTAGGATGATTCTATTTTATGTCAACAAAGGAGTGGAATTCCCTTACTAGAGGATTAATGAAAAATCTTAAGTCAGAGAAGTACCTTACTGTTAATTTCTATTTCATTTTTTTTCTACTTATTTATTAAAAAAACCCAATGCATGTATTTCTTGCATGAAAAATTCTACTTTATATGTTTATGCTTTAAAAATTCTACTTACTAAAAAATTCTGCTGCATTTTTGTTTCTTCTGCAAAATTCTACTACTTGTACTAAAGTATTAAATAAAATTCTGCATGTGCCGCTTACTGGAAATCTAAATTAATTGATATATTGAAACCACTCAATATTTGAACTTAAGTGTGGGGGGATACATGTAGGCTGGTTTCTAGTTTTTGTGAATCTTCTTTAGTCTGTAGGTTGTATAACATGTATTTTTTTGATCTTTGGAACATCCAATCGAATTATAGTTTCTGAACTTACTTACACCCTATCTATAACTCTCCAACAAGTTACATACTGTTTCTTGAACTGTTTTGAAAATTTGTGTCATTGGACTTAGATGATAATGCATGTACTTATTTGAGAAATTGTTGTAATATTATTGTGGTAAACAATATTCTTGTGAATTTCAATGAGACCCTTTAACATGTCTTATATCTACTTAAATGAATTGAAAATCTGTTATGAATCCTAAATGTTAAATTGTTATCCTCCACTTTTGAATTCAAATTTGGGGACAAAGTTGGGTTTTAAGTGTGGGGAGTGGGTCAACTCATGTTGAGCTAAACTATGCTTAATTGATAGCTCATCAATTCCCACTACCACTTCAATTTCTTTTAAAAAAATGGTAAATTTTTTCAAAATTGTTACAAAATTTTAGGCTTCCACTGTACTCAAATGGGTCTTGCCTATGGACAGTAACTTACTGATAGTTAAATCCTGCTTTGAATATGAAATTAATGACAATGGATGATTGTTGAGTGAACAGGCTTAGTGATGATAATAAAATCTGGTTTTGGAACTACTTTTGAGAGTGATATGGGTAACCTGTTTGTGGAGTTAGGATCATAACCCTTGGAACTGGAAGTTTGAACTTTTTTCTTAGGGGCCTCATTTTCTCTTATTACAAATAGTAATCATCCTAATGAGCCAATGTAAATGTTTTTCATTTTAATCTTTTTTAACTAGAGTATTTTGGGAATTTGGGATCCCATGGTGAATCTATGAGACCCTAGATGTTGGGTGTGTTCCTGTTAACTATAATCCCTCTATACACTTTGAATAAGTGCATATGCATATTGCTTAGCACATGATACATGGCTTGGAAAAAATTGAATAAAGTGTGAAGGGTCAAAAACAAGTTCATTAATGTGATGGGAATGATGAACACCAAATGGATAAGGGGACAATTTGTTTATATGGAAACATTTAGCTTGTATTAATAAGGTGATTCACAAAAAAAATATTTATTTATTTTTGGAACCTGGAGAAGTTCAAAGTATAAAGTTCCTACCGTTATTTTCTTAATTCCACAAATTTTTAAAATTTTGTCACTCTTTAGATTAGAATTTAGGCTTGAATTGAAATGAGTCACACAGTAGATTCACATATGAGGCATGAAATTTACTTAATAGATGATTCACTACTTTCTTGAACACTAGTAAGAGATTGTTAATGCATGATTCATTTGAGCATTTTCTTTTCAAAATCCTATTAACATGTTTTTTTCATTTGTTTCAAATTGCTTGACATGTTACATTTTGAGATGAGTAATATAAACACACTTCTATTTATCAATGATTTCATAAAACATGGAATTGTTTGAGGACAAACAATGTTTAAGTGTTGGAGAATTTGATGTGGCTTTAAAAAAACATAGTTTTCCACATCTGTTATATTAATTTTTAGTGATTTAATTACTTATTTTTTCAATTTTTTATAAATAAATACACTTATGTATTTTTATTATTAAATTTATTAATTTATCATCTTTTATAGAAAATTATGTATTTTTAGTCTTTAAAATAATTCATTTAATCTGAATAACTTATCTAATATAATTATTTCTTAATTAGTTTTGTTAATTTTAATCTCCTTAAATTTTTATTAATTTGATATTTATATTAAATAATCATTTAGTCATTTTATTTTCAAATTAATTAACATGGTTTTTAATTTAATATTATATATTTTAATTAGTTTAATTAAAATAAATTAATATTATTAATTATTCTCTTTAATAACTCTTAGTTTTCAATATAAGTTAAGAAGTTAATTTTTAATTCAATAAAATAATGTGTTTTTAATTTTAATACTTCTTTTAGTTAATTAATTAATTAATTTAGGATTTTAATACTTTAATTTCCTTAATAATTTTAAATTAATGAATGCAGTTAATAAATTAAATTCAACAACTATTAGTGACTCATTTCATACTTTCCGATTTTTTCTTTAATTTTTGACTCACCAATACCCTGTCGGTAAGTCATGTCTCATCAATGGTTTCACCTATCTCACCCACCTACCGATAGATAAATCTGTCAGTGTACCATTTAGTTGTTGTAGTTTTAGTGTTATGTTTTTAATAGTTAATAAATTAATTTAATTAATTAATATGTTAATCTAGTTTCAATTTATTTTGTTGACTTAGTTCTAGATTTTAATTTTAGTTTTTGTATTTAAAGCTTTACATTTTAATTAAGTTAATAAGTTAATAATTTTTAATTGATTTATGTCTTAGTTTAATTTTCTTTAATTTAATTAAGTTTTTAAATTTTATTACTTGTTAATTGATTAAGTTAATTTTATTAATTGTTTCATTTTATTATTACAAATTAAATTTTAAGTCATCGGTGCTACCGATACCGTTGTGCCCCAACGATGCCACCGTCCTTGCTCCCATGCTACTAATACCGATGCACAAGCATCCCTAGGTCTCACCGATAATTTCTTCCTTATACTGGCACCAATCCTTTCTTACGGTGTTAGTTTCACTCCTTTTCTCACACAACGATGGTGCCACCGTAACTCCCCCTTAGTCAATCGGTGCCACCGTTCTGTTATCCAGCCACTGCCACCGGTGCTTCCTCCTCTGCCTCACACCATCACTTTCCCATCGTTTTCATCCCTGCCTCAAGCTGTGAGACACCAGTCTCGGTCTCCACAGACCCCATTCCTTCATCCTCTACTGCTACGATTCCATCACCACTCTTCACTCTCTACTACTGCAACTGAATGCCCCCCAGTTTCCTCATCTCCCACTGTCCTTCATCCATCGTGACTAACTGACAGCCTCATCCCACTGATCCTTACTGCAACCACATTCCCTGCCTCGCTTCCACCATTCCATCAACCACAGATCCAAAAATCAAAATACTCTAAGAAGATTTGAACAAGAACAACACAATCTACATAAAATCCTCAAACGAATCAAACTCAACATCACAAAATTCATTTTGCAGATCTGAAACCCTAAAGCTAATATCTTTCGCTGCTGTTGCTGTGTACCTGAAGCTGCCACAAGGTAGAGCTGAGCAGGTTGGAGGATGATGCGATGATCCTTGAAGAAATCTGTAGATACTATGCCCCTGGGCAGGAGGACGAACCACAAAGTCACTTGAGCCCACCGCTGCCGCTCGAAAACGGGTCTGCCACTCCTCCGCCTCATACCCAAGCTACTGCAGTAGAGGAACCACCTCGCCGCTCTAGAGATCTTCCCTTGCCGTCGCGTGAGCAGAGAAGAAGGCACCTTGTCTGCGCTAGCGAGATGAAAGTGAGCCATGCCACGTGAGGAGGAGCTCGGGAAACCATGGGGCATCACCGGCGCTGGTCGTTCCAAAGAAGAAGAACCCCCTACTGTGGGATAATTTGGCGTGAGGGGTGTTTTTAATGGGTTTAGGGTGAAAAAAATTAGGCAAACGGGGCATTTGAGTGCCACATGAAGTGGCACTCAAAGGATGAGGAGGCCGAGTGCCACTTCAAGTGGCACTCGACCATTTCGGCCAACCAACTCTTCAGCGCCACTTGAATTGGCACTGCTCCTTTGTTCCCTCTCCATTCGGCGCCACTTCAAGTGGGGCCGAAACCTTCCCCCTACCTATAAATAAGGCCGCTCGCCCTCCCCATTTCCCAACTCCTCACTTCCCCCCCGCTCTCTCTCTCTCAAAGTTATTATCTATCTAAAAATCTCCAATTGCTCTGCGCTTTGCCTCTCTGGTTGCTCTGTCTCCGTAGCTTCGTCTCCACAAATTTGAGGTAAATCTTTCTTTAAATTTATTTAATATTCTGATTTAATAATTTAGTTGTTTAATTTATAGAATTAGTTTATAATATTTGTATTATATAAATAATATAGTTTTTTTAAATGTAATTAGGTAATGAAATGATTATAGTTAGTTAATTAATTAAGTAATTATAACTAGGTAATTAATTAATTATAATTAGGTAACTAATTAATTATAAGTATGTAATTAATTAATTATAATTAGGTAATTAATTAATTATAATTAGGTAACTAATTAATTCTAATTAGTTAATTAATTAATTCTAATAAGGTTAATAAATAATTCTAACTAGGTTAATAATTAATTCTAATTAGGTTAATAATTAATTCTAATTAGATAATTAATTAATTCTAATTAGGTAATTAATTAATTCTAATTAGGTAATTAATTAATTCTAATTAGGTAATAAATTAATTCTAATTAGGTAATTAATTAATTATAATTAGGTAATTAATTAATTCTAATTATATAATTAATTAATTCTAATTAGGTAATTAATTAATTATAATTAGGTAATTAATTAATTATAATTAAGTAATTAATTAATTATAATTACATTATTAATTAATTATAATTAGGTAATTAATTAATTCTAATTAGGTTAATAGTTAATTCTAATTAGGTTAATAATTAATTATTATTTGGTTAATAATTACTTCTAATTAGGTAATTAGTTAATTATAGTTAGGTTAATAAATAATTTTAATTAGTTTAATAATTAATTATAATTAGTTTAATAATTAATTATAATTAGGTTAATAATTAATTATAATTAGGTTAATAATTAATTCTAATTAGGTTAATAATTAATTCTAATTAGGTAATTAATTAATTATAATTAAGTAATTAATTAGTTCTAATTAGGTAATTAATTAATTCTAATCAGGTAATTAATTAATTATAATTAGGTAATTAATTAATTATAATTAGGTTAATAATTATTTTTAATTAGGTTAATAATTAATTCTAATTAGGTTATTAATTAAATCTAATTAGGTAATTAATTAATTCTAATTAGGTAATTAATTAATTCTAATTAGGTAATTAATTAATTATAATTATGTAATTAATTAATTCTAATTATGCAATTAATTAATTATAATTAGGTAATTAATTAATTATAATTAGGTTAATAATTATTTTTAATTAGGTTAATAATTAATTATAATTGGGTAATTAATTAATTATAAATAGGTAATTAATTAATTCTAATTAGGTAACTAATTAATTCTAATTAGGTAACTAATTAATTATAATTAGGTAATTAATTAATTATAATTCGGTAATTAATTAATTCTAATTAGGTAATTAATTAATTATAATGAGGTTATTAATTAATTATAATTAGGTAATTAATTAATTATAATAATGTTATTAATTAATTATAATTAGTTATATTAATCAGCGAAGTAGTTATATTAATCAGCGAAGTAGTTATATTAATCAGTGAAGCAGTTATATTAATCAGCGAAGTAGTTATATTAATCAACGAAGTAGTTATATTAATTAGAGAAGTAGTTATATTAATTAGCAAAGTAGTTGTAAATTGCTTCTGGAATATACCTTTGCATTACATTCTAGGTTTGATAATGAATTTAGTTTTCAATCTACCTTGACCTCGGTTTGTAATTGAAGTTATGAACTTGAATTTAGTAGTTGAATATATTTCTTGCATATTAAGTGTTAGAGTTGTTATGAAATGATTACTCTCTTGAGTAAAGTATCCCCGGGTAGAGGGGCATTGAGTCGGACCACCTACTTTCCTGGAGGCTTTCCTTGTCTAGTAAAGTGAATGAGGTTGGCTATTTATTGCTTTGGGCTTACTCATGTAGATATTTTTAATTTCATATAACTCTATGCTTTTACATGACGTGTTCGTGTACCTCATACATATAATTCATGTGGATATGTATGAATATGTTTGAATTCTATTTTTGGGTAAGTAGCACAAACTTGTGGGTTGTGTAAATAGTTGCACATCAATATGGTTTGAACATATTGATTTGGTGGAGGGATTAGGATTCCAACCTAAATTACTAGAAGCATGCATACATAAATTGATTCTTTAATCAGATTTAATTAATAACAAGGGTTTATTTTAGATAAAAAATATGGTCACCGCCTATATTTATTGCAACGGTCAAATAATTGAGACATAACAAGGATATAGTTATAGTATACATCCATAAGCTGTTGTGATGTTTGGAGGATGTACTACTTTGGACGCTGTGAAAAGGAAAATTCATCGGAAGTTAAAACTGGCGAGGAATCAAGTGATATAGTCCATCACATTCAGACATCTCCAATTTATAGATAGGCTTTGGCATGTTCCCTATCCGGTAAATGATGATAATGATTGGAAATATATACTTTCATTGGTTAAGTATATACCTGATAATCAAATGATAGAGTTGTATGTCACTATAGCTACAATGGAGGTTCCATCGACATTGGAAGTTGACCCATCTCAAATTCATGAGACTATGTCATATGCTCCTTCACATCAATAAGTTCCATCAGCATCGGTAGTTGTGCCATTATTTACATCGGCCAAAATCTCAATGGATAGTTCACCACATACTTTAGATAAACTGGTCGATGAATTTGAGAATGATGACAATTTCAAAGAAGAAGATGAAGAGGAAGTTGAAAAAGAAGAAGAGTATGTGGGAGATCAGTCTGTGCCAACTCATGTGAGGTTAAACTGACCATTGAACCATCCTCCACTATTGGCTTCATGGTCGACTGAAGGCATGAATCTCTTTCCAAAATTTTTATTATTTAGTTATTACTCCCAGTTTAGAATTTCCAGGAATCATTGGTGGCACAAATCGAGTGTTAGATAACAGTGTTCTGTATATTGGAAGAGATTTTTAGAGAAAAGAAGCAATGAAAAATGTGATAAAACAATATCAAATTGAAAGAAATTACTCATATGTTGTAGAAGAGTCAAGGAGGTCTTACTATTTGATCAGTTGTGACAAATGTGAATCGAACTGTCAAATGCGTCTGTGAGCTATTATTAAAAGACTATAAATTATTTTATATCGACATTTATTATGTAATTTTTTTATTTTCATCTATTTATTATATGTTTAATACATGTTTTAAGTTTCATTTATAATGGTATAATAGTTTATATTTTATAGGCTTTCAAATTCACATACTTGAAACATTTTTATGTTTCAACTAGGTGGTTCTGAAAGACTATAATTTTTTTTCATCAACATTTTTAAGTAATTTTTTTTATTTTCATCTATTTAGTATATGTTTAATCCATGTTTTATGTTTCATTCATATTGGTCATATAGATTATATTTTATAGGATTTCAAAGTCACATACTTGAAACATTTTTAAATTTCAAGCAGGTGGTTTTGAAAGACAATAAATTATTTTATATCGAACTTTTTTATGTAATTTTTTTATTTTCATCTATTTAGTATATTTTTAATCCATGTTTTAAGTTTCATTTATATTGGTTATATAGTTTATATTTTATAGGATTTCAAAGTCACATACTTGAAACATTTTTAAGTTTCAAGTAGGTGGGTTTGAAAGACTATAAATTATTTTATATTGACATTTTTACGTAATTTTTTTATTTTCATCTATTTAGTATATTATTAATCCATGTTTTAAGTTTCATTTATTTTGGTCATATAGTTTATATTTTATAGGCTTTCAAAGTCACATACTTGAAACATTTTTAAGTTTCAACTAGGTGGTTTTGAAAGACTATAAATTATTTTTTATCAACATTTATTACGTAATTTTTTTATTTTAATCTATTTAGTATATGTTTAATCCATGTTTTAAGTTTCATTCATATTGTTCATATAGATTACATTTTATAGGCTTTCAAAGTCACATACTTGAAACATTTTCAAGTTTCAACTAGGTGGTTTTGAAATCCTATAAAATATTTTTTATCGACATTGTTTACGTAATTTTTTTAATTTCATCTATTTAGTATATGTTTAATCCATGTTTTAAGTTTCATTTATATTGGTCATATAGTTTATATTTTATAAACTTTCAAAGTCACATTCTTGAAACATTTTTAAGTTTCAAGTAGGTGGTTTTGAAAGACTATAAAATATTTTTTATCGACATTGTTTACGTAATTTTTTTTAATTCCATCTATTCTGTATATGTTTAATCCATGTTTTAAGTTTTATTTATATTGGTCATATAGTTTAAATTTTATAGTCATTAATAATACTGTTGTTATTACCAATTTATTATATGTTTAACAATATTGAAAATTTATTTATAAATAATTACTTATAACTATGTAAACATAGATTAGTAATTATAGATTTAAAATTATATATATATGTACAAATATATAATTATAAATATATAAGTATAACTATAATTACAATATAATTCTAAATATAATTATAAATATAATTATACACACACATATATATTTATATATGAATATTCAATATATTTATAAATAAATTTTAAATATATATGTAACAATATTTTCATAATTATATATTTATAAATATATTCATATTTATATAATTATAAATATTTATTTATAAAGATTATTTTATAATTATATAATTACAAATATTTTTTATTTAAAAAATATATATAAATAGATCTATATTTATAAATATTTATTTTTAATTATATATATACATAATTATATTTATACACACACATATATAACTATTTATAATTATAATATTTATAATATTTATATGTAAATATATAAATAAAACACACAAATGGGAAAAACCCTTATATTTTATATAATATAACTGTATAAATATAAATAAACAATATATTTTTAATTTAATACATATTTTTTATTTACAAAATTATATATAAATTTATAAATTTATATAAATAATTATATATAAGGTTTATTTCATTATTTTTTATATAATTAAATAAGGTTTATAACTATATAAATATAAATTTATAATTTTATAATTATAAATATATTTATAAATATAATTATAAATAAGTTAACATTTTTAAATACATATTTATAAGTATATTTTTAAAATTTTAATTATTAATTATTAATTATTTATTTAAAAAGAGATGGGGTGAAAAAAAAACAAAACAAAAAAAAACAATAAAAGCGAGGGGTGAAAAAAACAATAAAAGGGAGGGGTGAAAAACAAAAAAAAACAAAAAAGGTGGCAAAGCGCCACTTGAAGTGGGGCTAGCCACTCGAAATGTTGAGCGACACATGAAGTGGCGCTCAATTGACCCGTTACCCCAATTAATTTCACCCTAAACCCATTAAAAAAACTCCTGTGGCCAAATTTTCCCCCTGTTGTTTGCTGAGATTGGGGGGGATGAAGATAAAGATTAAAAAATAATAATAATAAATAATTAATAATAAAATTAAACAAATAACATATAAATATTATAATATGTAATAATTATAATAATAGATAGTTAATAATACAATTTAATCAATTAGTAAAGTAGATTAAAATTAAATATCTAACAATAAACTGATTAAATTAAAATAAATAAATTAAAATAAATTATTTAATAAATTAAATAATTTGAATTTGTAAATAAAATAATAATAATAATAATAATAAATAAAAATGATGTAGTTGATTTAATTAAATAAATAAAAATCTAATAAAAAATATGAAATAACTAAATTTTTTAATAATATTAAAAAATATTAAATTATAAACATAATAACTAAATTAATAACTTTTATAATAATTAATAAATAATTAAATAATAACATTTTACAATGTTTATAATAAATATAATTAATTAAAATATTTACTAATAATAAAAACAATGATTAAACTAATAATACTGTTACTTTTTTTTAAATAAGAAAATTAGTTTTTTTTATTATTTCTTTTACTATATTTATGTTTTTTCCTATGTTTTTCAGGTTCATACAGGAATTGAAATCCCGTCCAAATTCATTCAATGAAATCACCAGAAGTTAGTTACAAGGGAAAAGCTAGTGCAACGTGTGGTTCGTGAAAAAGTGCACGTGTGTAGTGCATAGGTGAAGAAAACTTGAAGTCCGTGGAAAACATGGGCGACGTGCAACAGATGATAGGTATTTTAAAAAGGAGAAAAAAATAAATATATGCGGGGATTTGAACATTCAACAACTTCTCACCAACTGACAGTGCAGAGCAACCCTTGGAGTACTTCTCAGAGAACCATTCTTGGAGACCTGAGGACCAGAAGTAGCAACAATTCATATTTGAAGAGGGAGATATATTCCTTTGTTCCTTTTCAATTTTATTTTTAATAGAATAATTTTTGTGTACGTAATAGATATGGTTGTTAGATAAATCTTTTAGTTCGGGGATAAATTATAGTTATGCTGGTTAATTGTTATTTTCCCTTCACTTTATCATTCTAATGTATTCAGAATTGATCAGCGAGATCAATTCTGAATTCATTAAATTTTTTTGAACTACTTGTACTTAATTTTTATATCCATGATTGTTTGGTGAGAATTATTGTGTATTCATTTCTCAAAAGTTTTTAACTCTAGAAAACTTCAGAACCTATGATGAGTTTGTTATGTCATCATTTTCAAGGATAAATTTTCATAGTTGAACTTTCTTGGAGTAGCGAACTCCAAGATTGATCAATATGAATGGCTTATGTCTTGGTGAGGGAAGTAAGTCATTCTTTTTATAGTGAAACATTGCAACAACATTTAAGTGATTAAGAATCCTTTTAAAACCAGTAGAATAGAGTTTTTCTCCAGGACTTTCACTCTGGTTGTTCATTTATCAGCATTCTATATCTCTATTTCATACTGTTTTCAAGATACTTCCTATTTCATTATAGTTTATAACAAAAATATGAAAAAATTTGGTGTTACTTTACTGATTTAGAAAAGTTAAAAATATATGAAAAATAAGATAGAAAATTTAACCCACTGGTGAAAACAGTGGTTTTTTTTAAAAGTTTTAGAAGAATAGTGGTCACAATTCCTTCCTTGTGGGTTTGACCGTACTTGACACTAGAAAGTATTTTATATGAAAACATAAATTTTAAACTTTGACCGGATTCAATGACGGTCATGTCAGACACCCCCTTTAGGTTTTTATGACCATGATTGGGTATTTTGAAGAAACATTGCAGGACATTCCAATTAGATTTTCTTCATTTGATTTGAACTTTTACCCACTTATACTATCAACATAACACCATAACTTAGTCAAATCATTCATGGTTTATGTATTCTAAAAAACATATTTTTTAAATAGAGTAATCATTTATCAAACTCATTCACATTATCAAAATATTTCCAACAATGATTCTAGAATGAATTTCTTTAACCAAAATAAGCCTCAGAGGGAACCTATTGTCACTCTATGTCATTAACATACCCAATAATATTGTGTATATAAGTGAAGACTGAATTTTATTAAGGTATCAAGAATCTAATTATTTATAAGACTTAATTGAATCATTATATTCTTTTCATAGGCGTCTAGAAAATTTTAATAGTTGATAACTCCGAAATGGGTTTCTCTAATACATAAAATTTTCTCCTAGATTAAAAACAATTAACAAGTTTTTCACTAATCTATGAAGATTTGTACATTAAGTTTATTTTTCTTATAATTGATCTTAAGGAAGTGTTTAGTGATGATGATTCTACTTGTCAAAAAATATAATCTTTTATAAAATGTGTATCATTCTTATTTTCATTTAATAAGGACTTTTATTGAATATGATCCTACTAATGGAAGCAGTAGGTCTATCTGATACCTCAATAAGAACCTGGAAGATCATAGAAAATGGAGTGGGAAATTTATCAACAAACACAAAAGTAATGTTTTTATTTCCAATAATTGTTCTGAAAGGATATGTAGAAGGATGCAGAAATCTCTTGATATCTCAAGGAATCAGTTTCAGATGGTGTATCTAGGCATTCCTATTTCTCTAGGTCGAGTTTGTATTCATCATTTTGATGGAATCCTAGATAGAATTTCAAGTTGGATCAATAATTGGAAGAACCAGTTCATTTCAGTTGAAAATACTATAAGGACATGCCAGAAAGCTTCACCATCATACACATTGGGTTATTGGGCATGGGGATATGATTTTTTGGAATCAGAATTGGGCAGGTATGACATTAGGTTTTTAGGGCTTCCCCACTCTAAATATTTCCTTCAAAGAGGCTAATAAGTATCCACTATTAATAAAATATACTCTTACTTCATAGTAGCATGAGGTGCTTGATATTATTATGCTTAATGAAGATGAATATTGACTAGTTTTCACATGCCCTGTATTAGGTACCTTTAATGCCAAGGCATATCGCTCTCTTCACCATATCACTCTTTTTACAGATGATTGGGGGGTAATTATTTGGTGACAAGATATTCAAGAAAAAATTCAGATTCTTGGTTTGGTGCATCAGACATCATATCATTCCCACAAATATTGATATTTAGCGGAGTGCATCCCTATTGTTTCTAAATGTTACTGTTGCACAAGGCCAAGCGAGGAATCTATGCTATACCTTTTTAGGGGGAGTGGGCACTCGCTACTCAAGGAAATTGGGAGAGTTCTTCAGATTTGGAGTTCAAAATGGATCAATTGATGAATTTATTTAAAAAAGGTTTAATGACACTGGGAATAATAAATATTAATAGATGGTGTGAGCAGTTCGTCTTACTATGGGGTGCTAGTTGATTTGGAAGGAAAGAAATTGATTTAGACATGAGGGTATCTGGAGCTCATAGCTTTCCCTGACAGTGAGAGTGCGATGTATGGATACTAAATTAGGTTATTTATTAGGGATCTGGAATAAGTCTCCTTTATTGAGGGTGTTGTGTCATAATAGATATCACAGCACTATGTATTCACTGGTGGCATCACAGGGAAGATGTGTGAAATGGAACCCGCCCCATGTTGGTTTGAATTTAAATACCGATGGTTCAAGTTTGAATGGTTTTTCATGGGGTGGTAGTGTGGTATGAGATGGAAGGGGATCTGTGATAGTTGTTTTTTATTTTGATTATGGTCATGGATACTCTCTTATGGTGGAGGACAAAGCAATTATTAGCGGCATAGAGATCTGTAGAACAAGAAATATGAATCTATAGGTGCTGGAGACTGACTCATTAATTGTATACAACTCCCTTCACAGGAAATAATTTTTCCCATAGAATATGAACTATATAATTTGGAGCATTAATTCTCTCTTGAGGGGTTAGGTGAAGGTAATTCACACTTGAGGTGAAGGAAATTAGGTTGTGGACTTTCTCTTATCTAGGAGTATTTAGAATGCGGGTATCACCTTATTTACTAGTATGGGATCACTTCCACTAGAATGTGTGAATATTATTAGAGGTGATGCACTCGGTCTCCATTTTTTTCACCCACCGCGATGGACTTGTTTTGTAATTCTTCTAACTTTTGATTTATAAAAATCCGTATTTCATTATTTCATAGAATGATTTTTTTACCTAAATCTTATGTTTTTCCATTTTAACCATTCCTTATAAAAAATAACCCATGGGAACTTTGATTTTTCATGAACCCTATCAATTGGATGATTGGGGTCTTGAAAAGTGTTTTCTTTAGATGGAATCTAACACTAAGTATTTTTAAATGGGATTTAATCTCACCATATTATCTCATTTTTTCAATTTACATGTATCAATTAATCTAATAATTTATTTTTTGAATCTTTTTCATCTCACCAAATCAATATGCTTAAACGATATTGATGTGTAAATATTTACACATATCTTAGCTTATGTTACTAACCCAAAATAAAAACCAACTATATACATATATATCAAAATTCATCTCATGCATAAGGTACATGAAAATTATTCTTGTAAAGTATTAAAATCATATGAAACCTATAATCCCCACATGATTAAGTTTGGAGTGATAAATAGCCAACCCCCACTTTCTAGATAAGGCATAAGCCTCCAGGACCATGATCTATTTGACCCAGAGTCCCTCTATCTAAGGATAATTTACTTAATAGAGGCCGCAAATAAATCATAATTCTAACATGTAGTATTTATAAAATACCTCTAACTTCTTAATTTAGGTTCATAATCTAGTACAATAAAAATCACAAGTATAAAACAAATCAATCAATTATCATACCTAGAATGTAATTCCTTATATGCATGTGTGAAAATTTATAGAAGCATTTTAACTCATTAAACTAAAGCATATATCCAATCATAATACAATAATGATAACTATGGATAAAATAAGGAATAAAATAAATAAATAAGTAAATTATATATTTAAACACGAGATAAACAATTTATGAGCAATTCCTAAACCATGAAATATAAACAATTTGAAATTTAGGCATGCATTATGGACATTACATAATCAAATAAATATAAACACTTTATATTTATTCCAATATGAACTCATTCATATTATACATTATACAAAATTTATATCAATATAGGATATCTAAAATATAAATATTATTTATAAGATCTATTCATATATATTATCTAAAAATTCTTAATATAACACATTTCATATTATTTAGACCTTAATCATATTAATTATCAAAAATACTTTCGTTGTGGTTTAAATAAATTTTCAAATATAACCTTTAATTTGAACAATTAAAATTTAAATATAATTCTATTTTTTCGTACTTTTCTTTATTTTGATGTTTAAAAATACTTTATAAATTACTCTTATAATTTCTATATAAAAATTTTATATTGAAATTATAATTCATGCCATATAATTTGAAAAATATATTTTTATATTTACAATTAATATTACGTGACATTTATTTATTAATCATTTAATTAATTAATTATAAATAATTTATAATTTGTTAATTTTTCAAAACTATATAAATTAAATTAAAAACCTAAAACAAATTCTTCAATAATTTATAAAATTTTAATAAAAAATAAAATTTAATTCAAAATTTAAATTTTAAGGAATTTTTTTATATGCATGTGTTATTTTATGATGTCCACATATCATAATACAAGGATTAACTTTATTTTATATCATATTTAATTATAGATGATCCTAAAAAATGATAAACCCTTAAACATTTAGAAAGTCATATGTTATGTTGTTTCTTATATCGTAAAGGTGACACAACACTCTATTTTGTGTATGAGGCATGATGCTATCACTCCATGACATACAATATCATATTGTAAGATTTAGAGAAAATAAAAGGAATTAAAATGAATCAAAGTTCATGATACCATATATCATATATAGAAACCATATCAAAACTTATTATACCACATATCATAATAAAATCTAGAATTAAAAATGTATATCTTATCTTACAATATGATATATCATTAAGATAACCACATTTCAAAATCTAAATAATATATGATGATTTGCAATACTCATATAAAATGATAACCATGTTTCTTCTTTTCAAAGATTATTTTGAGAATCAAATAATCATGAAATAGATTTGATACCATTTATGGGTTTCTAATGATTGATTAACACATAATCAACACAAACTAAACAACTAGAAGCCCCATTCGCATGATCAACTATGTATGAAACTGAAACCATGCATGAATAAAATGAAGAAATTTTGTATACCTGACACTAGTGATAACTATTATAATTTCCTTCATTCATATGTTTGAGTAATATCACTCAAAAGAACCCATAATACTCCCTTCACCCTTTTCTCATATGGATTTATAAAGAGAGATGGTTTCAACTATACTCATTCAGAATATTCTTAAACCACCATCTCATGGGAAATACACCCTCAAGGATGCTCCTCAAGTGATCAAGCATTAACTCATATGTTACAGAAATGTATGATTTAATGCATGTGGTTACGAAACTATTTTGTAACCCATTAATGAACATGGATTCATAATATGAATTAATTATGATTCTCCACATGCTACATATATATTATTGATATACCATGTGGGTAATAATTATAATGTTCTAACTTTGATAATTCATGAATATCAATGCATTAAAATATAAATATATCACATGGTATGATGTTGAAAAAGAAGTAGTAATATGATATCCATATATCATATAAAATTATATGCCAAATAATTTGTAAGAATCCATCTAAATCATGAATATCATACTCTAAGAAACCTATATCATACCATTGGATATGAAGGCTTTTGGGAACATCTCCTTCATAGGGTCCATTGACCATTCAAGTTATTATTTTAGGGCATCTACCCATTCTTATTTATTATTTGATATGGGTATGTTACATTCATTTATATCTACCCAATTTTTTTAATGATCTAGGGCCTATTATAGACTATTTATAGGGTGTGATACCCATTGATATTCTTTTAAGGGTGTGATATGAGGTTATCTAAAGATTTATAGAGTTCTCCATCATTATTAGTGGTTATATGTTTCTATGATATTTATTCATGTTAGAGACATGTAGTTTTAATTTTATCCTTGGTCTTGATATTTGAATTGATATTTAGCACACATCAAATAATATCACTGATGGGTATGATTCATATATATTTTGGGTGATTGTTATATTTTTTTCATATATTAATATTTATAGGCAAGACTTTTGGGACCATACCATGGGAATCTAGGGGAAATCACATCCAAGGCTTCTGACATTATTCTAAGAGTTGAGGTGACAATAAGATGGTATTTACTCCTTTTTTAATCAATTTCAGGATGTATTTACCAAGGAATTCTCTAGGTTTCCACCTAATAGAGATATTGAGTTAATAGTTGATCTTATCCCAGACATGAATCTCATATGCATTCGTCTTTATAAGATTTATTGTACAGATCTTAGAGAGTTTAAGGATCAACAAGAGGATATTGAGTAAAAGGTATTCATTCACCTGAGAATTTCCCCTTCGGGTGGTATTATTTTATTCACCAAGAAGGGTGACGAATCATTATGCTTAAGTGTTGATTAATAGGGGTTGGCTTGGGTAACAATCTATAAATGTCATCCCTTTTCTTGTATCAATGACTTTTTTCACTAGTTTAAGGGGATAAGTGGTTCTGTAAGATCAAATTGAGGTCGGGTTATCATAAGTTGTGAGTGATACCTTCAAATATTCACCATACTACTTTCAAGAATAAAAATGGATTAAATAATTATCTTATTATTTCATTTAGTTTGATAATGTGTCAAAATTAATTATGACATGGATAAATTAGGTATTCTATTCATACATGGAATCCTTTGTGGTCATATTTGTCAATTATATTTTAGTGTACACACAATCATGGAAGGATCATTCCTGGTATTTAGAAATCATACTGAGCACACAAATAGATAATCACCTATATTACAATCTCTTGAAGTGCTAGTTCTAGATCACGAGGTTCACTTCTTAAGGTACATGATACCCAAGGCTATCGTTTTAGTGAGACTTGGGAATATTGAGGCAATTGTTTCATAGAAGTGACCTAAGAAAGTTTTTAAGATATATAAATTCCTTTTATTGAGAGACAAATACAAAAGATTCATTTATGTATTTTATCATTTAGATGTTTTGATAATGGATTTGAACAAGGAGGTGAGGTTTGAGTGGTCACATCCTTATTAGGGAGACTTATTGGAGTTAAAGAGAAGGTTGAAATATGTAATGATATTGATATTACCTAATTTGGTAATGAAGTATAACCTATACTGTGATTCATCCAAGGTTGGTTGGGGTAATTTTATAATATAATATGGGTGTTTAGTTTCCTAAGGATCTAGGTAATTGAGGTTATATGAGGGGAATTATACAAATCATGATTTAGTGTCAATGATAGTGGTAAATTCACTAAGATATTGGCATCACTACATATTAAGAAATTGTTTCATGGTGTATACAGACCATAAGAGCCTTAGGTAAATCTTTTAATAGTGAGATATTATCCTTTGGTAGAGAAGGTGGGTATCTGTAGTAATTTGAATTTGAGATAGAATATACCATAGGGAAGGGGAATTTCATGGTTGATTCTATGAGTATAAAAACTTTGGTATAAGTGGTGCATGAGGATAATATAGAGTCATAGTTGATGATCATATTCACTAAGATTAATCTTGATGTTTTGGAGTGTCAGGGTAGGGTGACTTTTAAAACCTTTTCTATTACCTACTCACTCATCAAGAGGGTGAAGGAGAGTTAGTTTACCAACTCTTATCACCATTTTATAAGGGATAGTATATATGGAGGAGATACACCACTAAATTGGTCCCGTGATGATGATGGAATCCTTAAAGTATGAGTTTGAGTTGTGGTCCCTATGGGAACAAATTTAGATCACATACCAGACTCACATTCCTTGAGATGGCCTAGTCAACCACGAATTACCAAGATGAAATGTGATATTTATAGGTAGTTTTGGAAGCCTGAGGCAAAGATATATATTTTTCGATTCATCACTCAATTCAAAAAATGTTGGTGGGAGAATGTTGAGCATCAAATACCCATAGTTCCTCTTCCTCTATTTCCTATTCTCAAGTAGAAATGGGATAATGTGAAAATGAATTCAGTGACTGGGTTTCCAAGGTTGCCTGATAGGAATGATGTGATATGGTATGTTTTAAAATATTTGAAAAAGGTCATACACTTACTACTAATTAGGGAGACCCACTCTATTAATGAGATTTGGTAATTTTATTCTTGGGATATGGTAAGTTTACATAGTGTACTTATGAGTATCATTTCAAATAGGGATGCCTAATTTATTTCACACTTCTACCAGAGACTAAATTAGTATTTAGATACTTAGGTTCACTTAGAAAAAAATAACTATCTTCATATTGATGGGAAATATGAGAATACTACTCATATTCTGGAGGACATTTCATGTGCGAGTGTCCTTAATTTTAGTAGTTCATGGGAGAATTATCTCTCTTTACCTATGTTTTCCTATAAAAATATTTCTCAATCAATAATTTTGGTGGAATGTTTTGAGTAATGGTATTTTAAACTCTAAAAATCACCTATGTACTAGTTAGAGTTAGGGGAGTACTGAACCATTGGGTTTAACATCATTAAAGAGATGTTAGAGTATATTTGGTCAACCTGGAAGTAGATAGAAACTACGAAAAACATAAAACATTCACAAACAGACTGAAGATGTTGTCTCCCAGAGTTTGAAGTAGGTGATCAAGTTTTTTTGATATTATCTACTCCTTTGGGACACTATCTTATTTGATGTTATGGGAAATTAGCACTCAAGTATATGAGACTATTCAAGGTTAATGTGAGTATCAGTATTGTGGCATATTGGTTAGCACTTAGCAATTCCTTTCTATGCATGATTTATTCAATGTATCATAGATCAAGAGGTACTACCCCAACCCTTTTCATGCGATTGATTTAAATATTGTAGAATAGTATTATAATGCATCATTTAAGTAATGGCCTATTTGTGTGATAGACCACAATGAAATGATCATACATAGGAAGCAAGTAAATCTGGTATGCTTATAGTGGCGGTGTAGGAGTTTCCAAGGGAATACTTGGGAAAGGAGGAAAATATGTGAGTATAGTGGCTAGAGTTGGTTACCTGTGACACTCTATGACACATTTAATGTATAATCTACTATTTACATTTTTCTTTGTCAATAAGATTGAAAATATTATTAAAATAACCTTAAGAGTGTTAAAATGATAAAAAATCCAAAGGAGAGTCCAAGGGATGGCCCAACCTAGGCTGTACACAAAAACCTACACATTATAAGGCCATCGTAACCCCCCTATGACACACTGAATGGAAGGTCACCCCTGTATAGGACACCTACACTGATCACCTACACCCAAGGACAGCGTGGGTAACCCCATTTGATGAGGGTCCCCCAATTGCGTAGAAATAGGGCCCTTGGGCTCCTCATTTGACAAATGAAAAAATAGGATGAAGCCCAAGCTCTGGCCATGCAACCCCTTCACCCAAGTCTCTTAAACTTCTCCAGGTGTCTATCTAAAACCCAATAGAAGAGGGAATTAAGGGGGATAAGTGAGATCAAATTCCCTTAAAGGTCTAAAACACAAGACACCTGCATGAGCACCCCTTATCTCCTAGCGAACAACAACTTATGAGATGCCCCATTTTCTAACCAAGGACCCACATGAGACCCCTCCAGAGACATAAAAGGAGACCCATGGTTCCTAGTATAAAGACTCACCCAAGTTTTGTTGCTCTTGTGTTCCATTGGGAAAGTATTTCCCAGCTTGTGTAGACCTATACCCCCTGTGTGAAGTACTTCCAGTTTCTCCAAGAACCTGTGTGAGGAACCTCTTCCCTCCAAGACAGGACCTTCGTGAGCCCCTCTTTAAGCCCTCTTCAAAGCCAATAATGGCAGGGCCTCTGCTTCTATGGTTCACTTATCTAAAAGGTACTGAACTAAAATCTCCACCACAACTAGTAAAATTGGTTTTTGTGCCTTTGGGAATGGGTGACCACCATCAGTGGTTGCTAATACTGAAATAAATGGGCGGGATTTTTCCCGACCCATCATCGTTGTCTTCCTCAAAATCACCACTACAACACTGGTGATGCCCGCTGTTGCCCCCTGCCATTGCCCTACCACCTTTGATCACCCCCAATGCTACCTCTCGTCGCCACCCATCACCCCTCCCTCACTCACTGTTGAACCCATGTGTCGGTGAATATTAAACAGACTGCCTAATTCCTAGAAGTTGCACCCACCCCTCCCTCCGGTAGCCATAGATCTACCATGGATGATGTCTAGAGATCCCAGTCCCTCGTCATTCCCACTGGTGTTCCCATGTGTCCGGCGTCTCACCCACCTAGTGTCCCTCACACATGAAACATGGTATTTTTAAAAGGAATTTTAGAGATCGCCAATGGAGGTCGATGTTGGTTTTTACCGACGGAGTAAATGCGACCGCCAAAAGCGGTCAAAAGGTGGCCACTAAATACCTTTAGCAACTGATTTTGGCGGTCTCTATAGGGATTTATTGTAGTAGTGCACCAAGGCCTCCAGACTTGTACAACCATGAGGTGTGTCACACCAGCATATCCTCCATTTGAATTTTCGTTCCTCTGGTAATAGGTTTCCCGCACTTGTCCTACTAGTAAATTAGGGTCCTTGGGGTTCATGTGGTTTTGAATTACCTTATTAATGAGGACCCCAACCCTAGGAAAAGTTTTAGGGAGTCCTCGATCTCGGATACAAGGTCTAGGACCATGTCCTACCCTTGTCTTCTTTTAGACCTAGAGCCTCCAGTTCCCAGTGGGGAGGGTAAGGATTACACTTTATTTTCCATTCAATATGGAATGAGATACTCCTCACTCACTACAATACAAATTTTAGGGAATCCCTCCTAGAGTAACCCCCTACCCTTTCTTGTAGGAGGTTTCACCCCTCCTCCTCTCCCCTTGGCTACTAGGTTAGAGAGGGGATGGTCACTAGAGTCCTCTCTTCTCCGCCCCACTCCATTCCTTCCAAAGTATGCATATCCTAGATCCATTATGGGGTAAATATGAGTGGTTTAAGTGCCATAACACCAACCTATTTCCCTATTGAAGTAGGATAAGTGTGGTTTTCCAGATAATCTACTTCATCCTTATCCATCACATTCAAGAATGACTCATCCTGACTAATGTGGACATAAATATAGCCATGAACATGGAATCCACACCCTAAGATGCATGTTTTGGTATGGAATCATATTTTGAATCTTCCTTTTACCTTCCTTCAGAGTTACACCATAGGTATGGGCCCTCAAGGCCACATATCCAACATCTAGGAAAAGCGGATTGTGTGGTTTTCCATATCTTCCGTTTCCTCTTATTTATCCCAAAAAGCATGAATCACATGGGATTAGAGGTTGATGGTGGTCATGACATACATATGATCCCAAGACTTATGAGAATCATTACAAGTGTAAGAACAAAACTAAATTAAGGCCTCCACCTTGGTATAAACCCCAAAAATTCATCACCATGGTCATCCCCCTTAAGAGTATGCCCCCATCCAAGTTAACCCATAAGAATCCTTCTCAGTATTAAAGCCAATCATAACCCTAATTAATTAGGGAATCATCTTTAAGAGTAAACCACAACTTATCTAAAAGGTCCATATTAACCCATGATACAAACCTCCATAGGCGTGGATCCTCACAACCGAACTACATGGGATTTGATTACCATCCAAATGGGATACTTAGGAAGCATCCTTGAGGTCCAAAACCAAAACCCCAAATCAACCCTATTATTTCTGGTCCACATTCCCAAAAGGGAATAATTCAACCTAGAAATTCATACCCCTTTCAGGTTCCCTTGTACACCTCAGCATAAGTCCAAGACTAAACTTTGACTAGGTAGCTTCCACCTAGACATCCTTATCACATGATGTTAAACTGTATGGTTTGGTCCTTATCACATGTCCTTAAAAGGTATGATATTCCCCATTAAGAGGCACTAAACTACATGGGTTCTGATTCCTTTCACAAGGATATATAGGAATCCCATCATGGGTTTGATCACAACATCAAAACAAATTCCATCTCCTTGAATGATGATACAATCCAGAGTGCCCCACTGTGTGGCTAGAAAACCAGAATCATTTTAATAATGACTAGAGAATCTATAACTAGTATATAAGGGGATACCATTGATGGATAACCTCAGATACATATAGATATCCTTATTGATTAAGAACCTCAGATACATATAGATGATTCCTAATTCCATACATATTAATAATTGACTATTAATTCAAGGGTGATCCATATCATACTTGGGAATTAATGAAATATTCAAGAACATATCTTAAATCTATAAGAGTGTCCAAGATTAAGAAATAATTCCCCCCCAAAAGGACATGATGATCCTAACCTCCCATCCTCTCAACCAATGTGAGTTCATAAGAATTATTTCCCAAACTTCCCAACAAATTCCTGCCTTCGGAAAGGAGGTCCCCATTGATATAGAACTATTGGGTGTTTCTGATTCCATGAAAAAACCCATTAGAAATTTTTGGGAAATAGTGATCCTAATGTAAATGACTACACAAAATTGAATCATTACAATTGACTATTGGGTGAACAACATTGAATATTTCTGTGTGAAAAAATGGTCAACCTAACATGAATCCTTAATCAAGATGATAATATCACCCATTAATCAGGTCCCATTTTCTCTCATAAATGAAAGAGGACAAGAAAAGAAAATAAATTACACTTGTGTTAAATCAAATGATATGCTTATTTGATGGGTTATTATTGTTTTTTTGTCATATATCAAGGAACTATCTATTAGAGATCCCTTTGACCCAATAGATTCCTTCTTACTACCACAGATGTATGCCCTATCTACTACTCAAATTGGGTCTTTTTCCAAGAAAAGGATTCCATCATCAAGTTGACACCTTCAAATCTTGGTATCTATAACAATATTTTGAGATTACCATCAAAATAGTACCATCCCAACCCCATAGGATTCCCAAAAGGCCCTCCATATTTCCAAACCCCACTGCTCATTCGGTTAGAGATGACCAATGGTCCATAATTAGATGACGTCAACCACCATCTTCAACTATTTCCAGAGCTTATCCCAAGAACGTGACAACTAGTACCTCATGTATCTTAGGGTGGTAGATTAGGAGGCCACATATGGCCTCATCCAAAATACAGAGGGGTACTTCTCAAGGTCTCTATCCATAAATTGGCAACAAAAATACTACAAGGTGGTAAGACCTCAAAATGATGAGGGTGCTATTATTTACCAAATGGACTAGGTCATACAGACTCGGGCATGAAATACAGCTCTCTGAGGGTAGAGACTGGTCACTAGGGAGTAGAGACACACCCCTCTACCATCCAGAGAAGCTCACCAATAAAATTTGGTGGCCAACTATGAGTGGGAAGATATACCTACCCACATTAATTCAGCATGTTTGTAGACTCCCCTAGAGGTATCGAAAGAAGCCAGATATTCAAATCTGTGGCACATAGTGAGCATGAATATACACCTACCTACTTTCACTAAGCCTTCCAGAAGACTCATCTAGAATCACCTAAAGAAGCCCGCCAACCATGTGTGGTGGATAGCCGCTAGAAGGCATACAAACCTTCCTATATTCATCAAGCGTGCCCGTGTTTTTTTTTGGAAGCACTCGGAGAAAAAAAATCAGAAAGTCGTAGCGACTATTAGGGGGAAGACTCGACTCTCTTCCCCCATGATCGAGTAACTTCAGTATCCATAGATCGAAAAGGGAAGACAAGAGGAAGTACATACACCTGCTTCAGATATGGAGTAGGAATGTATCCCCATTCCAATCATTTAAGTCACCAATCATATCCTAACAATGGTGAAAGGGTAGACACAAATCCCTACTTACATACTATAGACCTGTTAGGACATCCTTATAGTGATAAAATTTGTTCCATAGGGATGGACACACAACTCCATACCCACAAATGGGGTGGCTCATCAGTATGTCTCCCTGTAGCAAACACACACCTATGTTCCCTGTTCCGGAGGGTCATGGGGAAAAATCCCCTGCAATGTATGAACAACTGGGTCGAGAACATACAATTAATCACACTAGAGGAAATCTATCTATCCCATTGGGCACTCTAAGGAAAGAACAAACACTTACCCATGAAAACCACTTCCCCTAGTAAGTGGCCCTAATATCTTATAAGAAGTCATCCAAAAAGAATCCTCAACAAACATAGTTGGAGAATAAAGAGGTGATTTATGGTCCCGCTATAATTAATGCTGGAGTTCTTCAATACCTCAGATTCATATCTATGGTAGCCTAAGATTCTACCCTCCCATTACCAAATTATTAGTGCAATACCGAAGGTCCTCTCTGGACACTTCACCATGAGGGCCACATTCATGATCAAAATTTGATCGATCTTGAGAGCCCATATCCTATTGAGAGACACAAAAACCCTCCACATGTCAAGAAGATCAAGGATCAAGAGGGATTAATCCTTAATGTAATACATCATGTTGGTACTCCCAATGACAGAATTCACTATAAAAGTTATCTACATAGTAGTTTTTTACATTTTCAAGAGAATTTTCCAATTTGAAATGTAGTGATGAGAAAGCCATCCTCTCATAAGGCACTTGCAAAAAAAAGTATAGTCATGTGTGATGAAATTACATTAATGGGTGACATAATTTCTCAACTGAAAGATAACTTAAGGCAACAATCATTCTCCAAAACTACACTTGGGCCACTTGCCTTTTTGTAAAACATAGGAAGTCCCTACCAATATTATTACTTATGACAAAGTGGCAAGAAAGCATTATCTCTATTCAGATCTTGTAGTGGAGCCTCTAGAAAAATATGAAGATGACACACTAAATATGAGGAAGAAATTTTCTAAAGAATACATACCAGTCATATTCTAACTTTTAGACACCCCTCAGTACAACATTCGAAAATAATTATCGGAAGATTGTGTGCAAGAAATCCTCGTAAATATATGGAACGCTCTTCATCACTTGAGAGTGAATTTTTTTCCCTATGATGAGTATCAAAATAATTTCAAGTTAATATAAGGGATTCAATGTGAAATTGACTTAAAGTAACTCCTAGATGTATGAAATCTATAGAAACTTCAAGGAGCCCTTCAACACACATGCCTCAGCGCGTTAAAAATATTCTGACCACCGACAATCAATCTAGTTTCTATATCATAGGATATGGTGGAAACAAAGAATTATGTTTCTGCATGACCCCCAACCAAAAAATCCTTTTGAAGGTGGTATCATGAAATTTCATAACCCCATGATAACTTTATAAAATAATCCCTATTCAAAATAATAGATCTTATCAACAAAAATAGGCCCCAACCAACTCTCACCAATGTTGGGATAGAAGAGATCATGCTATTGAGATTATGTTGCATTAGGAACTAAAAAATATTTATCAAGCCTCCAGTTGAGGAGAAGTTAGCTGTTAGATAGTGAAAATGTTATAAATAGTGCATTGGTTTTGATAAATGGTTTATCAAAGAGAATATCGAATGATACACCTAAACCATGTTCATATATAAATATGTTAAATAGGAAGGGTAGCCATAGTATTTTAGGAGCAACCCTATCCTATAGGTTTGGGGTATTTTTAACCCAACCTTCTAGGTTAGTAAACCAGACTCGAAGAGCAATGAAAGTGGAATGGGAATGGCTCCATCCCTCAATGAAGGGGACCTTTTCACATCAACAACCTCTTACACAGGGGAGATAAATCTTATCCTGATTTGGGGAAATGTTACAGAGTGAATCACCCCTCTTCATCCCATCCTGTGATCTGATATCCTCATCAGAAACATGCATGATCAAACTGACTAGAGGTTCCCTTTGAGTCAGTATATATCAAACAACTCCTAAAGAATAAAAACATGATATAACATAACCCTATGGAGGGTATATAAAGAGACAACCCCATTGAGGAACTGATAATATGACTATTATGGATTATGAATCAAGGAATTTAATTAATTACACCCTTAGAAACTCTACATATCATAAGGCCAATTCAAAAGAGGAGTTAGACGAGGAATTTCCAAATCATAATGCGGTTCACACCAAAACAATCAAAGAAGGCATGAAAAACCATAACCAAAAGATTTCCTTAAATATGGGAATTTATTCAAATAATCTAACCTTACCTTATCTAAAGGCTTCTAATAATGAAAAGGGGATGGTTCATATTGTAGCTCACCTGCCTCATGGAGAGGTTAATCCCATCTCTCTGGAGTAAATATTTTCTTAAAAGGATGAAGAGATGAAATAATTAGGGAGACTCAATGCATAAATACTTCAAGGAAAACTTATTAATAGATATACTCTGCAAGTAGATCCTCAAATATCACCCCATTACAGAGTACCCCAACAAAGAGTACTCATAACAGCTACTGAAGTGGATCTGGAACTCCCGATCAACATGGTATACCAACCACCAATATAATTGGATTCCACAATAGTAGATCGAGAATTTATCTCATTGGGTGTTAAACCAAAATAGGTCTATCCACATATTTATATGACAACCCCTATGGTCTACCCATGACAAATACTAGCGATTCCATCACCCATGGCCTTACCAGCTACTACACCTACTCGAGATCTGGCCCAACCAGACATTCATCGAGGGATCATGAATGGTCTTGAGTCACTCGAGGCTCGATTAGAAGCCATAGAGGAACTAATAACACCGATACAACTATAAAATAATGCATACCTTGAATAGTTATATATGACTCCCCCCACACCAAACTTTCAAAATCCAATATTTTCCATTTTTAATGGCTCGAGAGATCTGAAGAAACACCTAACACATTTTATCTCTCACTTTGATCCCATGACGGGGACCCTTGAGAAACAAGAGGCAGTGAAGCTCATATGCTTCATGTAATCATTATAGGAGCCAACATTTGTATGGTACATGAGTTTATAGGATCAATCAATTACAGGGTTGGAAGACCCCCATCAGAAGCTTGTCTTTCAATTTAGTTTGATGGTGTAGAATACAATAGTCTTTGATCTGAAAAACTAAAAAAATGAGAGAATGAAAGGGTATTGGATTTCATTTCTTGGTGGAAAGGATTGACATACTCTTTAAACTTACCACTCCCTCAATAAGAATTGTTTCCCATCTATTTATAGAATCTTCATGATGAGTTGTGCACACCATTGATTACTATAAAATACACAAGAGGGTTTTATGACCTTGTTGTGATTGATCAAAAGGTTGAATAATCCATTGGAGAGACTAAGTAAAAGTTCAAAGCAATTCCATTGACCCAGGGAAGGTGAATTGGAAAATCAGAGACTTCCATTGTTACACATAAGCTGGACCCTGTGCCCACTCCCACTCCAAAGTCCACACCATATCATGGGATTGCACCTCTTGAGTGTTAGCAAAAAATTCCCCCCTCACTAGGATGATAAAAAATAGAAAAGGTGACAACTATTTGAGGAGATGAAAAATGAGGTTTATTTTTTTCTAAATGATTGAGTCTCCAACTAATTCATACCGACATTGAAAAATGATGTGATAATGTTTCAAAAGCCCAATAATACTAACAAATAGGGTGATGGAGATCTCCCATATTATTTACCCTTCCATCAATCCCTAGGGAACAACATCCAAGAATGTTTCATTTTTAAATACCTCTTACAAAAGATGGTGGAATTCGGGTAAGTGAAGCTAAAAAACTCACCCTACCAAGTAGCGTGTGTCTTTACTGTCGAGTTGGAGGAAGAGAATGAATGAAAATTATTTATTAGAAATGGTGCATGAAAGTTTTGTGACTTGATGGTCAGAAAAATAATAAACCGAACTCATTCTATCCTTTGAGCATAGTTGCAGCATCCAGCTGTGCCTTCGACTACTTCGACTACAACACTTCCAACTTCATCAATAACTCAATATTTGGAAAACCTATCTTCCAAAAAGTTACATGTCTAGAAGGTTATGAAGAAAAAAAGGAAGATAAGATCATATAAAGGCCAAAATTATCTTTGAACTTAGTATAATTCATGTTGGTGGTCTCAAAGGCATAGGCATCGCCTCACCAAACGGCACAACAAGGGTCCACCCACAAGACATAATCTCCATCAGATGAGGAGCTTATTTTCAGTTCCATTAACATTATTCACTTAATGAATACCTTATCAAATTATGAGAATTATTTTGAACCTGAATTCAATACAATTGATTTGGGAAATGAGGAAAGATGTTTTCAAAGTCAAGGATATAGGGGAAGATGTAGTCATGCTAGGAGTCACTACTTCAACCATGCCCCTTCTCGAAATGCCTACATAGTCGAACCTCAAGGGATAGCTCGATAGTGAGCTCAGTAGGAACTAGTAATCTCTTCCACACAAGAAAAGGTATTCCACAACATGATCAAACTAGAATATTGATTAATGAATATGTCACCACTTAATCAAACTCAGCGCGTCAACAGACCTAGATGGATCAATACACCAAGAGCAGAAGCACCTTCAACTCCCATTTTAGGGACTGATCCATCTAAATTTGGAACATGAGATCTAAAATAACCTATGAAATAATAACCCTATACTAGGAAACATGGAACTTTGGACCATAAATATAATGTTTTAAATAAATTATCCTTGTAAATGACCATGTTTCAATCTTGGATTCCTTGAGTCTATTACAAGATCTCTGGAAAGAACTTATTGAGGCTTTGTCAAGTCCTCAGAAATTTAAAATTCAGGTTTTGACTACTGAAGTATATTATACATAGAATGATCCTTCATAATTCCATAAATGCATCTCTTTCATAGACCAGGATAAGGATTCCGTCATATAGGGACAAGTCATGCCCTTGTATATATTCGGTAGGATAAATGACTTTGATGTTTGATGAGCCTTTATTGAAAATAGATCATAAGTCAACCCCATCACAATCTGAACACTTTTTCAATTGGGTTTCAAGTATTATCACTCTCCCCCCTATACCCTAAGGTTATAGGGTTATGATAAGAATAAGAAAAATCCTCTTGAAAAAATTAAGCTCAGGACTTAGTTTGGGGACCTCGTGTCTAACTCGGAATTTATGGTTGTTAGACAGGATACATAATTAAATGTTCTTCTAAGAATACCTTGAGTACATCATCATGAGAATATCCCTTATTCATACCACTAATGCCTCAAATATTATATCAATGGTCAAATTGGGACATTTCATGGTGATAATCCCCCATTCAAATCCTGCGATTCACAATACATTGACACATGATTCTACCATAAATAAGGAAAACAACCCATGTATGATAATGTTTCTCAGATCAATGCTTCAAATGGTCTAGATATGATTCTATCCACTCATTTCAAACATCTTAGTGTAGAGTGCGTGATCCTCATGAACCAAATCAAAGAGGTGGGTCCAAATTAAATCACACATCCAATGACTTTTGTGATGTAAATTATGACAATTAAGCCCAATAACATCAAAAAAGTTATTAACTATATGATCCACAATGAAAGAATAAATGAAAATGTGTTCATTCTATCCCATAAGCTCCAAAAAATCCATGTTCTATCAGTGATACTGGAAGAATTTATCATGTCAGTGGGATAAAATGAAGAGGCTCATCTTCAGCCCCTCATTTCCCCCATAGAGCTTTAAGAAATCACTATACTAGAAAGCAATCTTGAAATGGTTTCCTCATCTTCTAGATGTCCAAATAGAGACTCCCATCCTCCCTCTGAGGAACTTACTTCATCACCTACTCCCCAAGATGAGGCAAATGAGGTAATGCATTATGAAGAAGAAGAAGATGATGACCTTAAGGATGCCCCTCTAGTATTTGAGGAAGGTGTATCCAACACTTTCAATGAGCTAAAGGAGATAAATATGGGTATAAAAGAAGATCCATGACCCAGTTTGATTAGTGTGACCATGAATCCTGAAGAACATAAGATGTATACTTCCTTCTTCAAGAAACACCATGACATGTTTTATTGGAATTACATATAAATTCTAGGTCTTGACCCCAAAGTGGATACCCATCACTTAGGATTTCCATAAGACTATCAAGGGAACACCAACATAGCCAAGAGGACACACCTGAATCACAACTCCAAAATTAAGTTTGAAGTGGATAAATTCATCATTTATTATTTCATTTAGGAGGTTTATTATCCAAAATGGATATCTAACATTGTACCTATGAAGAAGAAAAATGGAAAAATCAGAGTTTTATTCAACTTCAGAGATATCAACTAGAACTATTTGAAATATGACTTACCAGTTCCAATTATAGAACTCCTGATTGATGTAGAGACTGGTTATAAATCCCTCTCATTCATGGATGACTATTAAAGTACAACCAAATTCGTATATCCTTAGAAGATAATAATACATAGCCTTAACATCCCCTCTAGAGAGTATTATTATTCTAGGTAATGCTATTTGGATTGAATAATGTTGGCGCCATATAATAAAATGCTCTACATCACATATTAGAACTCTTTCCAGGGATTTTTTTTTAATTTTATGTTGACGATTTGGTGGTAAAATCTTAAAATTTTCTGACCACTTAGCCGACTTAGATTCCATCTTCAACAGGATTTGACATCATAACATAAATATGAACCCCATAAAATGTGCTTTTGGGGTAACCTGAAGGAAGTTTCTTATCTTCTTTGTATGCCTTAGTGGATTATAAGTTGACCCTAAAAAAATAAAGGCTATAATTAGCATGTCACATCCTCAAAACCTTAATGAGTTAAGAGGACATCAAGGAAACGTGGACTATATATGGAACTTCATAGCCAACCTTGCAGGAAAGTGTTTTCCATTCACGAGACTGATAAAGAAGAGAGTCTCATATCAATGGACCAGTGACTTCCATGAAGAATTTTACACCCTCAAGAAATACCTATTGATCCCTCCAATGTTAATTCAACCCTTTAAGGGAAACCCACTCATTCTATATGTGATGACCCTAGATTGATCACTGGGTGCGTTCCTCATGAAAAATATTGATGAAGATAATGAAAAAACCTCTATTACCTTAGTATAACCATGATCAATGTTAAAACTCTATTTTTAGATATGGATAAGAGCTTCCAATAATTAATCTTCCTGGTCAAGAAACTGAGGCACTACCTATTTCACCACAAGTTCCAATTGGTTTCTCACAATAATCTTCTCAAATATATCCTTAGTTTTCTTATATTGATAGGAATCCTAGAATAGTGGGAGTTATTTTTCAGCAATTTGACATACAATTAATGCCTCAAAAAGAAGTGAAAGGTCCTTCCTTGAACGCTTTCATGAAAAAAAAACCCATATGTATAAGAAACATCATTAAATATTGAATTTCTAGATGATGAAATATTTTATATTTGGGAGGGATCCCAAATGTGAGAAACATATTTTTATGGAACATCCAGGAGCCCAATGGGGAAGGGAATGTAAGACCTTAATCTCAACAAAGTTGGGTTAGAGATTGTTCTTATCTCCCTAGTGAAGGAAATATACCTTACCCCTTTATATTATGATAAGGTTGTACCAATAATGAGGTAGAATATTGGGACCTCATTGCAGATATGGAATTAGCACTCTAAATACCAGTGAACCACTTGGAGGTGAAATGTGACTCATAATTGATAATCAAACAGATCAATAAGGATTACACAATCTGAAAAGAAGAGTTTATACCCCTGATTGATTATATAGAAAGGTCAATAGAATATTTACCCTTAGATCCAACATTAACTCACATTCTATGATAAAATAATGACCAGTACAATTCTTTGGTAAATGCAGCTACAAATATGGAATATCCAAATCGAGATGAAAATTTCATCACCATTTCCCATCGCTGCATGGTCTCACATTTTTTTCAATTCAGAATAGAGGAGATCAATGAATCCAGCCTTGTACCTAAGCTATATGTTCCTACCATGGGATGGATGAATCCCATCATAGAATAACTCCAAGATGGAGTACTTCAATTGGAAAAAATTATGAAGGAGAAAATAAGGTGGTGAGTAGTCAATTTCATTCTTTATAGTGGTCCAAATCATCAGAAGGTCCTCTATAACTGATTCTTTTATGGTGTCCTTCCCAAATGTATTGATGGATAATAGACTATTACTATCATGAAATAAGTAATGTAATAGCCTTTGGTTCCCACTAGTTAGGGTATAGGCTTTCGAATCAAATATGAATATTTTGATACTTGTAGCCTTTGATGATGCATGATTACATAGAATTCACCAAGAGATTTTATTCTAGGAAGTACACAAAAACATTATCTATCACCCATAGATTTTCTACATATATCCAAATAATCTTATCCATTCTCTATATAGAGAATGGATGTAGTGGGGTCGTAACCCCCAACTATGACCAAGATGTTCAAATACATATTAACTGCTACCAATTTCTTCTCCAATTTGGATTAGGAAATACCCATTAAAGAAATTGAGTCCAAAAGCATCATTGGATTTATAAAATCAAACATAATTAATATATTTTGTGTCCATCATACCATACCGATGAACAATGGCACCAATCTTGTTCTACCAAGGTAGAGAATCTATATCTGGAGTACAATATCAAATTCAACCATTCATCCCGCTATTATGTAGTGGATAATGGATATATAGAGGAATTCAACAAGACTCTATCAAAAATAATCTATTAGATGGTGGATAAATATATAAATTCATGGAATTTGAATCACTTTTTTGCCTTTTGGGATTATCAGATTATGACCCCTACTGCTACATGGGCGATCCCATACTCGTTGGTATTGTAACGACCCAAACTTTCATTAATGGAGATCCCTCTTGATATAATTAAATGCCACTTTATGTAAAATGTTTATATAAAATGTCAACTTATTTGGTTTTATGTTTTTGTATTTTAAAATACTATTAATAATTTTGACCGTTGCTAATATAGCTGTTGAATAGTGATCACATGATTAGTATAAATATAGGGCTTTAACAAATCCAATTTACTAAGACAAAGGAAGCGATGAACTCATTCAGTAGACGTGCCCTATATGAAGACCATTTGTAAGATATCAAAAAGGATGTTGTGTCTTTGGGCCTCGCTCTTGACCAATCCTAATCTGAGCTTGAATATGTTAAGCTTGAGCGGGACCGCCTACAAGAGAAGTGGAAGTTGATAGAGATTACCACCCGAGAAATGTTATTCGAGCCACCCCAAGAGTATATCACCATCACACAACTTACTCTTTGGACTTATGTGGGTGTTAAAAGGGGTTATGTAACTAGAACCTAGTACTATGGTTATGTACATTATTTTTGTATATAATAATGAATATACTTTCATTTTTTTATAGTTACATTGTAAATAGTTTTAAAGCACAAATAGTATTTTTAGTTAATGTTCAACTAAGAAATCTATTTTGATGAATTAATAGATTTTTGAATTAAATAATATTTTAATAAAATATTATTATTATTAAATTAATTTTTATTAAATATAAATGATCATATAATTTTATGAATGGAATTGTAATTTTTATTAAGGTTTAAATCCATTTTTGTCAAAACCCATGAATTTTCGATAAATATCGGTTTTTATTTTAAAAGTGAAAATTAACATATTTATAAAATTATTTAGATAAAATGAATATTATTTCTGGAATCAGGAAGTCGAAATTATCCAACGGTGAATTTTCCATAATTTTCTGAGACAATCAAATTTTTGGGTAAAAATTAAGTACCGTTTAAATATATAATGTGTTTTATGACATCATAATGACATCATAATGATATAATAAAAAACTATAAACTTTATTTTCGGCCACTATATGTTTTAAAATTTAAATAATGTGATTTTTTGTTTGTTTGATTTATTTTACAAAGCTTTAGTGGACCCTTCAAGACTTATTATACATTTTGTCTTTTTAAATTGTTTTCATTGGGAGTGTGACTCACCTCCACATAAGCAACCCCATTATTTTAAGAAGTTTGGACTTTGGAATTATAAAATATTTTATTCCACTTCCCTTTTCCAAAAACCATGGGAAAAAAAACCATGGGCTAGTTTGTGGTTTGGATTAGTTTAATGTGAGGAGTCCCAAACCTAAATAATAAAGAATTCCATCACCTTTCCTATATAATCCCACCCAAGATCCCACTTACACCTCACTCAAATCCTTTGTAGTTCATCCAACATCTAACCTACTCTCTATATAATCCTCCCAAGGTGCTCTAATCTCCCAAGAATCCTCTATCAAGCCTCTCTCAAGCCTTTGGAAGCACACTTCCTAGTAAGGGTTTTTCTTCCATTCTCATTTTTGTCCAATATTCTTTAAATTTTTATTCCCTTTTAATTTCAATTATAAATTTTGGGGAATGGTTTATCACCTCCCCCATACTTCCTTATTTATGTTTGAATTATGGGATACCCCTTTCTCTCTCATTAAATTCCTCCCATGTACACCCGTTACTATACCAAAATTCCGAAAGGAATTTCTCTCTCCTCATTTAAATTCAAGAAATTATTTTTTATCATGAATATAAATTCCATTAAATTTTTGGGACATGTATCTATATGACCCCCTTACTATCCATGTCATTTAAATATGATGAGACACCCCTTTCTCTCTCATAAACCATTTTAATGAGTTCTTATGTCACGCCGTTATGCTGTCAAAATTGCACCGCGCTTTTCCAAGACAAAGTTATTGTGTAGTGAATACCATTCCCATTTCTCTATCAAGGGTATTCAAATTTATGCACATTTACTTATTGTTTAAAGAGTTTCATGTATGTATTCAACATTCTTTTATCATGTAATAAAATATTATGTTGAATGATTCAATGTTTTATGATCCATGTGGCACACTTATGCATGAAATGAAATGTTTAAGAAGGGTGCACCCTGATAGCGCTCCAATGCATTGGATAAAGTATAGTATCATTATAAGTCATGTGCAATGGGTGTTTAATCATAATAATTCAAGTGCAATGAGGGTTTACTCGTGCTTCATGTGCAATGAGATTTTACTCATTCTCCATGTGCAATGAGCCTTGGCTTATGCTAATTCCGTGTTAAGTGTTGTTGCCACATTTCCATGTTATGATTATCATGATTTATCATGAATTTATGTTTATTATTATCTTATTATATATTGATATTACTTTTTTCTAACATTTATTTTATTCCTCATGTTATTCCATGATTATTCACTTATGGGGCTTTATAGCTCACCCTTTTCTTATGCATGTCTTCAGGTTATCCCATGCAATTCTAAGTACGAGGGAATGTAGTGGTCATGTAAAGGAAGTTTTCAATAAAGATGTTGTATTTCTTGTTTTAAGTTGTTATGTAATGATCCTAATCTCTAACGACACTATACCTATCGGTATTCTATGTTGTATTAGGTGAAGTTTATGTAATAAATTATGTTTAACTGTGTAATAAAAATTAGGGTTGTTATAGTTGGTATTAGAGGATAGGTTTAGTTATTTTTGGGATTTGGATTAGAAAACCCTAGTAAAGAATTAGAGATAAGACTAAGTATAATAAAACATTCCTAATTTTTGATGAGTATTGATTAAGTGGTTTATCAAGAAAATACACCCCTGTATGGATACGAGTAGGTAGAGGAGACTCTAGCACATATGTATTCTAAGGGTAAAACCCAAAAACATTGCTTTGAGCTAGACTCGAATGGGAATTGGTGCATGAAAATGAGACTTTCTGAACTCTTGGTTATGACACTCTCGGGGGATATGCTTTGGTAAATTCACAAGCTTAGTATGAACCATTATTAAGTGACAAAAAAATCCCTAAGAATATGTGTTAGCAAGTAGATCGTGGATATCATAGACTGAAGCCAATAGATTCATATGTTAAGGAAATAAACATTATTTATAAGTCATCAGTTTTTTCTTTGGATTACCCTTTATGTGTTACCCCTAAATTTCATTTTATTCTATCTAATGGACGGTAATAGGAGGACTCGGGCTAACAACCGATGTGAAGATCAATGTGATGACTGTACTAATGAGATTACCAATCCAATGGGAGAGGGAATCGAGAACTTTATCACGCTTCTCTCTTAGCTAACTCAATATTTGAATAGAAATATGGGTCAAGAGGAACTTTCAACCCCCTTAAGAAAGAACAAGTCGCTATCGAGAGCTTCATGAGACAAAGGCCTCCTACTTTTAATGGATCATCTGATCCCTCAATCACCAAACTATGGATCAACTCCATTTAAAAGATCTTCTCCATCATTCAATGTTATGGGAAAGAGAAGGTTCTCATGGCTGCTTATCATATGGAGGGTGAAGCTGATTAGTGGTGGACGTTGATAAAAGATACAAATCCTGGGGAGGAGATTGAGTCATTAGAATGGAAGTATTTCTAGATGATGTTTTTTGATAAATATTTTCCGCGTACCCTCCAGCTTAAGATGGAAAGGGAATTCCTTGACCTCAAGAAAAAATATGACGAATATGTCAGAGAATATGAGGAAAACTTTACAAGGCTTGCAAAATACACCTTCGGATTTTTTGTTAGCCCTGAATTCAAGGTTGAACGCTTATTTGGTGGGATGAAACCTAGCCCGCGGAAAGCGCTGGTGATCCATGACTTCGACAACGATGAAGAAATTGTCTAATGTGCCCTCAAGGGAAAACTAGAGATCGGAGAATCTCAGGGGTATCATGGGGATAATAATCATAAGGTTGACTTCAATTCTCATGGTCTGATGGATAAATCCAACAGTTCTAAGAAGATCCAGCACCCCACTTGCCAAAGGTGTGGAAAGAAGCACCCCAGAAATTGCCTGAAGGGGACGAAGAAATGCTTAAGGTGTGAAAGAGAAGGGAACCTGGATATTAACCGTCATCAAGAAATAAACATGGCTATGATAGAGTAGAGGAACACTCCACTTGAACCACAATGCATGGTTCATTGATACAAATTCAAAGAACCAGGGAATCTTGCAAATCAGTGCCCTTAGCCCAGGGTTTTAGGTGGAAAACCAATAACCTCCAAGGCAGCAGGGGCAAGATTTTGCCATCACCACTGCTGAAGTGAACCATGAAAATGAATTGGCTACAGGTACACTAGTTATTCATTCAAGAATAGAAAACATACTTTTTGATTCAGGTTCTACACATTCTTTTATATCTTGAAAGTTTAGTAGAACAATCCCAGTACCACCAAAAATCATGGAAGTAAAGATGTTAGTGAGTACAAAAAATGGGAAAATCATTGCATCCCATGAATATAACTCCTAACCTGTCATAATATGTGGATTAAACTTCCCAGAAAACCTCATAAAACTCCCTCTGGTGGAATTTGATGAAATTCTTGGCATGGATTGGCTTTCCTCATATAGAGCCAACATAAATTTCCGTGAGAGAGAAATCACTCTCCATGTGGAGAATCAACCCCCGATTCTTTACAAGTGCATGGAGGAAGATGAGCCTTCTTTAGCTCTATCATCTCAATCATGGATATTACTACCCTATGAGCACACATATCTGGCTCAAATGATTGAGTCTAAGGAAACAATCATCCTATAATACATGCCTATTGTGAGGGAATTCACTGAAGTGTTTCTTGAGGAATTTCCTGGTCTTCCTCCTAGAAGAGATGTTGAATTCTCAATTGATATTATACCTGGGGCATTTCCAATATCCAAGAATCCATATAAAATGGCTGTTGTGGAGCTTGAGGAGCTGAAGAAACTACTGCAGGAGAATCTGAATAAAGGATTTATACACCCAAGTGCTTCACCATGGGGTGCACCAGTCCTCTTGTCAAGAAGACGGATGGGTCAATGCACATTTGCATCAATTATCATGAGCTTAAAAAAATCATGATAAAGAACAAGTATCCTCTCCCATAAATAGATGACTTGTTCGATCAGCTGTGTGGAGCACAATACTTATCCAAAGTGGATATGTGGTCGGGATATTATTAAGTAAGGGTGAAGAAGGAAGATATCCCCAAGACTGGTTTTCGCATAAGATACAGGCACTATGAATTCATATTAATGCCTTTTGGACTCTCAAATTCTCCAGAAATATTCATGGAATTGATGAATAAAGTCTTTAGAGATTACCTCAAAAAAATTTTGGTAGTCTTTATAGATGATATTTTAATATACTCTAAAACCAAGGAGGATCATGAGGACCATCTAAGAACTGTAGTAGAGACCTTGCGAAAAGAGAAGCTCTATGAAAAGTATATCAAGTGTGAGTTCTAGTTGAAGGAGGTCTCATTCTTGGGCCATATCATCACATGAAATGGGATATCTGTGGATCCATCCAAAAAAGATGCAATTGAGGGATACCCGAGGCCAACATCAGTAACGGATATCCACAACTTATTGGTGTTAGTTGGTTATTATTGACGATTTGTGAGAAATTTCTCCAGATTGTCCAACCCTCTTACCAAGATTACTCAGATGGGAGTAAAGTTTTATTTAAGTGATGAATGCGAAGAAAGCTTCAAGGAGTTGAAAAAGAGGCTTATCACTGCACTCGTGCTCACTTTCCCTACAATTGGAGAACTTTTTGTGGCATTTAGTGATGCTTCAAAGAAGGGATTGGGATATGTATTGATAAAAAATGAAAAAGTAATTGCATATGTTTCAAGGCAATTGAAAGTTCATGAATAGAACTATCCAAAACATGAACTTGAGTTGGCTGCAGTGATCTTCACTTTGAAAATTTGGCGGCATTATCTCTTTGGGGAGAAGTGTGAAATATAGACGGACCACAAAAGCCTCAAGTATATATTCACACAGAAAGAGTTGAAAATGCACCAAAAAATATGGTTAGAGCTGATCAAAGACTATCACTGCTCAATCCATTACCACCCTGGGAAAGCAAACACAGTTTTGGATGCCCTAAGTAGAAAGGACCTAGTGATTCTATCATTGATGATAATTGAAAAGGACCCAATCTTCTTAGATTTGATGAATATGGACATGGGAATTATAAAGAAGGGGACATCAACAATCCTTTCACAAATGATTATTCAACCGTTACTTTAG
Organism: Viscum album; assembly: GCA_963277665.1. Lineage (NCBI taxonomy): Eukaryota > Viridiplantae > Streptophyta > Magnoliopsida > Santalales > Viscaceae > Viscum > Viscum album. The sequence goes on from OY728138.1 coordinate 84,282,662, forward strand.
GAAAGGTCAAAGGATGCTCAAAAGGATGATGTGGAAATTCTAGAAAAAGTGGAAGCTATTGGAAAAGGGAAATCCTCAGAGTTTAAGTTTAATGAAGAAGGAATTGTGAAATTTGGGAAAAGACTGCGTGTTCCATCAAGTAAGGAGCTGAAGAAGGAACTTTTGGATGATGTACATAGTTCAAATTTCTCTATTCACATAGGAAACACAAAGATGTATCAAGATCTCCAAGAGAATTATTGGTGGGATAATATAAAGAAAGAGATCAATGAATATACATCAAAGTGCCTGCTGTGTCTGCAAGTGAAGGCAGAGAGGTATAAATCTAAGGGGATGATGCAACCATTACCCATACCAGAATGGAAATGGGAGAACATCACCATGGACTTTGTCACCAAACATCCAAAGACATCCAAAGACAATAATGCAATATGGGTTATTGTGGATCTTCTTACAAAGGCTGCACACTTCATTGCTATTCGGGAGGATTTGTCATTAGATCAACTGGCACGAATATATATCAGGGAAGTGGTAAGGCTTTATGGAGTACCACTATCTATTGTGTTCGATCGAGATCCAAGATTCACCTCTATGTTTTGGAAGAGTCTTCAACATTCTCTAAATACTGAACTGAACTTTATTACATCCAATCATCCTCAAACTGATGGCTAATCCGAGAATACTATCCAAACACTTGAGGACATGTTGAGAGTGTGCTCAATGGACTTTAAAGGAGGATGGGATCAACATCTTCCTCTGTTTGAGTTCTCTTATAATAATAGTTTCCACTCGAGCATCCAAATGACACCATATGAAGCCCTTTATGGGAAAAGGTGCAGAACACCAGCGTGTTGGGATGAGGTCGATGAGCGTAAGCTGCTTGGACCATAAATGGTCAAAGAAATGATGGAGAAGGTGAAAAACATTCATCAACATATCAAGGAATCCCATAGTCGACAGAAGAGTTATGCAGATAACCGTGGATGAGACCTTGAGTTTAAAGTTGGAGACATGGTATTCCTACACATATCTCTGTGGAAGAAGGTCATGAGGTTTGGAAAAAAAGGTAAGTTAAGTCCAAGGTACATCGACCCCTTTGAGATTCTTGATCGTGTTGGGATTGTGACCTATCAACTAGCAATTCCACCTACCATGGCCAAAGTACATGATTTATTTCATGTATCCCTCTTAAGGAAGTACATACTGGACCCTTCACATGTACTCTCTTCAGAGGTGGTACAGTTAGAGGATGATCTTTCTTATGAGGAGAAACTAGTGATGATCTTAGATCATAGATAAAAAGTTCTATAAAATAAGATAATGCCCCTCATCAAGGTGTTATGGAGAAACCACAAGTTTGAAGAAGCGATGTGGTAATTAGAGTAAATGATAAATCAGAGTTACCCACATCTATTTTAGTGTGGGAAAAGGAAAATTTGAGGGTGAAATTTCTTAAGGTGGAAAGATTGTAACGACCCAAACTTTCATTAATGGAAATCCCTCTTGATCTAATTAAAAGTCTCTTTATGTAAAATGTTTATATAAAATGTCAACTTCTTTGGTTTTATGTTTTTTAATTTTAAAATACTGTTAAGAATTGTGATCATTGCTAATATATTCATTTAACAGTGATCACATGATTAGTATAAATATAGGGCTTTAACAAATCCAATTTACTGAGATAAAGGAAGCGATGGCATCATCCAGTAGACGTGCCCCATATGAAGCCCATTTGTCAGATCTCAAAATGGATGTTTCATATTTGGGATTCAATCTTGACCAAGCATAAGTTGAGCTTGAATATGTTAAGCTCGAGCAGGACTGCCTACGAGAGAAGTGAAAGTTGATAGAGATTACCACCCAAGTAATGTTATCTGAGCCACCCCAAGAGTCTGTCACCATCGCACACCTTACTCTTCGGTCTTATTCGGGTGTTATAAGGGGTTATGTAACAAGACCCTAGTACTATGGTTATGTACATTATTTTTTTATATAATAATTAATATACTTTTATTTTATTATTGTTACCTTGTAAATAGTTTTTAAAGCATAAATAGTATTTTTAGTTAATGTTCAACTAAGAAATCTATTTTGATGAATTAATGGATTTTTGAATTAAATAATATTTTAATAAAATATTATTATTATTATTAAATTAATTTTTATTCAATATAAATGAACGTATAATTTTATGAATGCAATTGTAATTTTTATTAAGGTTTGAAATACATTTTGGTCAAAACCCATGAATTTTTGATAAATGTCAGTTTTTATTTTAAAAGTGAAAATTTAAAAATTTAGAAAATTATTTAGATATAATGAATATTATTTCTGGAATCAGGACATCGACATTATCCAATTATGAATTTTTCATAATTTTCTGAGCCAGTCAAATTTTTGGGTAAAAATTAAATACCGTTTAAATATATAATGTGTTTTATGACATCATAATGACCCAAGAGTGATGAAATAAAATAATATAAACTTTATGTGCGGCCAATATATGTTTTACCATTAAAATAATGTGATTTTGGGTTTGTTTTATTTATTTTACAAAGTTTTAGTGGACCCTTCAAGACTTATTAAACATTTTGTCTTTTTAAATTGTTTTCATTGGGAGTGTGACTCACCTCCACATAAGCAAACCCATTATTTTAAGAAGTTTGGAATTTGGACTTATAAAATATTTATTTCCACTCCCCTTTTCCAAAAACCAGGGGAAAAAAATCATGGGCTGGTTTGTGGTTTGGATTAGTTTAATGTGAGGTGTCCCAAACCTAAATAATAAAGAATTCCCTCACCTTTCTTATATAATCCCACCCAAGATCCCACTTCCTCCTCACTCAAAGAATTTGGAGTTCCTCAAACCTCTGCCATCCTCTCTCTATAATCCTCCCAAGGTGCCCCAAGCTCCCAAGAAGCCTCTCTCAAGACTCTCTCAATCCTTTGGAAGCACACTTCTAAGTAAGGGTTTTTCTTCCTTTCTATTTTTGTCCAATATTCTTTAAATTGTTATGCCATTTTAATTTCAATTATAAATGTTGGGGTATGGTTTCCCACCTCCCCCATACTTCCTTATTTATGTTTGATGATGGTATACCCCTTTCTCTCTCACTAAATTCCTCCCATGTACACCTGTTACTATGCCGAAATTCAGAAAGGAATTTCTCTCTCCTCATTTACATTCAAGAAATTCTTTTGTATCATGAATCTAAATTCCATTACATTTGTTGGGACATGTATCTATATGAACCCCTTACTATCCATGTCATATAAATATTATGATATTCCACTTTCTCTCTCATCAACTATTTTTATGAGTTCTTATGCCACGCCGTTATGCTGCCGAAATTGCACCACGATTTTCTAAGCCAAAGTCATTGTGTAGTGAATACGATGCCCATTTCTCTATCAAGGGAATTCACCTTTATGCACATTTAATTACTATTCAAAGAGTTTCATTTATGTATTCCACATTATTTTATCATGTAATAAAATATTATGTTGAATGATTCAATGTTTTATGATCTATGTGGCACACTTATGCATGAAATAAAATGTTTAAGAAGGGTGCGCCCTGATAGTGCTTCAATGCATTGGGTAAAGTATAGTATCATGATACATCATGTTCAATGGGTGTTTAATCATGATAATTAAAGTGCAATGAGGGTTTACTTTTGATGCATTTGCAATGAGGGTTTACTCATGCTTCATGTGCAATGAGGGTTTACTCATGTTTCATGTGCAATGAGCCTTGGCTCATGATAATTCCTTATGAAGCGTTGTTGCCACATTTCCATGTAATGATTATCATGCTTTATCACGCCTTTATGTTTATGCTTCTCTTGTACTCTATTGATATGCCTATTGTTTAACATGTATTGTATTCGTCATGTTATTCCATGATGATTCCCTTATTGGGATTTATAGCTCACCCTTTTCTTATGCATATCCTCATGTTATCCCATTAAATGCTAAGTACAAGGGAATTTAGTGGTCATGTAAAATAAGTTTTCAATAAAGATGTTGTATTTCATGTTTTAAGTTGTTATGTAATGATTCTAATCCCTAAAGACACTAGATATCTCAATCTTCTATTTTGTATCAAGTGAAGTTTATGTAATAAATTATGTTTAATTGTGTAATAAAAAGTAGGGTTGTCATAGGTATATGGAACATAAGTAGTCCTACCCATTGAGATCCAATTTCCATCGCACCATGTTTCCATTTGTGACCAGCTATGCACAGATGAGAAATTATTGGAATTAATGGACGAACTAGAAGGACTAGATGAAGAAATGTTGTACACTTTTCATCACCAGGAAGTATATCAAAATCAAATTGCACGAGTCCTTATCAAAAACAGTAGCCTACATTCGTTCCTTCAAGGAGAACAAGTAGTATCCATCATAACTCCAATTATAATAGAAATAAATCCTCTAAAACTTGAACCAAAGTGGTAAGGACATGACTTCATACATAAGGTCCATTATAATGAATCTTATTCTTTGATCTCAATAGATGGAGAGATCATTATGAAACTGTCCAATAAAGGGTTCTAGAAGAAATACTTCAGGTAATCATGCGAAGAACGTACCAAATTAAAGATATTAAACTGTGTAGTTGGTATTTATTTCTTGACCTTAAAAGGATTGATGTCACATCTACGTTTCATGACACTAAATTGTGTGACCTTATCATCCTTCTCACATGATGACAAAATTCACAACATATGGTCTTAGTTGTATGACCTAAAACTATAAGATGCAATTTTTCCTTTCCACATGAAATTAAACTGCATGATTAACATACCTCTCATTTTACATTAAGAAACCCCTAAAACACCAGGATTTGAGACACTCCTCATAGTCCCTTGATTATGGTCCTCCTTCTCAGGTGTAAGTCCCAATCACATCCCTCTAACCCCTCTAGTGGGTTGAGATGTCCTCTTGGCTAGACATGTGAAAGAAATCATGGGTAGCTCCCATGAATAATCCCCACATACATTATCACCAACCTGTAGTGGCACTTGGACCCCCCATTATGGGAAATATTCCCAACACTATCACATCCTCATCATATGATGGTAAACTACATGATTTCACATATAACTATGTGTGTCTTGATTCTCATTACAATGAGATACAGAGTGATTCCTAGACCTTCCATCATAGGTTTAGACATGGCTAAGGGAAATAAAACCCTTCCTTCCTTTTACCTAAGTATTAATTAGATATTAATGGGGAACAATATTTATAGAACTACAAGTGGCTTTATTTTCATTCCAATGATATATGTAAAGGTTCTTGGAATTTCTATCTCAGTCCTGTTCATAATCAAAAAAAGAAATACCCCACTCTTTGTGTAGGGACCATACCTACACATGGAACCTACCAATAACTACATTTGTCTTGATTCTGGTTCTGATAGGATACATAGTGATGCTCAGGACTTGTCCCCCAGTCCATCCAAAATTCCCCTTTTCATGTTGGGATGCTCATGTCCTTACCACATGATTCTAAACTATAAAGTCCTTCATGAACTATTTATGGTTTAATTATTATCCTAATAAGATATGTAGACAAGACTGGATCATATATCTTGGACCAACCACCACATAATCTAAATGCCCCTATCCTCCACTTGTGTTTCCTTTTGCTATGGAAATAACCTTTGACACTCCTTATTTCTCACACTAATCATAGCTCACATGAGCTTAGGAGTTTCTGTAAAAGTATTCCCCATATAATAAAGGCATATCAATTCATATTGGGGTTGGTAGGGTCCTGGATACAATATCTTAAAAGTCACACTAGATGTCCTGATTAAATGTTAATAAACTACAATATTTCCACAAGAACTAAGTGTGGATTGATTCTTATTTCAATGATACATGTTGTGATGTTAACATATTCAATCCTAGGACCATACATAGCACAATATGGGAAATATCCCTGCTCTCCCATGTATGAGTTAGCCCTACATGAGAAGACCCAATATGAGTTCTCACTCTATGAATGAACCCATATAAAACCCCCACAATTTCCTGCACAGATGAATTTAATCAGGTTTTAGTACCTTTATTTTAGAACTACATGTGGCTTGATTATTATTTAAACTAGATATATAATGATTCTTAGGTCATATTCCCTAGCCCAGTCTTTGTATTCATTTACTCATCACATTGAGGCACCTCTGTACTTACCGCATGACGTTAAACTACTTGAAACCTTAAGAACTACGCGTGGCTTGATTCTCATTATGATGAGGTACATAATGATGATTAGTCCCCATTTTATAGTCCTAGACTTATGGAAATGAAGCATACTCCCTCGCCTGTGTACAAATAAAGATATATGTTGGATCTCTCAGTTTGGGTCCCCTCATTAAAGGATCCACCAAAGAGACTTGGTAGTACCCTTCTATATATGAGTCAAATATATGTAAAGGGTCCTAGAATTCATAGACCATATCAGTCCAAATGTTTCCTCTATGACTGCATATATCCTTTCCAATTTTCATACTTCTAATTTTGGACATGTTCATATCTTTATAATCTTTCTCTAACTCCTAGTGATAGAAAGTATGATACCTGAGGATTTATTTTCTTGAATATGTTGTGACATACCCTAGATGGACTTGAATAAAGCATCCATGAAACTGATTTTTTTGTCAAAGGATGCCACTATTGACTATTTAGTACACACCCTAGTTATCCATGAATAAAACATCCCTCATAATAGGTTTGTAGATCAGTAGTAAATTGTCCTCAAGAGAAGCTTCTTTTGTCTCCGTCAACTTTGACAACATTATGTTGGAACCCATGATTCAAATTCATTATATGGTCATATCCTACATACTTTTCCCATAACCTTTCTCTTGATCCGATAACCTCCAAGACAATGGTTTATAACTTCCTGCCTCATGTCTGAAGTATGACAGAACGATCTTATTCCAATAGGCCACATGTCACATGTTGTTTCCATGAAGTTATGGTCCTAGTCATAAGATCTAAAACTAAAGGAACCATATTACCTAAGCCTAGGTTAGACCTACATAAAAGAAACATTCCCCCAATTATTTAGAAATTTTGATTTTAAATTCCCCTTGTATATTTAGGTACTTTCCTCCCCCAAACCAAACTCTATATCTGGGGTCATCCAAATATCTACAAGCCTCCATCATCTATTAGCGATAGAATGTTAGAATTCCTAAGGAATTCATTACCTTACTATGATATAACATGATTTAATTGGATTTTTATATGTTTCTCATACATTTTAGGTCCTATCAGCCAAAGGATTTTAATATTGACTATGCAGTACGTGTTGTATTTGGCCTTCCATAAAACATTCCACAAATGGGTTTGTTAATCAGTAGTTACTTCATCCTCAGAAGAGACCTATAACACCATAAGACCTTTACCAATACCACTCTCTAGATACAAGGATCCAAAATCAAAGATTATGATTTTTATTCTCTCACACCTAATTATGGTAGTGAATTTACAAACAAGTTACCAATAATGAGAGAATAAACAACCTTTTGGTCAAATCTAAAAATCTCAAATTATATCCCCCTTTAATTTCCTTTCTCTATGAATTTAAATAGTATAGTATTATTCCCTTTATGAATAAATTTAAATTTCATGATGTTTTGACCCATGTCAGAAAGGAGCCTTCCCCTTCTCTGACATCGGTCATCTCACAACATGTTCCCTTCTTTTGTGCAAGTAAAATATCTGTAGGAGAAGTTTACCATTCATGGCCAGTGCCAATGCAGATGTTCTTTCCATTCTCAGACATATTTCTTTGAAAAAACCACCTATTGTGGTCATGAGAAATCATAATCTCCATAAACTTCCTTCATCCATGAGAAATAGAATTTCAGAAATCCGAAGAGATCCTTTACCTGACTATGTTATAACATGCCCAAGTTGGCTTTTCATAAGTTGACCACAGAATAGGTCTGTCAGCCTAAGGATAACACTACCTGGCTATGTAGTATACACCCTAGTTGAACTTGCATAAATCATCTCATGTAACGGGTTTTTCAACCAGTATAATCTTCACCCTCAAGAGCGACCTCCTATATTTCTGAATATCATGTTTTGGTTTCAAAAACAAAAAAATCATGGCTCAAGATTCCCCTTGGGAGTTTTTGAATAATATAAGGAAATTCATGCCCATCAAGAATTGTCCAGATTAATATTTTAAAACTCTATGATCAAAACTATTCGACCTAAAACAATAGTCTTATTAGTATGAATTATATGACTTTAAACTAACCATTAAAAGAGACAAAAAACTCACCATATTGAAAACCTAAAATGACAACTTTGGACAAAAGTCGAGTCTCACCTCGCTAGTCCTGCAATATATATGGTTTAAATAAAAATAAATAAATGAAATGAAATAGGAACAAAACATGTTAGGCTGAAAACATGAAATTTTTGGTCTAAGAAAAATCCAAGTCTCTCCTATTAAGTCTTCGTAATATTGTAATTAGGAAAAAATTAGGGTGATGGAAAAAAGGATGAAAATTTTGTAGGGTTTCTCATATAATCTTAGAAACATTCTAACTATGATTTCTAATCCCCATGGTTTAGGTAAGAATTAGAGAACTCTTTAATACTATTTTTAATTATAACATAATAAAATTCAATAAAATGACACATTCTTCAATATTTTGTTATAATTACGATAAGGATGATAATGCAAGAACAAGTGACTGGGAACAAGAGTTCTTTTTGTTTCACTTTTCTTATGTTTCAAATTGCAGGGGGAATTTCACATGAAAGATCCTCTATATAAAGTTTTATAGTTTATCCTCAAAATAATATTTGAAAAGAAAAACTATACACTGATCAATTTTCTCCTCTTTTCGAAGATCTTCCCTTTGTACAACAATGGCCTACTCAACTTCATAGAGCTTTCCCCTCTCTTCACAAACTGCATCTCTTTTCATGTTAAGGCTTATACCAAGAAATTTTGGAGTTGAGATGACTCTCCTTTATAGAATTTAATTCCTCTTCAAGGATATTTATTTAGAGAGACTTATCATCAATGAAATCTTGGTTATCCTCTTTCCTCCTTGGAGTGGTTAGCCCCAGCTTGGAATGCGATAGCTCTGAGTTCCTCAAATTTTCCATCCAACTGCACCTAAACTTACAATGAACTTTTCTCCACATCCCATTTATAGATGATTATCTTCACCACACTATGGATCTCATGGTAATTAAATCTATCATATCCCAACATGGAAATCTTGAATAGGAGCCAGTGAAGTTGCGATGAAATTTCATCAAGAGGAATCTCACTAATTATCTTCCAAATATCCTACCAGAACAAAAGGAATGTAGGATAGAAAGCCTCATGAATCTTCAGATCAAATTTATATCCACTCTCAGAAGGATATACATATTAAAAAATCCGTGCACTCAATGATTTTCCATGTTCCAATCTCTCAAAAATAGCCTCAACTCCACCAATTGATGTTGGTGGAGCTAGCATAGAAGCCCCCATTTCCGGCCTAGTCACTGAAGGCGATGGTACTAGATAAAATGGGACACTTTTCATCAACAACAGAAGGTTAATAGTGAAAAAGGAAATAAAATGACCAAAACATTTGGTAACACTCAAAAATTTTTGGGTCTATTTTTGAGATTGATATCTCTTGGGTGCCTCCATCCTTGAATATCAGCGTAGGAAACTCTTGACAAGGATCATCCTATTTCATTTTATCCACAACTGGGATTAGAATCTCTTGAAAATATCCCACTTTGGGGTTCTCATCCAGCACTCCCTAAATAATAAGAGTAGGGTGAACTTGGATTCATCATTCATAGAGTGACATAGAAATGTTCTCAGTAGACAATGATGTACAATTTTAACTCTTATGTGAGGCATCATTTGAATTAAAATCAACTCAGTTTGGAAAATGTAAGAAAGATAACACTTATGTTCATCCTATTCCTCCAAGAAATACCTAAATGACTTGAGAGAAACTGGAATATAAATTTCTGGATTAATTAGATCCCATAGTGAATGGTATTTATCCTCATGTATCATAACATCATCACCAGTATGGTTATCTGAGATGTGTTTCTCAAGACCCGAATTGGTTCCACTGATGACCCCCTCTACTGATTTCTCTACAAGAGTTTCATCTTCAGCCCCCGTAGAGTGAGGTTTGACATCAACACATTCATCGGACCATATTAGATCCATATTATCCCCTTTCAGGGTGAAAATGTTATCAACATTGATTGCTTTAGGTTCCTTTGGTATGGGTAATGGATCTAAATATCAAGAGGATTGGAAAGTAAAAAATTGTGCATGAAACCTTTTAAAGTTTGTCAAATATTACCATGGCCCTATCCCCTCTCCATAGTATAGTGGGAAGATGTGGCCACATATATGTATGCTTCATCTATAATAATAATAGATTCAATATCCAAGATCTATGAATCCCTTGGAAAATCCTCCCTGATCCTTGATGGATCAGTGCCAAATCCATTAATGGAGGAAAGTGAAGCATATTATTCAAAAGGAAAGTATGGTCAGAGGGAGTGTGTTTTGAAAGTCATGATATCAAATTATGTCATAAAGACTTACTATAAATCATTATTCATTCCAAAATTAATTCCATCCTTCACTTCCTCTCTTGAGGTGGTGAAGAGAACATCTCAATTATCTTGGCAATAGCTACACATGGGGATGGTTGAGGAGTTCCTGCCGCCATCTCCTCCATCATAGATCTCTAACCCAAGGAAGGTTTTGGGGATTCATGAGCCTCATCCAATGTTTCTATGGGGGTGCCAATGGGCTCATACTTCAGTGACCAAGACAATTCTTCTATTGTTCCTTATCTAACCAGTTCTTATTATTCTTATCTTGTGAAATGAAAAATAAAATTCATTTAAGATTAGTGATGGTGGATTAAATATAAGAAAAATAAAATAAGAAAATATAAGTACAACATTAGGGTTGATGGACATGTCCCATTCCTCCTTAGGATGAACAGTTACCCCTTCAATAACTCCTCGGTCCAGTATGACAGATACTCATTTTGTGGCTAGGGATTGACTATCAATTGTGTATATAAAATCCTCTAACTCTTGAAGATATATCATCACCTCAGTAAAATCCCTATTAAGGTGATGATCAGAAGGTTTTTTGATATCGAACAACTTTAGGATTTATAGACTGACCTAGAAAAACTCCCATGAATCTATGATATCATGATTTATTCTTCTCAAACTTGGATCACTAAGGGTCACACATAACTTGAATCTAATGTGGTTGGCTGTGAGGAAGTCCTGAAGCCCTTTGATTTGGAATCCTTTTTCAGACTCTTTTTTTGACATGAGAATTTGGTGAAAATCACAAGCGTCCTCCTAATGATACCGACTAGACAACCTCATTAATTGAGGTGTGGTCTTCTCAACCCTAACTTTCCTAGTGGCCTTTGAACAAGGTTGATTTGAAGGCACTAGAGTTTCAACATCATCATCTTCATCTAAATACTTTTTACCATGCATACCATGACTATTAGTTGTCATTTCCTTGACCCTATAAAATCCCTTAAACAATATTATAAAAACCCAATATTAGCATTCATAGATATTACATAACATTTTCATAATACTTAAAACATTTAAAAAATAGATTCCCTAAGACTATATTAGTTAAGTTCCTTTGGAAATAGGGAAACTTGAACACTGGTATATAAGTGAGCTAAATTTTCTCCCACTAGGTTATAAATAACTAGCACCCATCTTAGACACATCATACTTAATGCATATCTTCATATCATGGTGAAGGAAACATAAAAAGGAATGATCTCATATGCTCAGTAAGGGTAAATATAGGAGACATGCAAGCATAAATAAGAGATTAGAAGTGTGATAATGTGATAAAAACATTTGAAGATCATAACCTACAAATAAAAGATCATAAAAATGAATCATGGAATAAATATTAACAATTCATAAATCATAAATAATTAGGAAATAAAGAACATAATCCATAAAAGAAAAACATAGGAATAAAACATTAAATTTTGTAAAATACATAATCATATAATATTATTTCCATAGTATCCAAGGAATTACTTCCAAGAACATCTCAGTAATATGGGTTCACACCCAATACCATTTTGGTAGTCATGGTTCACTCCCATTACCATATTAGTAGCATGATTTCACTCCTCATACCATCTTGGTAGTCATGGTTCACTCCCATGACCATCTTAGTAGTTAATATTCACTCCCAAGACTATATTAGTCTATCTTACGAGATATAAATCTTTACCCAATGCATTGAAAGGAGATATAGGTACCACCCATCTCATAATAAAATCATACATACATGTGCTAAAAAATCACAAAAAATAATATCATAACCCATTAAATGAAATGGGTATCATAAACATGTAATCATATCATAACCTATGGAAAAAGATACATCCTTCATAATCATTTCATAAAAAGCATAACCCATCAAAGAGGCAGGTTTTAAAATAATATAACCCATGAAAGAGAAATGAGTTTCATAAACATCATTCCATAAAAACATAAACTATCCGTATAAATGATACAAATTAAAACATTGTGTCATTTCTCAATAAATACATTATTAACACCAACATATGTTATCTTAGATGGGAAATAATTTTTAATGATCTTTTCAAAACATTTCTTGAGGAAAATATCATTCTTCTTTGAAAAATAATTTTTAAAACAAAAAACCTTTTGAATTTTTTTAAAAAAATAAATTGAAAAATTATAAATTAATATTGAAAACATTTTCAAAACATTTTTCCTTAAAACTTATAAAGAACCTTGAAAACCATCTCAAAACCATTTTCCATGAAAACTTACAAAAGACTCTTAAAAACCTTTCGAAACATAAACCCAATTCAAGATATATCATAGAATGGATATGTAAATACCCATAAATTTAATAATAAGAATCATATAATACATTCATGAGTAGTATATACAAAAAAAAAGAGTGGATAACATGTCATGTATCTCATGGATATAAAAAGTGAGATGAAATTCCCATACCTTTTGTCTTGAATATCTTCATACTCATACAAGATTCTTGTATAATAAATGTAAGTTTATTATAAATATTTTACAGAATAATATTCTTATATCTAATACCATATATGGTTTTATTAGGACCTTATATTACCCTCTTGTTAATAATTATATATTAAGGTTTTACTTCTGGTAATATTCACTTTGTTCTTAAATGTGTCTTAATTTATTATATCTTTGGTCCTTATACTTATATAAATATTTCCAGAATGTAAAAATGATATAAATATAATTTATATTAAGTGTATGTGTATTATAATAATCTATATTATATATAATTATTAAATTGAATACACCATTCATGGAGACGGAAGGACGTACATACACATGGACATTGTTTCTGTTTTATTGTCATATTGGAAGAAAGAGATTAAATGAAATATAAGAATATATATGTATATATATAATTATTACATTATTATTATTATATCATATTTATCATATAATTTCACTAAACACATACTTAATACATTCCATGTAGTGTGTGAATGACTAATGTGGCTTTGAGGGGGCGGCAATCCACACTTCCTCAAACAAAATTATCATATTTACACAAGATGGAAAGTATAAAGATATGTGTTGTAAAATAATTAAATATGATTAAAGATATTATAAATATCATAAATATTATATAAAAACAAAATTTCCATCAAAATCTCCACTATGAGATGTAGTAAAGTAAGAATAAACAATCCTCGTTTTGTGAGGCGATAGTTCATTGTATACATAAACATTATGTTCGTTACCAATTAGATGGAAGTGTGTATATGTGTAGGTAAAAATATTAGCCTAAAAAAAACTCATTATATTGAGGATAATAGTTTTTTTTGTATATTATGGAATAAGTATAGTGTAGGAGATGGAGAATGAAAATAAGATAAAGGATTTTGAGGGAGATGTTACCTCTTATTTAGGTAACACCTTTTGGTTCTCACCAAAGGACTTCCTTGAATTGCTTTCTGACTAAAGGGAGGATTCAAGGAGGAAGGTAGAGATGTTTTGGATATGTTTTTGTAGATATTTTCGGAACTTTAGTGTCTTGATAAGTGTGTGGAAGTGGGAGGAGAGGATGCCTTTTATAGTGAAGGAGGAGTGACACTCTTGTAATATTTTGGAAAAGGGAAACCCCACACATGTTTTTTTTAAAATGGGTCCAATAATGGTAGAAAGAATATTAAAGAGAGTATAGGGTATATATATGTCCATAAAATGGATTTTTTACAAGTTTATAGGTCATATTAGTTCTTAGTTTTAGGTTTTAGTCCCTTATTAATCTTAATTTAATCTTAATCGTTGTAATTAATTTTAATTACCTTCACTAATATTTTTGGTAAAAAATGAAGTTGATCATATTAAAAATTATAAATTATGTTTATTCAAAATATAGAATCCATATTTTAAAATTACAATCAAATAATTGGTATAAATTAATTTAAATTTAATCCCATAGGCAAGATGACAAAGTAGGGTTTTAATGTAAAAACATTCAAAAGTTTGCTAGTTTTTTTTATAAAAAGTTTCAATGTGAAATTGATTCCAATGTCATAAATCAATAAAAATTTATAATTTTTTTACCTATTTAAACTTTAAAATAAATTAAAATTTTAATTTAACATTATAAATAAATTAGATGAAAAAGTAGTTTTGAGTTAAATTTTAGTATTTTTCACTATTCATTAAAAAATAAAACTTTATAAAAAAATAAGAAGAATTCACCCTAAAATAATTTTAATTTTTCTATTTCAAAATGAAGTTTATTTTGAAATATAAAATTTATATAAGTGCCAAAATATATATTTAAATTAGTTTCACTATCAAAAGGCGGTAAAAGTACCTTAATAATTTTCGGTTTTTATGTGTAAAATTGGGGTTTTTCTTATCTTATGCCTATAAAATCTATTAGATGAATATAAAAAATATTTTATCTAATATATAATATATATATTACATTAATATCACTCACTAGTTGTAATTAATTTAATTTATTATGATAAAACAACTTTATGAGCATAAATATATTTTTTTATTATAATATTCCCTTTATATTAAAATTGTTCATTGTAACTAATGAATTAATTTTATATTTGTGTAATCCATAGGTTTTCATTAGTTAGTTATTACTATTCATAACCATTAACTTAACGGCTAAGTTAAGTCTTAATATATAATATTTTAATAATATACTGTTGTTTGACAAAAACTCGGTGTTGCGTGTAATGTATGCCAAGTTGGTGTTGTGTTAAAGGAATGTTTAACTTAGTGCATTAAAAAAACATCAATGAAAATAAATTAAATAAAAAAAATTTCCTTAAAATTGGGGTGTTACATTCTACCCCCCACCCCCTTAAAATGAATTTCTCCCTTGAAATTTTTCATTATAGTACAAAAAAAGGAGGATACTTCTGCTTCATCATATATTCAAGTTACCACACAACTTCCTCTAACTGGTGATTTATCCAAAAAACTTTGAAAAGGTGAGTGTTCTTATTTTGTAGAAATTTATCAGTACAATCCATACTTTCTATTGATTTTTCCTCATATAAAAGATCCTACTCCAACTGTATGACCTTAGAGTTTAGTACATGTGAAGGGACAAATATGTACTTCCTTAGGAGAGATACATGGAACACATCATGGACTTGAGAGAGATTTAGAGGAAGTTCCAAGTGATAGGATACCATTCCAATATGATCAATAATCTCAAAGGTACTGATATAACTAGTCTTAATTTCCATTTCTTCTAGAATCTCATAACCTTATTCTAGGGAGAGATTCATAGAAACACATTTTCACTAACTTCAAATTATAGATCACACCGATGGTTATCTGCATAAATTTTCTGCCAACTTTGAGTTTCCCTGATATGCTATTGAATAGATATAACCTTCTCTAGGAATTATTCAGCGATCTCAGTTCCCAATAGCTTTCTTTCTTTGACTTCATCCCAATATGTTAGAGCTATACATTTCTTCCTATAGAGGTCTTTATATGGTGCCATTTGAATTCTTGAGTGAAAAATATTGTTGTAAGAAAACTAAACTATAAGAAGGTGTTGATACAAATCACTATTGTAATCTAATGAAAAAGATCTCAACATATACTATAGGGTTTTAATTTTTATTTCAAATTGACCATCTATTTGAGGATGATAAGTAGTGTAGAAACACAATTTTGTATCAAGATATTACTAAATACTTTGCTAGAATTTTGAGATAAACCTCAGATCCCGATCAAATAAAATGGAATGTGGTACTCCATGCAGCCTTACCACTTCTGTAATTTATATATCGACAAGATGACCCAGATAGAAATCTTCTCTGATAGCAATGAAGTGCTCTTACTTATTAAGGTGATCGACTACCTCCTATATAGCATTAAATCCATTAGAGGTTTTGGGTAGTCCAACAGAAAATCCATAGTGATGTCTTCCCATTTCCATTCTGATATGGGTAATGTATGCAACATCCCTTTAGATGTTTTTATTCTAGCCTTAAATTGCTACCATACCAAGCACTGAGATACAAACTCTACGATATCTTAATTCATTCCATCCCACTAGAAATTTTATTTCAAATCCCTATACATCTTAGTACTTTCTAGATGAATAGATAATGAAGAAATATGAGTTTCATCTAATAAATACTTCTTTAAATATGGTATGTAAGGAACGCATACATGGTTATTGAACCCTATCATTCCATTCGAATCAAGTTTAAACTTAAAAAAATTAATAACTTTATTTTGTAGTTCTACATCTTCCTTCATTCTCTCCCTAATCTTCACTTGGATAGAGGGTTGACATTCATTTGAGAAAGATAATATTTTTCCCTCCTTAATAATTTATAGATTCATCCTTTAAAAATAAAAAAATATCAGATATTTTGTGATTCTCATCATGGATAAGCTAGTATGATCCCTTTGACTTAAAGCATCATCCACCTTGTTCGGTTTCCCAAGGTGGTAATGTATTGAGCAGTGATAATCCTTTATCATCTCCAACTATCTTCTCTAGTGCGTGTTGAACTCTGTCTTTGTGAATATATATTTCTTAATTTTATTATCAGTATATATATCACTCTTTACTCCTTAATTATAATGCCTCCATATCTTTAATGAAAAAATAACCACTGCTAAATACCTATCACAACTTGGTTAAATTTTCTCATGAATCTTAAACTATTGTGAGGAATAGGATATAAACATATTATTTTTCATAAGAACACATCCGAATATCTTCTTGGATGCATCACTATAGATTAAAAACCCTTCTCCACTATAGGGTAATGTAAGAATTGGTGTGCTGACTAACATTTTCTTCAGTTCCTTGAAAATTTCTTCACATTCATTGGTCTAAAGAAACTTGATACCTTTACAAGTTAACTTGGTCATGGTATTAGATATCTGTGAGAAATTCTCCACAAACCATCGATAATATCTATCTAAATGAAGAAAGCTATGGATCTCAGTCACCTTCGTTGTTTTAGGCCAACATTCAATGGCCTCCATCTTTGATGGATCTACCGCTATACCATATCTTGAGATTATGTTACCCAAAAATAAAACATTTCACAAACAAAATTCACACTTTTTACATTTTGAATATAGTTTCTCTTTAGGGTTATTAGTATAATTATCATGTGGTATTCATGATATTCCTTTATCTTTGAATAGATAAGAATATAATTTTCAAAGACTACCATAAACTGATCGAGGTAATCTATAAAGAGTATATTAATTTAATCGATGAAGATAATAGTAGAATTAGTAAGACCAAAAGGCATTAATATATATTCATAGTGTCCATACATTTTATGAATTGTTGTCTTGGGTATATCATCCTTCTTGACCCTCAATTGATGATATCTAGAATAAAGGTCAATCATAGAAAAGTATTGAGCTCTGTGCATTTTATCAAACAATTCATCAATATGGGGTAGATGATACTTGTTGTTAATTGTGATTTTGTTCTTCTCCCAATAATCAATCAAGATTCACATTGATCCATCTTTATTTTTTTAAAAGAACAGGTGCACCCCAAGGTGACACACTTGGTAGAATGAATCCCTTATTAAGGTTTTCTTGGAGTTTCTTCTTTAATTATTGAAAATCCATTGGGTCCATTCTATAGGGATTATTTAAAATTGGTGTTGAACTAGGTATTAGTTCTATTTAGAACTCAACTTCAAGTTTTGATGGAATTATAGGAAACTTTTCTCAAAAGAAATCCACAAATTCTCAAATAATGGTCATATCGTCAATGTTGATTTCCTCTTCAACTATTTTGGATAAATAACCCTTATGAATGTGAATTAAACCCATACACTAGATGTAATATCCACATGAAGTTCATACATATCATCACATTTATGGATGATCATAGGATGGTCTGAAATATTAAACCTAACATCCCTTAATCTACAATTTATGTGATCATTATGTATAGAAATCCAATCCATGCCTCATATGAAATTGAATTCACCCAAAGTAATATTGAAAAGACTTGAAGGAAGAAAATTCCAACAAGCATCAACTGGGAAGGAATCATAGGATTGAGATGAAATAATCATACCATTATGGGGTTTCAATACTAATTCTATATCTAATAATTTTTGTGTATTCTTAATGCCCATAATTTTTTTTAGATATGAAATAGTGGGTATATCTAGAATCAAATAAGACATTAGTAGTTATAGAGTGAATGATAAGTGTACCTTTCACCATGTTGTTATCACACCCCTCATTAGAAATAGCTATTGTATGAGATTTCCACTTGTCCCATGACTTAAGAGGTTTTTGACATCGATCATCATCACCATACCTTAGGTTTAGACACTGGTTAGAATAATACCAATTCTCCTTGCACTTGTAGCATTGAAGTGTGGTAGGTGTATTTTGAACAACTCTTTTTCCATTCAGACCATTAACTAACTTCTTCCCATCGTTTCAGAAATAAAATGCCTGGTGACCTTCCCTTACACACTTAAAATATTTATTAGACCCTTTAAGGCAACTTCAACCATGATTATTCCGATACTTAGAGAATAAAAGAAGTCTAATATTCTTCTCTTTATGATATTTAGAGTTTCCTCTAAACTTCATCTTTCTTTTCTAGTCAGATCCATGCGATTTATTTATGACTCCAACCTTTATTTCAAACTTGAATAGACAACACACAATTTCTTTGTAGCTACTAAATTCTCTTATATCCAATGCCCTTCTCAGACATGGATTTAATCCCTTGAAGAACATATCCACTTTACTTTCAGGTTGGATGGTAATTCCTGAAGCATACCTCACATGTCTCATGAAATTATCCTTGTTGGTAAAAATGAATTTATTATCCCTTTTATTAACCTCAAGGAAATCTTTCTCTATATTTTACACTGAATCCAAGGAAAGTACTTATTAAAAAATAAGTTCTTTAACTCATCCCAATCCATGGATTCAATTTCATCTTGCTACCAAATATTCTTAATTAGATTCCACCACGGGTCTGTTCGACTTCTAACCAATAAACAACCCGAATTACTTTCTCACGCTTTGAAACTGGAGAATAGAGAATATATTTTCAGTTGTATTAATTCATTATTTAGAAAAAAGTGAATCAGAATATCCTCTAAAATAAGTAGAGCATTAACTCATTAAAGAATCAATAGAATGTTGCTCCATACTCTCCTCATTTTAAGGTACACCATGATTTATAAGTTGAGAAAGCTATGTGAGTATAATAACAAGTTTTTTCATTCCATATCCCATAGAATTCAGTTTCTCTAGAGGACAATCGTTTCATTGTCCATTATAATCACCATTAACATTATTCCATTGGGTTCTAACCATTGACTAAAACCAAAATAATAGTGTAAGAAAGATTTAATGTAATGAGGAAACACATAATCATAAAAATTCACTTATAGGATATATAAGTTATGAAAAATTCATTAATCTATGACACATTATGTTTATAATACTTTATTTATATCCATATTATATTCAAATACTTCATGATGGTTCATAAAGAGTTTGTGAATTACCAAAGAATATCCCCCTTCAGTGAAAAACTAAGTGCACACTAAGGCCCCTTGTCGTGTACCAGGTTACCCCAATTTAGGATCGGGACACCTTGTTAGAGTTTTTACTTTGAGGTACATCTATTCCAGAACCACATCCACTTGTAGAATCCAAACATGGATGTATTTTTAGGTATCCACTCACTTTATCCTTTACCAAAATTCCCTGACATTTTTCTATACTTTTCTTTATCCTTATAATTTTCCTTAGATATGTCCTTATAGTTCTCACTAAGGTTTTATCTTCCTAGTTTCTGAAGGTTAACTAAACCATCATTATCATACCAACTCTTACAACCTAATATTAACATACAAATACAATACATCACATTTGTATAATACTTAAATCATTAAAAAAATAGAATCCCATAGACCGTATTAGTCTAGTGCCTTTGGATAAATGGAAACATGAACACTGGTACATAAGTGAGCTAAATTATCTCCCTCTAGGTTATTATTGATAAACACCCTTCTTAGAAACATCATAATTAATATATATCTTCATATAATAGGGAAGTAAACATAAAAATGGGTGATCTCAGATGCTCAGTAAGGGTATAAAATGGAGACATGTAAGCATAAACACGAGCATATGAGTGTGAGAACATGATCAAATTTTTTGAATATCATACCTTGCATATAAAAGATCATAAACACGAATCATGACATAAATATTGACAGTTCATAAGACATGAATCGTAAGGAAATAAATAAAATATTCCATAAAGGCATAACATAGGAATAAAACATTGAATTGTGGAAAACACATAAGTATATAATATGATTTACATAGTATCCTTGACATCGCTAACAAAACCATATTAGTAGTATGGATTCACTCCCCATAACATCTTGGTAGTCATGTTTCAATTGAATGGCCATATTAGTAGCATGAGTTCACTCCTCATACTATCTTGGTTGTTAGGGTTCACTCCCATGGCCATCTTAGTTGTCAAGGTTCACTCCCAAGACCATATTAGTATATCTCATGAGATATAATTATTTACCCAATGCATTGGAGGGAGATATAGGTCCCACCCATCTCACAATGTAATAATACATACATGTGCCACAATATCTTAAAGAATAATATTATAACCCATTAAATTAAATGGGTATCATAAACATGTAATCATATAATAACCTATGTAAAAAGATACGGGCTTCATAATCATTTTATCAAAGGAATAACCCATAAATTAGGCAAGTTTTAATAGCATATAACCCATGAAAGAGAAATGGGTTTCATAAAAATAATTCCATTAAAACATACACCATTAAGTGAAAGAATATGAATTGAAACATTGAATAATTTCCCCAGAATGGAATGAGTAACACCAACAGATGTTATCTTATTCGGGACAGAATTTTGAATGATCTTTTAAAAACATTTCTTAAGGAAAACATTATTTTTCTTTGAAAAATGATTTTTAGAAAATAAAGACTTTTGAAAAATATTTTTAAAAAATAACTTGAAAATTATAAATTAATCTTGATAAAAATTTAAAAACTTTTTTCCATGAATCATATAAAGAATGTTGAAAACCAATTCAAAACCATTTTCCATGAAAACTTTCAAAGGACTCTCAAAAACCTTTTGAAACATAAACACCATTAAATAAATATAATATAATATATATGTAAATACCCATAAATTTTATAATAATCAATATATAATACATTCATGAGAAGTATATATAACAAACAAAAGAAAAGATTGGTGAATTTGGTATGTATCTCATAGATATAAAAAGTTAAATTAAATTCCCTTACCTTGTGTCTTGAATCTCTTTGTACTCATACAAGATTATTATATAATAAATGAAAGTTTATTATAAGTGTTTTATAGAAGAATATTCTTATTTATAATACCATATATAGTTTGATTATGACCTTATATTACCCTCCTGTTAACAATTCTATGTTAAGGTTTCACTTTAGCAAATATTCGCTTTGTTCTTCGCATGTGTCATAATTTGTTATATCCTTGGACATTATAATTATATAATGACTTCCATAATGTATAAAATGATATAAATATAATATATATTCAGTATATTTTTATTATAATATTCTATATGATATATAATTATGAAATGTAGTGGACCGTTCATAGAGACGGTAGGCTGTACATACACATGGACACTGTGTCTGTTTTATTGTTATATTTGAAGAAAAAGAGTAAATGAAATATAATTATATATATAATTATTAAAGTTGTATTATTATATCATATACATCATATAATTTCACTAAAAACAACCTTAATACATTCCATGTAGTGTGTGGATGAATCACATCCTTTTGAGGGGGCGGTAGTCCACACTTCCTCAAACGAAATTATCATATTTACAAAAGTTGGAAAGCTTAAAGATATGTGATGTAAAATAATTAAAGATTATTAAATACATAATAAATATAAAAAATATTATATAAAAAATATTTTCCATCATAATTTTCACCTTGATAGGTGGTTAAGGAAGAATGAACAATCATCGTTTTCTAAGGCTCTAGTTCACCATACACATAAATAGTTTGTTCGTTGCCCATTAGATAGAAGTGTGTGTATGTGTAGGTCTAAA
Organism: Viscum album; assembly: GCA_963277665.1. Classification (NCBI taxonomy): domain Eukaryota; kingdom Viridiplantae; phylum Streptophyta; class Magnoliopsida; order Santalales; family Viscaceae; genus Viscum; species Viscum album. The sequence goes on from OY728138.1 coordinate 84,305,419, forward strand.
TATTAGTATAAAACATCTCATTATATTTAGGATACTAGTTTTTTTATAATAATGGTATAATAATATTGGAGGGGATGAAAAATGAAAATAAGATAAAAGATCTTGAGGGAGGATGATATCTCTTATTTGGGGAAATACTTTGGTTTTCATCAAAGGACTTCATTGGATTATTTTTTCCCAAAGGGAGGATTAAATGAGTAATGGAGAGATGTTAGTTATCTATTTGGGTATATATTGGATGAAATTAATTAGCTTGATAAGTGTGTGAAAGTGGGAGGGGATGAGGCCTTTTATAGTGGAGGAGGAGTGACACACTTGTAAAATTTTGAGAAAGGGAAACCCCACCAACATTTTTTTATTTAAAGTGGATACAATAACGGTAAAAATTTGATCAAAGGGAGTTTAGGTTCTAAATATTTCTATCTAATTGATTTTAGAATAATTTATAGGTCATATTAGGCCTTAAGTTTATTATTTAGTCCCATGTTATGCTTAATTTAATCATAATCGTTGTAATTAATTTTAATTACCTTAACTAATATTTTTGGTAAAAAACTGAGTTAATATTATTATAAATTAGAAATTATTCTGATTAAATATATGGAATCCATTTTTCCAAATAAAAATCATATAAGTGGTAGAAATTAATTTAAAATTAATCCCATAGACGAGACGACAAAATAGATTTTTAATGTAAAAATGTTCGAATGTTTGTATGGTTTTTATAACTAATTTCAATTTGAAATTGATTCTAATGACATAAATTAGATAAATTTATTTTTTAATCTAATTTTACTTTAAAATAAATTAACAATATAAGTTAACATTATATATAAATTAGATGAAAAAGTAGTTTTTAGTTAAATTTTAGTATTTTTCCGTATTCTTTAAAAAATGAAACTTCATAGAAAAATAAAAAAAATTCACCATAACATAATTTTTATGATTATATTTTCAAAATGATGTTTATTTTTTCATATTTTTTTTAAAAGTTTTAAAATTTATATTTAAAGTAGGTTCGCCATCAAAAGGAGGTAAAAGTATTATAATATAAATGTGTGTTTTTATGAGTAAAATTGAGTTTGTTCTTATCTTATGCCTATTGAATCTATTAGATGAATATCAAAAATATTTTATTGAATATATAATATATATATTAAATTAATATCACTCACTAATTGTAATTAATCTAATTTATTAGGATAAAATAACATTATGATCATAAAAATAGTTTTTTTATTAAAATATTCCATTTATATTCAATTGGTTCATTGTAACTATTGAATTCATTATATATTTATATAAAACATAGGTTTTAATAAGATAGTTAGTACTATTCATAACTTATAACTTAACGGCTAGGTTAATTTTTAATATATAATATTTTAGTACTATATTGTTGTTTGGGAAAACGTAGTGTTGCCTCTAATGTACGTTACGTTGGTGCCGTGTGAAAGGAATTCATTACTTAGTGAATTGAAAAAAATAATTGAAAATTAATTCATTTGAAAAATGGTCCATAAAAACTATGGGTGTTAAAAATACCCCCTAAGGATACAAAGAGATCCATGCTTTGTCATACCCGACCTCCATCCTAATTGACACATTCGATAGAGGCAGATTGATTGACATTTTGGATAACTACTTAGCCATCAGGATCCAAATATTTCAGTCTACCATCAGATGCTTCTCTAGCCTAACATGTTTAGGGGGATATATTCTTAACTCTTGAATACATTTAAACTATAGGGAGAATTAATACGGAGAATAATCCTAACAAATGATCTCACTATCAATTTATTCCACCGGTACATTGTCCCTGAAGGCTATCATGTATGACCTCATCTCATAATTATTTTCCTTTCCATCATAAGTAAATATCCCTATCAGTGGATTACCATATGAAATGAAGTTATATTACACTGGAAAAATCAATATCCTCAGCATGTTATCGTACTTCAGGTTTAGAGGCTGGATTCCAAAGACATCTTGAATGAATGAAAGGAATTGACTATCACAGATCTTAACTGGGCTTAGTTCCACATAAAAACTCAAGTGCATTGTAATCCAAACCCATACACTTGAAATATCCCTACAATCCTAAATAATAACCTCCCATTTTATTCGTGTAGAAAACAATGAGAAATTATCACCAAGATAGGGGAAACTAACCCTATATACTTCCTCTATGATAATTTGGATGCAATTAAAAATTTACCTAAACTCACACCACCAAAAGACTCATGAAACGGAAGCAGATAATGATTATCTACATGGCAAGGAATCAATCCAGGTGAGTCTTTACATTAACCTTGGGGTTGAACTTATAACCCCAACGGGTAAACCCATCCTTTTCCAGTGTGGGATAGAATGTGCCTGGAGCACCAATATTCTCTATAGTGGGACATGTGGTAGGGTGCCTTTATGCAGGGCCTTTTTCCACTGGTTCTAAAAATCATTATTCCATGTTCTCATACGGATTTCAGTCTTGGGGATTAGGTATTTCTCTTGTAATTTCTTCACAATTTGTAAAAGCTCCTAGGCCAATAAAAGAGTCCTTTCAGAATCATACCATGTTGTGTTTAATGGGATGAATTAATCTTACATCACCCCTAGAATGAGGACCCCAATAATTGGGTAGTCATCCCACAGACTAATAATGACTTCACCAAGTGGCAGGTGGAAATGATTTTTTTCTGGACTCCACCAGCTTAGAAATTCAGGGATAATATATGGGTCCTTGTAAAAGTAGGTTTGTTTGACCCAAATAGACTCATAGATATATAAATCTTGTAGATTTTTCCTAAATTCTCTACAAGTTCAGCTCACCTAGTATGCCCACACCCACTCTAGACTGACCCCCCTCCAGATCAGAAGACCCAGTCCTTCTTATGGCCTTAAGTATGATATATATATAAAGCACATAAAGTTGATTCATAAAAATGATCCCTCTATTCATACATATGAGATTTTAGATCTGGAGTGAAGCTATTGTGATGCATAAAAAACCAATATGAATTTTCCATTTCTTAATATAAATGCCTTTAAAATAGATATTGGTAGAATGAAAGTTGATTTTCTTCATAAAATAAGACTTGGTGAAATAAATCAGAACTCGAGGGATAGTAATATCCCTCAAAATCCCATGGCCATACAATGGAAGGTAATAGATTTATGGGTACTTGCATTGGTAAGGTGCCAAAAAATTATCTTGACCCAGCAGAGCAACTTCAAACATGCAGTAACTTTTCCCAATAGTTTTTATCATCTCAGAAGAATGTAAAATAGATTTCTCATTTGAATTAATCAAATAATCCATTGAAAAACGGTAATAAAGAATAAATTCTTACCAATAAATTAAAATATTGACATATAAATATTTAGATTTTGACTTGGAAAAGTTATAAATTTCAGAAAAGGAACTAATATAGACCCTATGACTAGGTCCTCTACATAGCTCCTTCAACAAGTTTCCAGATACAGGACCCTTAATCAAGTCCTTTTCAAAGAATCCTTGATGTGTTCCTCCCCACACAACATCTTATCCCAAAATGGTCATACCTTGGGAAGTTAATTGGGAGACCTTTGTGAAAAAAGAAATGCAGTAGAGTTGAGTGGAATACCTATGAGGCGGTAGAAAACATTAGAAACATGAAATATGAGTAAAAAGACTAAGGGAATAGTGGTATTTATATATGATTATTACATGTGCTAGGAACCTATGCACAAGTTCTATTTTAGGGACCTGTACATCAAACTTACGCTACAACCCTTCATGGTTTTCTGAAGTACCTTTCATAATCTTTTCCCTGTTCTACCTCAGTACTAGACCCTCTTTTGATTAGATATAATCCTAAACTAGGGGGGGGGGAGATTTTTTGACACTATTTTTTCAGAAGTAATGAAAAGATTATGAAAAAACATTATGTATAATGAAATACTAAAAAATACAAAGGTGAGTTAGAGGTCTGGCCCAACTCAGGCTGTAGACACACACCTGCACATCAGAAGTTAGAACATCCCCCCTATGTGGCACTAAATGGTAGGTATCCCCTGCGTGGGCCGCCTACACCAAAAACCTATGCTCTAGGCTTACATGGGAGGCCTCATTTGACACAGATCCTCTGGTTTCTTATAAATAAGCCCTTGGGATCCTCATTTGAACAACTGAAAAAATTAGGAAAATACCCAAGCTCTAGCCATGCATCCCCTTCACCCAGATCTCTAAAAATTATCTAGGTAGATATCTAAAACTCAAGAGAGGCGGAAATTACATGAGATAAGCAAGATAAAATTCCCTTCAAGGTTTGAAAAAAAAGGCGCATGACCATAGAAACCTTCTCTCCTAGTGAACAACCACCTACACGAGGCCCCGTTTTATAACCATGGACCTGTACCAGACCCCTATAGGAACATCAAAGGAGCACACCCGCATGTCCCCAATTTGTATTTGCATTCCTTCAGTCAGCGGTTTCCTACACTTGTCCTAAAATTTGGTTAGGGTCCTCAAGGTGAATGTGGTTTTTTATTCCCTTATTCATAAGGATCCCTACCCCAGGAATAGTGTTAGGGATTTCCTGGTCTTGGATATAAGGGCTGGGACCATGTCCTACCCTTTTCATATCTAAGATGTGAAGCCTATAATTCCTGGTGGGGAGGGTAAGGTTTACTATTGCTTTTCCATTCAACATGGAATGTGATCCTACTCCCTATCTATGGGACCAATTTCAAGGAATCTCTCCTAGAGTAATCCTTTATCCTTTCTTTCAAGTGGTTTCACTTCTTCTCCTCATTCCCCAGTTGGCTACTAGGCCAGAGAGGGGCCAGGCACCAAATTCCTCTTTTCTCTCTCCTACTTCATTCATTCCTTAGTATCTATATTCTAGAACTTGTTTGGGGTAAATATAAAAGGATAAAGTGTCATATAACTGACCTCATCTACCATCATAGAAGTATAAGTGTGGTTTACTGGATCTTCCACATCCTCCTTGTACATAAAATTTATGCATGACTCATCTTGAATCATATAGACACAAAGTATAGCCCTGATTGTGTAATCCACACCATCAGATGAATGTGTTGGCATGGGATCAACCTTTTAATCTTCTCCTGATATTCTTTCAGAGTTCCACCATAGGCATGGGTGCTTAAGGCCATGTATCCAACTTCTAGGAAAGTGGATTGTTTGGTTTCCCATATATTTCATTTCCTCTTGTTTCTTACACTGATAATGACTCATGTGGGCTTAGAGTATGTCGACGATCATGATAGCCACACGATCCCAAAGATTATGGGCACCATTCCAAGTGTAGGCCCCTACCAAAATCAAGGCCTCATACAGGGTATAAGACCCAACCATTCATTTCCATGGGATCCCCCCTTAGGAATAATCCCCAAGACAAGTTAATATATGGAATACTTCACAGGGTTAATCCCCAATTATAATCCCCATTAATCAATAAATCCTCTTCACAATTAATTCCAAAATCAACTCTTTTATCTTTTGTCCACATTTCCAATAGGGCCTAATTCAATCTGGAAATTCATACCCATTTTGAGTTCCCTAGTCCACCACAGCAGAAGTTTCACACCAAAATTTGACTAGGAGACTTTCCCTTAGACATCATTGCCACATAATGTTAAACTATATAGTTACGTCCTTATCATTTGACCTTAAAAGGTATGATGTTTCCTATTATGTGGTACCAAACTATATGGGTTATGATTTCTTTCATAAGGATACCTAGGAAGCCCATCATGGGTCTAATCACAACATCAAGACAACTTCCATCTCCCTGGAAGATGATAAACTCTAGAGTTCCCTACTTTGTGGCTAGAAAACTAGTATCATCATAATAAAACCAAATAATCTTTAACTAGTACATAAGGGGATACCATTGATGGAGAACCTCAGATATATACATATATGTTCATTGATGAAGAACCTCAGATACTTAGAAATGATTCTTAATTCCACACATGTTAATAATTGATTGTTAATTCAAGGGTGATCCATATAATTCATGAACATATATTAAATATATAAGACTATCTCAGTGTAGGTAATAATTACCCATAAAAAAGAAGCAATGAGACCAACCTCCCACTCCCTTGACCAATGTGAGTTTATAATAATCATTGGCCAAAATTCCAAAAAAATGCCATCCTTTGGAAAGTAGGTCCCCCTGGATATTAAACTTTGGGTATTTTTGGTTCCATGTAAAAACTCATTTCAAACCATTGAGAAATATTGAACAAAAAAAATTATTTCACTAACTCTAATCCCTGTAATCGACCATTGGGTGAACAACATCGAATACTTTATTCCAAAAAAGAAATCATGATTGCGAGGTTACATCACCTCTCCTATTCTGAGGTTTGAATTTGTTTGAATTATCACCAAACCTCATGTATTTTGGTTTACCTTTATTATAAGAGGTTATGGTGAATTCATGGTATCAATCTTATTGAAGTTGGTCTTGGTATGGGGGGTCTATAATTTTTTTTAATAATAGTAAAGAGTACTTATTTGTCTGGTTTTAGGTACTCGGTGTGCCCAGTAGAGGGGAAATATCCCCTAGAGATTCATCGGGCGACTGATGACCTTGGGGAAGGTATCCAAGGGTCACCGAGGAATTTAATTTAAAATTATATTTGAATAAATTAAGTTGATTAGTTTTTATTAAAAGAGGGTACCCCTCTTTCCTCATGGATAGGCTTCTTGATCCCAGAATCTATCCCCTCATTTTCTTTCCCTCTCAAGTGTGGTTCCCCTCCATTTGATCTTTTATCTAAGCATCATCGGTCTCAAAATATAACATATGGTAAGTTTATGACTCAAATTCTCTCTATTATTGGATTCTATAACTATTTCAACATTTTCCATTAATTATTAACAAATTTCAGGGTCTATGATAGGTTATATATTTTTTAATAAGGACAATTTATCATGTGGAATATCATAGGAAGTATCATACTATTATGGGGTATGTGATCCTCTGATATTCTTAATGTTTTTTAGATTTTATAATCTAATGTTTTTATGTGGTCCCACTACTTATTTTTTATTAACCAAAAACTATTTTTTTGTACCCCATGACCCCTTTTGAGTAGGGTGAGGACATCTATGACCATAATGAACCATATAATTGCTATAATTTGGTACAATGGTTGTAAAAGGATATGTTTTTATATAAATTAGGTTGATTCCTATGCTTGAGACCCAATAATAGGTTCTTTGAGTTATATTTTCATATAATTGACCTTATTTGGTTCTAATTAAACTATTTAAATAAGATTTGTGTTGTAAAATCCCAACCTGGGTGCCACATTCTAGTACCCTGAGATGGTTTGTTACATTAACTTAGGTGTGCAACCACATATGATAGAGGCTACTGACTATTAGTGAAGATCTGATATGTAACATGGGGATACTATACCTTCTTTATCAAAGTAGGGAAAGAATGAAAATAAATAGACAATAGAATAATAATAATAAAATAACTAGGATAATCCCATAATCGATAAAGGCTAACATCACATGACAATTACAAACATGGATAAATTACCATAAACCAAAATAGAATATATTTCATGCAATATATGTTTTAGGTTTTAAATAAAAACTTAAAATAAAGGTATACGAAAAACTCCCCAAGAAGGCCCACACATCGTTCTTGGTTCCCTAATCCATGATTTCTCTATATTTCAAACTCAACCATCTAACATAGGGATCTTTCACTTATCTGGTCCTACAAACATGAAGTCTGTTCAGGTACCGACCAGACAACTTGAGTAGGTAGTGAGTAAAACTTAGTAGGCCACCATCAATGACGTATTGAACAATATTCAGTATATAAAATTTTATGCATTGGAACAAAGAATAAATAACTAATAATATATTAAATAGTTTTCACATTTAATATTATTTACTTAACCACATATGTCTCTAGATTCATGGTGACACCATAACTATAATACATGCTTCATCCCATGCCAGAGTCTGGACCATCCACCAGATGGAAATCACATTTCATTCAAATCATGGGTTTAATTAATCATTTAGAATTCAATTTCACATTTATACAATGGGGGAAAGAGAAGTAGTCTGACACTTCATGAATATTTGGAGTAGTAGTCCCTATCCCACAAATCAATGATCACATTCATTATATATATATTGGAATCCATGAATAGAAGTCTGGAACCCCATTTGTATTTGGATTAGAAGTCCTTATCCCACAACTTGGTCACAAAATATCACATCTCATAGTTCCACATTCTCAACCCATTTACAAACCACATCTGTAAATCACTATTCAACTAATTTCCATAATTTAAATTATAAAACATATTAAAAAACACATTAGTATACCATTTTTAATTCGTATTTTATCATTTCAATTATATCGGAACACCTCATTGGTCTCTACTAAGTCTGGTTTCAAATTCAACATCAAGTCTAGCAGGACCTCAGGACATTTTAATAATCACATGGAAATTAATTAATCAATTCAATTTAAAATGAAATTTACCAATTTGGAAATTAAAATTTCACAATTACATACACAAAATTATAATTAGGACAATAGGAATTGATAATTAGATCACCTACCTTAAGGTCATTGAATGACATTTTCCAAACAGAAATCCCCAATATGATGTGGAATGACCAGTCTCACAATGATAGAAGAGATTTAGAACCAAAACCAAGTTACTTTATCCAACCAAACACAACCATGAAAACATAGATCTAAATCATTTCCAACAGAGGAAAAACCACCCCCCTTCATTAGGGAAAATATACATAATAGATAGGAAACCAAATTGGAAGGAGCTCACTTACCAATGAGGATCAAATCCTTAAAATAGATCTTCAATTCACCAATAAATAGGTTTTTTGAGGTTTATAATCCTTCATTAATATTCCAGAATCGTTGGAATTCATTTAGGGCCAAGCCTGGTCAAGTTGGGGTAAATACTAGGGGGTTCAGAAATTTTAATAAAAAATTCATGGGATTTAAAACCCACCTGAACTATTCCTGGGAAGAGGCACATGATTTTCCAAACTGAACACCTCTACTTAGGATGTGTATAATTTTTACTAAGTGGTAGAAATTTTAAAAAACTGTGCACCAATCATGCAAAGTCACACTATCTTGAGGTGCACAGTTTAGGGGAGGGTTCCAACATGGATTTTCCAAACCATGTACCAACCTTACGCCACCTTCCATGTCTCCAAAATAGTGTACATGGGTTCCTGGTAAAAACCACACAATTTTCCATAATTGTGCACTAACCATGAACAACCCCATGGGATTCCAAATTCCTCTGATTTAATCCGAAACATAACCCAATAAAAACCGAACCAAAGTAAAACAAAAAAAAGATAAAAAGGGTACTTAAAAATGTATATGGGGAATCTCTAGAAAGGTCATGATATTACATATGAACTCAATCTAGGACATAGTTGAGTTTTGGCTCTTTGTGATCATTGGATGTTGTTTAATATACACTTTTGGAATGTTTGAGCTATATAAGGAGCCCGTGACTTTCTCCTTATATTAAATGGTTTCCAGGAGGGTTGTACCATGCGTAAGACCTGAATAGGGGTTTGGTATATGAGGGATGACCAAGTATATATTATTAATGTCTAGATGTTATATATATCCCTAAATTATTAATTAAATATTATTATTTTATAAACCTTAATGTATTTATATAAGAGTTTAATAAACCTATGGGTTGAGGTTGATATATACCTGGGTTACCTTCAACATGGTCTTCTTACTATTGTAAGATTAATCAAGATATTGATGAGTTATGATTATTATAGACCTAGGGGTTCCTTTTTTTACTATATTCATACTGATATGAAGTAGGATTGAGATACTCAAGGGTTGAAATTAATTTATACCCAGGAAACTTTTCCCATTGGTCCTATTATCGTCACGATTAATGGTCTAGATTCCCATGGGGTAAGATTATATAAACATGGATTGATTTTATCCTTTGTATTAATATTGACATGAAATTATTGAGATACCATGGTTTTTTAAAGTTATAAACCTAGGAAAACTTTACATTGGACTTATATTAGGTTTATATTGGTATAAGAAGCTTGAAGGCTGAGACTATATTAGTAGGGTCCAACTTTACCCTTAACCATATTTCCCTAAACTAAGTTTGAGATGCCTATAACCTGATAATGATATAGATATGGGGATACCTATCCATTTTTATAGAATTGTTTTGATCCATGGTTGATATTTATGATGAATGAGACATATATATACATAATTCCACTTATCCCATTGATTTACATCATTATACATAGTATTATAGATTACCTATAGGATGAAATCCTTGAAGGTATAAGAAGTTACTACCCCATTGGCCTTATGGTTTATTTTTATATTTTCAAAGACACAATAACACTGGTATATGAATGTAGGGTCACACCCTGGGTAGATAATTGAGTACTTCAGGGCGTGCCATTATTTATGATTGTTTATTCTTTGGCATATCACCTCATGAATGCACCTGTATAAACTAGATTTGTTGTGGGAAATCATTTTTAACAGACTAAAAGGTTGTACTTATACCTTTCATAGGAACCCTGGTACCTAAGAATATTTCATGATTTGTAACCCAGATAGGGGAAAGTGCATCATAGTTGATGAATGAGTTGGATGTGCATAGTTGGGGTATTTGAAATGGGACAAGGCTTGGACATGAAACTAGTGATATGCTATATCCTTTATTGTATTAATTTTTTGACCATGTCGTACATGAACAACCCATAACTTTCATATATATATATCTATATGAATCACATGAAATTAAAATAACCATTTTTTATATCATTATAGTTTTTGTTTATTTATGATTGGACTATAGTTGGGTTATCCATATCTAGTTTCATATTGTAAAGAATTTTGATTATCAATGCTTTCACGATTGTATATGGATATCAGTACCAAAGGGTATCGTCTCCCCATGATATCCTCAGACCCACACCATAGTTCGGTAGACACTAGAATAAGAGGAGGTGTGCTTGAGTTTTGTGTATCTTAAGTTTGTTCATGGTGTAGGTGAACCATGTCAAGGATAATACATTTTATTAGGGGGATATTTCAAAAGAGAAGAATAAAAAATACCTCATACATGTAAATGTTAATTGATGAAAAATATAAAAATAATTATAATTTCATGAAGAAGAAGAAAATAAAAAATAATACCCTAATGTAGGTGTAATGTCACTTTACTTAAAGAAATAAATGTAAATATTTTTCATGTCATCCAAAATTTAAGATCACATGAGAAGATATACTGTAAAAAGTAACAATGATGAATTTATGTGACATCCAGATGATTTTAAATCATAGAGTATGCTTGATTCATTACATCCAAATATATTTTTGGATCCTTGAAATTTGTTTTTGGGATTGTTTATTGATTATATTAACCATTCTAAATGTGTAAGTTTTAATTATAGAATATGGTTACTATTGAGTCATTTATTAAATGATATATTTAAATCCATTGTATTTATAATTAAAATAAAATCATATTTTATTCTAATACTTTAATTGATATTTTTTACTAAAGTATACATTATTTTATAAGTATATATTATAAACATCAGATAAAATTTACATTCAAATATCCAATCTAAAGAAATCATGTAAATATGTCTGACTTACCAAAGTTTTAAATGAGTAGTCTATAACCAATTGATGTCATGTTTATAAATTATTTGAAATTTAGATCATATAAATAGAAAGGATACATATTAAATGATAGTATAAAAATCTAATGAATCTAAACATATAAATTTATGATGCCTTTACAAAATATTTTATAGGAATGTGCCCACAATTTAACTGATGACTAAGAATAAAGGCTTGAATTTGTGTTTATTGGTCAAATATCAATGATTTTATTAATGATTCTTGAAGTATGACTCTAATGACTATATATTATAATGTTTGGATCCTAAAAATTATAATAGAAACTAATGGGAGATCTGGAATTAGAAAACACTAGAATAATTTACAATAATAAATGATTCATTGTAAAAAATATATAACAAAATTTTTAGTGTCATCAATACTACTAAAAAAATAACATTAGAAATTTGAGTTTTTATGCTTAAAGAATCATGTGATATCTAAATAGAAGTTAGGTTTTAAAAAAACCTTATTTAATTACTTATCTCCCAAAAACGTTCTCCCCCAATCCACCTATGCCACTTTTACCACCCCCAACAATCCCCTAATATCCCAGCATTACTAAAATTTTAACTCAAATCTCACTCAGCACAACCACCTACCTCTCATACCCATTGCCTCCAGCCAGAATACTTCCACTAATGATCTATTTAACTTTCATCTCCTCCCAAAACCTACTGCACACCCTTATTATCTCTTTATTCTACATAATACCCCTGTGTGAGGCTCCTTAAGGTTTTGTAATTATGTTCTACAAATTTTATATCTGGATATAAAATCTTATGATATATTTATTTCATTTACAAATTTGAATATATCAAAACAAAAAATATTAAAATATTTATTATATTATATTTTTTCATTATCATAATGATTTAAATGAATTTATTTTATAATAATGTAGTTTTTTATACTTTGTTTTGAGTATTTTTAACTATTATATGAAATAATTAACGCTTTTATAGGGTGATAACTAATTTGAATTTATTTGGAACATGTGTATCTTGATTAGTTTTGAGGGTTACAAGGGTTAGGCGTGGCTTGGAATTGGTTTTTCATAAAGAAGAAAAGTCTAAAATTGATTTATAGAATGAAGCATTGGTTCACAATGTGAAGTTGGTGGGAAGAGGGGAGGAGCCTTTCCATGAAAACTCAATGGGTGAACCTTTTGATCACACTGTAAAACCCTCCTATGAATTTTTATGTTATTTTTTTATTCAATTAGTTTGAGGGTTTTTAAAATAGATCGTGTGTCTCTCTTTCGGCCTATATACTCGATGAACTCTCTTCCTCATTGGTTTCTTCCTCTTCTGTGGAGGTTTCTCCATTGTTTGGAAACAAAATTGAACATCATCAGTTGTGATTGGAATATAGAATTAAGGATAAATTCATGTCTCTTTTTTTCCCAATTTCTTATGCAACTAAGTGATATCTTGTCATTTATGTGAATTTTAACCTATTTCTAGGGTATTATTCTATGTTTTCTGTTTTATACCTATTGAAATTGATTTAAAGTATGGTATTGGATGAGTGGAAATCTATGAGTATAAATTAGGTAGTTTATATACTTTCCATCAGAGTCTATCCATTTTATTGATGTCTATGATGTATAGTCACGTTGAAATTACCACATGTATGAACAAAAATGTAATTAAATATTTTTAACACTAATTTATGAAATTGAACATCTCCATAATCCGTATTTAGACTATTGATGAGTTTAAAAAATTACTTTAACCACCATTTGGGTGCAGTTGACCTTTGGTAGTGAGTGGAAATTTGAAGAGGTGACCTTAGGGGTGCCTTAGACTTATGATGATACTGTGGGTGTGTGACTGGGACCTTAAACACCACATTAGGTGCACTTTAATTTTTAATTAAAATAGATAATGAAAGGGGTGACCTAGGGGAACCATGAATTGCGTGATTGAACATCTGTGTAGGTTGATATGCCTAGTAAATTATCTACAATTAAATGTTATTCCTAATTATGGAAGACCTCATCTAATTGAATTAAATACATAAATTAATGAATTTATCATGCAATTTAATTAATGTTATAATTTATAATTTTAAGGGGAAATCCCCTCTTGGATTAATTATGATTAATGTTTTGGAATACTAAGGGGGATTCCTCTCTTGGATTAATTATGGCTACTACTTTCTAATTCCTAAGGGAATATCTCCTTAGACTCATTATGATCAATGGTTTTAAATTATTGCGGTAATCCCCTTGAATTTTTAAAGATTACTAGTTTATAATTATAATGGTATTTTCCACTTAGATTTTTGATAAATATGGTTTGTATTTATAAAGGTATATCTCCCTTGGATTCTTGATTATAATATTTTGGAATTACTTAGGTAGTCCCTCTTAGATCCATATTTGTGCACTAGTTTAGTATGAAAAGGCCCCTGGATTCGTTATTATAACTAGTTTCTAATGAAAGTTGAAAATACCCCATGTTTTTATTTTAATTCAGGGTTGGAATACCTTGTGATATTCCTCATATTTATTTTGATTCTAGTTTAAAATTCCTTGGGAAAATTTCCATTAAATTCATTATGATATTGTTTTTGAATTTGTTTGAGAAATACCCCTTGGATTCATGATGATGATTGGTTTGGAATGACTTAGTAAAATCACCCATGGAATCATTGTGATTACTCTGCCTTTAAGAAATCCCCCTAGAATAATTATAATTTTTGGGTTAGAATGACTTGGTATAGTTACTATTGGATTCATGATGATTACTAATTAAAAATGTTATGGATACTATCAAAATATTCATTTGGTTCTACATGAGTTAGTATGGGTAGAAATATATTTCTCTGGAAGAAGTAGGTATGGTTGATCCTAAATGTAACATTGGAACTTGAGGATTTTCAATGGTTTTATTTATTCATGTCATGCCATTATTTAATTATGACCATCAACAAGCATTTTATGTTCAAATTGTATATTCTTAATGGAGATTTTGGCAGTGGTCTACTGAGTCAAAATATTACCCTAACTGGGCCATCATTTATTAAATGAGTATCCTTTATGTTTACCAAAAAATAAAAGTTAATAAGACCTATGTGTGATGCTTGATTTTGGATGATAGATAAATCATAGTAGTTATAACTGGTTTCAGAATCAGGATTGTTTTGATGGGTTTTCCAAGTTTTTTCCTTTCTTCTTTGGGGTTTTGATGTATATGACTTTCTTTTGATGTATAACTTTCCTAACATGTATATAGTCTCATTTTGAAATATCATGGTCTATATTTGATCATTTATTAATACTTACCTATATGTCTATTTACTGCTTTATTTGGATAGTGTATGTGATTTCCTTTATTTCCGTTGTTGATTTACTCTAATATGTGGCTATAGACTCCCCATAATTCTATAACAGACACATGCTTCTAGTCAGTAATGTCTTGTATACGAGGAGACATTTCTGAGGCCCTAGTGGATCCCCTACTCTCGTTCAAGTACCAATTAGTGGTTATGGACAGAGGGAGGGGTGTTATATTCTATACTTATATTTGACAAGTTTTATTTTCAGTTAATATTATTCAGATTCTAATTTAATTTTTTTCATTTAATTTTTTCTAATGTTTTCTACATAATTTAAAATATTTATAAAACTATAAAATAAATATATTTATTTTGAGTTCATTTAAACATTATATCTATATCTTAATTCAAAATATGAACCTAATTTAATTAATAATTATTAATTCATTAAATATATATTTCAAAAAGGTAATAAAATTATAAAATATATTATTTAATTTTGGATTCATTCAATTTATATTTATAAATAAATTTTGAAATGGGGAAATGTAAAATTATATTTAAATAATTTATCATAGTCAATGAATATTTCAAAATATAATTAAATAATGTTAGAATAAAAATTTTAGGAAATAAACCGTTTATAAATTGTTTTAAATTTTAAAAACTAAACAAATATAGGAAATTATTTTATTTTGTTTTGAATTCATATATGTTAATTTTTAAATTCATTTTAAAATAAACTAAAATGGTTTTATATTGATTTATATTTCATTTAGTTTATAATTAAATTAAAAATATATAATATTCTTTATTAATGTAAAATAATAAATATTATATAATTAATTTCATAATAATAATAAATTGTTATTTTTTATTAATAATTCTATAAACTGGTATACATTTTTATCATTTTATTTTTATATTAAATATTGTTTTCTTATATATTGTTTATATTTTATAAATATTAACATAAATATTGATATTTGATTGGTTTATTTGAAAATACTCTCAATTTAATAAGTATTTTCCATATATGTCAATTATTTATGATTCTATATATATAGATATAGGTAAGAGTTGGATTGATATGCTAGATAGGTTTTCTATAGAAACTTTTAATGGGATTAAGCAGTTTAATGATTTTAATAGTTGATTTTAAAGAGTTCTTATATTTTTTCATGTACAAAACATGAAAGAATATATCATCTAAAAAGAGATATCACAAGGAGCATTTTTTTAATATTTTTTAAAAAAATATTATAATTGGATATGTAATGGGGAATATTATCTCCCTTATCACTCAATAAAAGACATTTATATGGATGTTAATCCAATAATAATTTATTCAATGAATGTTATTTTTAAGGACATGATGTGTTAATTTCATCCTAAAGAGAGTAACATCAAGAGTGATAACATTAGAGGTATTTATCCCCATTATTTTGCTGATAGAGAGGCTTTAATGTTATTTTAAATTCATGGAGATGCACATACTAAATTATATTAGAGATTATCTTAATTTAGTAAATTCTCATATATCATAGATTTTTTATACTAGGATATATTGAATAAATGGAAACACACCTCATTTTATATTTTATTATAATTTTTTCAATATCTATTCCCTATTGGGGTGATGGTTTATGAGACATACTACCACACCCAAAATTTTCCAATAACTTAGGTTTATTATATAATTCTATTGATACATATCTTGATAACTGTATAATTTTCAAAAAAGTGAATTCATAACTCACAACTTATAGTGTCTGTAACTCTTCCAGGTAAAGTGATAATGAGGAAAAACAAAGCCTTTAAATTATCCCTTGATGGGTCTTGAACTAGGGGAAATATATTACTGTGAAATATATGTGTTAATTTCCACTAAAATCAAGGATTAATAAATTATTCATATAATATAAATACTAAAATTGATGATATGAAATGTAGAAAAAATAAGGAAGCAAATAAATTAACTCCCCCAAAATATTCATTTCCATAGAAGGAGTTTAATCAAATACACTCAAAATTTTCATAGGATAATCATGATGGTCATCTGTGTTTAGAAACATATATTTTTGAACCTTTCAAGTCTATAGTTAGTATAACCCATAATATATGGACCGTGGTGTTGGATTCAAAAAACCTTCCCCAATGGTTATTGATGAAGTAACCATATTTAATACTTTTCAATATTATATTAGAATAAGAGGTCCTAATAGTAAAATTAATGTTTATTATCAATTATTGATTAATGATATATATGAATTTTAGGAGTAATAATTGATGATTTTTGAATCACCATGTAATGAATTATTTATACCATGGGTCAGTTTATAATAAATAATTAACAATTTATCTATGCATATGAATTTATCAAGTTATTTTACAAAAGGATAATTCATTAATCATTTTTAAAATAAAATAACAAAATTATCTATTTTATCCTTATCTATAAAAACATATGAAATGATATAATATCATTTTATGGGTATAAGTAAAAGGTTCCAACATCAAGAATCATGATAGGTGTTTAAATTTTATCAAAGTTTTACCAAGAAAATATACACATTGTGTTTTATTTTCAAGATTTTACACCTCCATCATTAATTTTCACTATTTTTATAAATAGATATTGTAGTATTAATTAGAAGTGGAGAAGTTTTTTTTTATATTTTAAGACACAATTTAGATGTTAAGAAAATTTATGAAATCACATGTGATAATATATTGTGGACTATTTTGGGGATTAATAGAAATAAAAATTTTCTCATCATTGGATGACATGATTTATAATAATTAATATTGAGAAAAATAATTACATTTATAGTTGTTTTAGGTTAACATGGTATAAATTCTTGTTAAATAGTAAAAAATGTGTAAAAAAAATAGAAAGAGTCATTTTTCATTTCATTTTATTGATATTCATGGTTCTTGATGGTTAATTTTATAATATTTCCAAGATTAATATAAATTTTAGAAATTATAGGGCTTGAAAAGTAATGAAAATCAAATTTTATTTCAATAATTAATTCTAATTACTATTCATAATTGTTTTCCTACCCATGTTATTGAGATTTGGATTGAAGTTTCTTGATTTTTAAACAACAATGTTAAAGAAATTATCACATGAGTGATTTAAAAAATTTTCAAGAAAATATTTTTTTCACACAATGTTTTTATTTTTTTGAAATAAAGTCATCAAAGTGTTATTTTTTAGGTAAATTTTGTATCATGTAATGTATGTCAATGATAATTATTTATAATTCATTTTTGTGCATAGAGAATGAAAAATGATATTATAAAATCCCATAGAATATATGTGTTACTTGATTATCCATGGTTGATGATCATAATATTGGGTTGTGATAAAATTTTAAGATTGATATGGGTAGGATAACTTTTATAGGGATATTACATATCACTCATGGGATATAAGTTGGTGAACGTTTATTAAAATCCACTAACTTAATCTAAACCACATGGATTGTTATATATATATATCATTAGTGTTACTTAAGTGAAAACTATATAATGGATCTTTATATCGATATTTTCAAATAGTTTCCAAACTAGTGAGGTTTCATAATTTGATACCTATTTAAAGTCAATTAAGAATTTGGATTGAAAAAACAAAGTTGGGTATGAAACTAATCAACTAGAGGGATTTTACTACCTATGATTAAATGTGGTCACCCATATGATAACATATAACATCATGAATCTCAATATAGTTTCTAATAAGTATTTATATGATTATTACAATATAATTACATGTCATGTAACTATATATTATTTATTTATTTTTATAATTTATATAATGAGATTAGTTATATGAGTCTGACATTGTCTATGTCTCATGATTAATGTCAATGTCAAGAAGAAATGAACTTTGTAATAGCCTTAATCCAGTAACCTGAAGCTTTTGGTTATCTTACTACATTAGAACAATATACAATAGCTCAAATCCTAAAGTATAAAATATTTTAGAAAATATGGGATATTAGATACATACATGATAATCATGTTACATTTGAAAACATGAATTACAATATAAAATTTTAGTGAGAAGTTTATTATTTCTTATAGTATATCCCTAAAATCATTCATACACCCCTTTTTATTTTCCTAGGGAATGGAAAGAATAATAAAGGTTGATATCAAGTTCTTATTAAGGGAATGTATATAGTATAAGATATTATATAACTAATAAATAATGAGTAATATGATAATGATAAGCAATAATTTAATATGTCATATAAGTAATATCATAAAATGAAAATTTATTCATAGATGAAATAAAAAAATAATAGAATGGATAAAAATAACTAATTTCTCAATGATGGAAATGTCGGACATCAAAATTATATTATCAAGGCCTTATGCTGAGATATCATACTTATATAGTCAATTCCTCATACTAGGTAATCATAAAAAATTGGGAATACATATACAAAATACCCAGGATATTTTATCTCAAGAGACCTACCAAAGTACAAAGGGGTTATAACAGATTCCTTCCGTCACATACTAAGTCCAATTAATTCATCATATGAAGTAAATTAATAAAAAATTAATATATAACCAATATAAATATTCATATTGAAAAAATATCATATGAAATGTTAATATTTTCACCAATCAATAAAGAAAAAAACATGATAATAATACATATATAGAAATAAGGTGGATAGTATCAGTATATTATATCCCCAAAATATCATAATATCCATCAAATGATATTTACATAGTTTAAAATACTTTTAAAATATCACTGGAACATTTATTGAGGAAATTTTCCTTTTTATTTTCAAATCACTTATTTAAAAAATAAAAAATTCTTAAATATTTGGGAAAAAATTTTATTTGAAAAGAACCAAGGAAACATGAAAATTAATACTTAAGGAAAATAATATTCCCAACATCAAGAAAATTCATTTGTGAGGTAAGCATTAAAACTAATATTTTATACACACCATTGGTAAAAAGTGTCTTACTAAATAAAAATCAAGAAGACTCCTTTGAAACTGATTTTATAAAAAAGTAAAAAATAAGTAAAAATGAATTCAATGAATCATTTTAGGATAGTAAAAACATTATAGAATACATTTTAAAGAAAACATGGTCATGTAAAAAATATTCTTGATCAAGTAGAAAAAAATTCAGATTCCCTTAAAACCATTATTTTGGACTTTTGAGTACTTAGGGAGAGAAAAATGAAAGGAAAAGTTATAATTAATATAAATAATCAGAGGATAATAAAATATACAGGGTTTAAGATAAACAAATTCATATAACACCTCCAATTAAAACTTAAATATAAATAATCCTAAATAGGGAAGAGATTATCAAACAAACCCTTACGTCAGGTCTGACTTTATTTGTAAGAGATTTCAACCTAAAATATAATAAATATAAATATATTATAATTCCTTAAAAGAATAATATGCATACTTATAATACCATACATGGTTTAATTATAATATCTTATCTTTCAATCATTAACATCCTTTCATTATCATCCTAATTTTAGAAGTTAACTCCATTTTCATGTGCATTTTGATTCTAAAATTATGGTCCTTGCATCTTAACTAGGGTTCCATCATATAGAAATAGTAATAATCATACAAATATCATATATATATCCATTATATACCTATTTATAATCATCCATGAAATACGTACGTGATAAATGAATAAAATCTCTTCACGGAGGTGATATTCTATACGTACCCATGAGGGACATTATCACTTTTTAATGGGTATAAGGGTAAGAAGGTAATTGATATCTTATATTTAAATAATAATAATTATTTCATAATAATTATTATTTTTCATTATATCCATATTTAAAATCTTTCATGTAAAGTGATGATGAAAAATGAATTACACCACTACATGGAGACTATAGGCCTTATGTATGCATGACCAATGTTTCGTTTACCATAGGATGGAAAAAATGTGGAAAATTGTTTCAAAATACTCATAAAAACATATCAATATATTTATGATACTAGATTAATTATTTTATGATTTATATAATATATATATGAAGTAAGAGAAAAAATAAAGATTAATAGAGTTGAATAAGATGATTACTCTTCTTTGAAATACCTCCTTTGGTTTACACTTGAATCCTTATTAGGATGGTCACATGGGAAGACTATAAGATCAATATTTAAGGAAAGAAAGCTATTAAGGTATTAGGACATGGATTTTTTGATCTTCAGAGCTCAAATTTTGTGAATAAAGGAGAAGAAGAGTAGCCCTTTAATAAGTGAGGGAAATGACACACTATGAATTTATTACAAGATTTAAATATAATATATGTCATAACCATGTAATGTTTTCCCAAATAGAAATAAATATGAATTTAAAAAAATTTAAGCTCAAAATAACTTCATCCAATAAAAATTATACATGTCAATATTTCATTTTAAACCTTTTTATTTTGGTTTAACCCCATCAAAAACCCATTTTTAACTTTAACCATGATACCATATTTTTTTGGCATTTAATGATGATAAATTTAATTCTAAGGTGATAAGTGGCAAAAAAATTGTCCATGGATGAAATTTCTAGACCATTTACTATCCACATTTTCATATTTAATTTGTTTTAGATTTTAAATCATTTAATAAAACACTGTTTATCATAATATTCCATTAAAGTCATTTTTGGTAATTCATTTAATTTGGCATGAATAAAATCACTATAATAATGAAATTAAAATATAAAAAAAATCACCATAAATTATAATTTTTATTACCTATAAAATTATTTAAATAGCACAATTCATCCAAAAATATTAATTTTATTATTTTTAAAATTATTTACCATGATTTTTCTATAACTTGTACAATCATTATATCAACATTTCATATACATTTAAGGTAATTACATCATCACTAGAAATTAATAATAATAAATTATTTCAAAATTATTTATTTATGTTAAAAATAACCTTTCATATTAATTGTTAACATCTTTTTATCCCTATGAAAAAATATAAGATAAATTAAAATCAAGAAGGGACAATTTGTATTTATTATTTACTTAAAAAAATATTTATGTCATCATCAAAGAAAAATAGCACCTATTTTCTATATATTTAAATATAAGATAATTATGTTTTCAAAAAATCATAAAATAGAATAATGAAAAGAGTAGAATATATTTTTAAATCCTTATCACATTATTTTTAACCTTAATTACCTAATTTAACCTTTACCATGTTGATAAATCTTTACTATGGTTACTATTCATAATCACAAAAAATAAAAAAAAACTATTCAAAAAATGTAAAAATAATAATTAAAAATATGGAATCATTTTTTCTTGATTAAATTTCCCTAAGTTTTAGAAATCAATTTTCATATAAATTTATAAAACACAATGAAAAATAGTTTTTAGAAAATTGGGTTTTTAAACCCAAAAATGAACTTGTACCAAAATAAATTATAATTATAATTCATAGGAAATTAATTATATTATTTGTAATTAAAAATGACTTATGTTATTTAAATAACAAATTTAACTCATAATTATATTTTCAAATCACTTGATTTGAGTAAAATAAATGACAGTTTTACAAAAAATAGTATCTTTCACTATTCAATAAAAATAAAAATTTTCAAAGAAATCCCAAAATCTCACCCTAAGACAATTTTAATATGTTAACTTAAAAAATTATAAGGATTTCCTCAATTATAATTTCTAAAATGGTATAAAATAATAAATATTTACAAGACCAAAATTCACTGAAAACAATTTTTGAAGAAAATATATATTTTATAGCTTAAAATGGCTTTACTAAAAATAGAGTACTTATTTATTATGAATTAATCACTATATTTTTATTATATAAAACTTTTTAACATAATTTTCATAATTTTTTATTCCTACTCATAATGAATATTTAATGGCATGGTTATAAGGGTCACATTTATAATATATCACAAATCTCTTAGAGCTCATTATTGCGTGTTAAGAAGTCTATTGAGATTATTATTATTTTAAGCTAATTTTTTGTGGTAATAAATTTTTGTAACCTTAAAAAACTTACATCATTGCAATATTTTTATCTTAGTAATCAAGGGTTCAATATTTAAAATTAATTTTATTGAAAACCAATATCTTACAATGGAATAATAAAACCATGAAAAGGGGATTTGAGAAACATAAAGGATACCCAATATAACTCATAATCCAGTTAACATATAAGGAAAACATTATTATGAAGTGAAAATATGGACATGGGTGAGAAATAATAATTCCCAAGTTATAATAGATAGTGATAGGCGACATGATGAGGAGAATTTTAATAACCACAAAACCATAAATTTGTTTGGGATAAGAGAGACAAAAAATTCTATAAAAATTAGGATAAAAGGATAACATTTTTTAATATAATTTTATAGAGTTGAGTTATTTTTTAATGTTCATATAGAGAATATTAGAAAATACACATACTTTATTTCTTTAAACTTTTGAATATTTTTTTGATTGAGTAATTTAATCAGTTTCTACACATTATTAGAATGATTAATGAGCACTACTGAAATAGAGGATATACCAACTGATTTTTCCAAAAAATTTATGAAACCATTGGAATAGGTATTCTGATAGGTCTTTACCCAATAGTTTCAATAAACTATTGGAATAGGGAAGTTTAGATGAGTTTTAACCAATGTTTTTACATAACTGTTGGGATATGTGAGACTTTACCCAACAGTTTTACAAAACCATTGGAAAAAATAAGTTTTAGGAAGCCTTTATCAATGGTTTTCAAAAACTTTTGGTAATGTTTATCTTTCCCAACGTTTTTAAAAAACTGTTGGGAAAGTTATCCCCTAAAATTGACACCAACCCTAATCCCCCATCCGCTCGATTACAGACCTAAATCAGATACACATATCTCTCTCACTCAGAAAATTATTCCACCCTTCAATCAGATAGTTTTTTTTCTACACTTAAAAATTGTAAGTGGTACCTTAGGTTCAATGTTTTACATCTATTTTTTTATTTTATGTTTTTATTTGGCCTAAAACAGAGGCCTGTACGCTATAGTATACCCAAGAATTATAATTTGATTTATTTTTTGTTTTTGTTTTACCCTTCAACTGTCGTGATTTTGTGATCGAGATTTTGTGAGTCAAATTTATTTGAAGTGTTTGTAGCCACTTCTTTGTAGAGTTATTGAACCATACAAATGGTTTGGGGCTAATTATAGTAGTGGTGCAGGTGGAGGTGAGGTGGGGGAGGGGGACTGTGCAGGTGGGGGGGGTGGCTGTGCAGGGTGGGGGTGTTGGGGTTGAGAGGGGCTATGCAGGGGGAGTCTGCTGGGGTGAGGAGGGTGTGTGTGTGTCTGTGGGGGGGGGGGGGAGTGTGTGGGTTGTGCTGATGGGGGTGGGGGGTGGGGTGTAGTGGGTGGGGGGAGGGAGGTGTGCAGGTGGGGGGATGTGTAGTGGGTGAAGGGGGATGTGCAATCGGTGGGGGGTGGATGTGCTGGGTAGTGGGGGTGTTGGGGGGGGGGGGTGTGCTAATGGGGGTGAGGGGAGGGGGGTTGTGCAAGTGGGGGGGGGGGGGGGTTGTAGTGATTGGGGGGGGGGGGGTGTGCTGGTGGGTGGATGTGTAGGTGGGGGGATGTGCAGGTGGGGGGATGTGCAACATGTGGGGGTGTGTAGTGGGGGGGGGGGATATTGTTGGGTGTGCAGGTGGGGGGATGTGCATTAGGTGGGGGTGTGTAGTGGGGGGGGGGGCTTGTTGGGTGTGAGGTGGGTGGGGGGGGGGGTGTACAGGTGGGGGTGGGGGGGGGTGGACTCTACAGGTGGGGGTGGGGGGGAGGGGGCAGTGCAAGTGGGAGGTGTAGGTGGGTGGGGGGTGGGGGGGGGGGTTGTGGAAGTGGGTGGGGGTAGGGAACTGTGCAAGTGGGTGGGTGGGTGGGGATATGTAAAACCAGATTATTTGGAAATTATTCACTTGAAATGTAATCCCAGATTATTTGAAAATTGAAAGCAAATAATTTGGTAATTTCAGTTTTGTAATCTTTTTATGGAATCATTAGTGAGACCGTACTAGGATATTTATGTCACACACTGATTGTGGATTTAAGTTTCTGTAGATTATCAACTTCCTTGTTTGGGTTGGGGAAAGTCCCCACTTGGAGGTATTTCTATTTTTTGACATATTGATATGGAGTTATACATCTCTTTGGAATCTGGCAGTTTTCCTTCCCATTTTTTATGGTAATGTTCTGTAGTACTTTGGATTGTTTATGCTTGTTTGACTTCTAGTACACATCACCCATTGGAGTTATTTTTTTATGTATACTGTATTTTTATCTTTTTTTCACAATGCTAGTGGAAAATAATTCCCACATTCATTTTTATGATGTCAGGTCCTATTCACCATCCTATGGGGATCAAGAATCCCCATGGATAGCCCGACCACCCCCTAGACATGCCCTACCCTCCCGGATAGCCCCCATCCTCATGGACAGCCCGCCCCCAGGACACCTCAACCGCCTAGACAGCCTCGCCCACCCCCTTAGACAGCACACCCACCCCCTGGACCACCCTGTACCCCCTGGACAGCCCTTCCACCCCAGTGGATAGCCTTCCCACCCCCTGGACACCCCCTACCCCTAGACATACCCCAACCCCATGGCCAACTCGCCCCCTGGACACCTCAACCCCCATGGACAGCCCCCGCCACCCCGTGGATAGCATGCCCATTCCCTTGGACACCCTGTACCCCCCTGGACAGCCCCGCCACCCCCTGTTGACAACCCACCCACCCCCTGGACACCCCTACCCCCTAGACATCCCCAACCCCGAGGAAATTCCACCCACCCCCTGGACACCCCAACCCTAGACACCCCTAGACCCCCCCATCTCCCCTGACACCCCCACCCCTGGACACCCCGTACCCACTGTACAGCCCCCACCCCTATGGATAACCTTCCCACCCCCTGGACACCCCTACCCCCTTGGACAACCCCACCACCCCCTATGGACACCCCCCACCCCCGTGGATAGCCGTCCCACCCCCTGGACACCCCTACCCCCTGGACAGCCCCGCCACCCCCGTGGACAACCCCCCACCCCCTAGACACCCTGTACCCCCTGGACAACCCTGCCACCCCTCTGGAAAACCCACCCACCCCTGGACACCCCTACCCCCCTGGACAGCCCCCCAACCCCGTGGATAGCCCGTCCACCCACCCTAGACACCCCCACCCCCTGGAAACCCCCACCCCCACCCCCCGGACACCCCACCCCCTGGATACCCCATACCCCATGGACAGCCCCCCACCCCCCGTGGACAACCCACCCACCCCCTAGACACCCCTACCCCCTGGACAACCCCGCCATCCCTGTGGACAACCCCCCACCCCCTGGACACCTCGAACCCTGTGGACAGCCCCCACCCCCCAGGACAACTCCCACCCCCCGGACACCCCCACCCACTGGACACCCCCACCCTCTTGGGCAGTGTATGTGATCAATCAAATAATCTACCAAAATATTAAATTTTTCAATCTAAAATTTACTCAAATCCTGAATAATTATCCTCCACAACTGTACATGATGTTGTAAATTCATGTATAGTTATTTATAGATATTTTGTTATAAATATAGTATTTTGTTTTCTTTTATATTATGATTCTTATATAGAGTATCGTGTCAGTTATCATTTCATATAAAGTGAACAATTATCATTTACTTAAATATATTTTTGATGAAACTTTAATCTTATTGAATTTATTTTGAAAAAATGACTTATAAATATTTTTTACAGAGTGGATAGAAGTTGTTTGTATGAAACCGATAGGATATCAAGAAATTTTCAAAAAAAAATTGGAGAGATTTTTAGATTTTTCATTTCACAATGCTTCAGATAGTGGTCACATACACTGCCCCTATAAAAATTGTGTTGGAAGACCTTGGTTGACCCATGAAGAATTCATCTA